>SJYW01037286.1:8860-36647 GCA_006410735.1 Raphicerus campestris | reverse complement strand
AAGCGTCTTTTAAATTCATGGCTGCAGTCACCATCTGCAGAGATTTTGGAGACCAAAAAAATAAAGTCTATCACTGTTTCTGTCATTTCCCCATCTATTTGCCATGAAGTGATAGGACCAGATACCATCATCTCAAATTTTTGGATGCTGACATTTAAGACAAATTTTTCACTCTCCTTTTTCACTTTCATCAAGAGGCTCTTTAGTTCCTCTTTGCTTTCTGCCACAAGGGTGATATCATCTGCATACCTGAGGTTATTGATATTTTCCCAGCAATCTTGATTCCAGGGAGTGCTACATCCAACCTGGCATTTTGCATGCTGTATTTCCACATATATGTTAAACAATCAGAGTGACAACATACACCCTTGATATCAGTTCAATTCAGTCACTCAGTCGTGTCCAATTCTTTGTGTGACCCAATGGACTGCAGCAAACCCAATTTCCCTGTCCATCACTAATTCCCTGAGTTTACTCAAATTCATGTCCATTGAGTCAGTGATGCCATTCAACCATCTCATCCTGTGTCATCCCCTTCTCTTCCTGCCTTAAATCTTTCCCAGCATCAGATCTTTTCCAGTGGTTCAGTTTTGCACATCAGGTGGCCAAAGTATTGGAGTTTCACCTTCAACATCAGTCGTTCTGATGAACATTCAGGTCTGATTTACTTTCAGATGGACTGGTTGGATATCCTTGCAGTCCAAGGGACTTTCAAGAGTCTTCTCCAACACCACAGTTCAAAGGCAACAATACTTCGGCACTCAGGTTTCTTTATAGTCCAACTCTCACATCCATACATGACCACAGGAAAAACCATAGCCTTGACTAGATGGACCTTTGTTGGCAAAGGAATATCTCTGCTTTTAAATATGCTGTCTAGGTTGGGCATAATTTTTCCTCCAATGAGTAAACTTTTTTTTTTAATTTCATGGCTGCAGTCACCATCTGCAGTGATTTGGGAGCCCCCCAAAATAAAGTCTGCAACTGTTTCCACTGTTTCCCCATCTATTTCCCATGAAGTGATGGGACCAGATGCCATGATCTTCGTTTTCTGAATGTTGAGCTTTAAGCCAACTTTTTCACTCTCCTCTTTCACTTTCATCAAGAGGCTCTTTAATTCTTCTTTACTTTCTGCCTTAAGGGTGGTGTCATCTGCATATCTGAGGTTATTGATATTTCTCCCAGCAATCTTGATTCCAGCTTGTGCTTCCTCCAGCCCAGCATTTCTCACGATGTACTCTGCATATAAGTTGAATAAGCAGGGTGACAGTATACAGCCTTGATGTACTACTTTTCCTATTTGGAACCAGTCAGTCATTCCATGTCCAGTTCTAACTGTTGCTTCCTGACCTGCAAACAGATTTCTCAAGAGGCAGGTCAGGTGTTTTAGTATTCCCATGTCTTGAAGAATCTTCCACAGTTTATTGTGATCCACACAGTCAAAAGCTTTGGCATAGTCAATAAAGCAGAAATGGATGTTTTTCTGGAACTCTCTCTCACTTTTTCCATGATCCAGCAGATATTGGCAATTTGATCTCTAGTTCCTCTGCCTGTTTTAAAACTAACTTGAACATATGGAAGTTCATGGTTCATGTACTGCTGAAGCCTGGCTTGGAGAATTTTGAGCATTACTTTACTAGCATGTGAGATGAGTGCAATTGTGCAATAGTTTGAGCCTTATTTGGCATTGCCTTTCTTTGAGATTGGAATGGAAACTGACCTTTTCCAATCCTGTGGCCACTGCTGAGTTTTCTAGATTTGCTGGCATAGTGAGTGCAGCACTTTCACAGCATCATCTTCCAGGATTTGAAACAGCTCAACAGGAATTCCATCCCCTCCACTAGTTTGCTCATAGTGATGCTTCCTAAGGCCCACTTGACTTCACATTCCAGGATGACTGGAGTCCCAAATGCAGTACCTGGATGTAATCTCAAAAACAACAGATTGATCTCTGTTCGCTTCCACAGCAAACCATTCAGTACCATGGTAATCCAAGCCTATACCCTGACAAGTAATGCTAAAGGAGCTGAAGTTGAACAGTTCTATGAAGACCTACAAGATTTTCTAGCACTAACACCCAAAAAAGATGTCCTTTTCATTATAGGCAACTGGACTGCAAAAGTAGGAAGTCAAGAAACACCTGGAGAAACAGGCAATTTTGGCCTTGGAGTACAGAATGAAGCATGGCAAAGGCTAATAGAGTTCTGCCAAGAGAACGCACTGGTCATAACAAACATCCTCTTCCAACAACACAAGAGAAGATTCTACACATGGACATCACCAGATGGTCAACAGCAAAATCTGATTATATTCTTTGCAGCCTTGACATACTCCTTTACCAATTTGGAAGCAGTCTGTTGTTCCAAATCCAGTTCAAACTCTTGCTTCTTGATTTGCATATAGGTTTCACAGAAGGGTAAGGTGGTCTGATATTTCCATCTCTTTAAGAATTTTCCAGTTTGTTGTGATCTACACAGTTAAAGGCTTTAGCACAGTCAATGAAGCAGAAGTACACGTTTCTCCAGAATTCTCTTGCTTTTTCTATTTTCCAACAGATGGCAATTCCTTGGTGGCTCCAACAGTACAGGTATTGAAAGAGTTACTATAATTGTATTTCTTGTGTTCAAGTAGGTAAGTAGAGACATGAAACATATTCAGAGATTAAAATGAAACATCCATAGGTGAAAAGTACAATATCTGAGATGAAAAATGCCCTATAATGGTTAAATAGCAGCTTAGACATTGCAGAAGGAAAGAATAATGATCTTGAAGACAGCAAGAGAAACATTAAAAATGAAATGTAGGGAGAAAATTAAATTTAAAAATTCACAGAGCATCCATGAACAGTGGGACACCTTCAAATAACCTAATAAATTTGAAATTAGAGTCCTCAAAGAGATACTAGACAGTAGGGACACAGCAGGAGATATTTCAAAATAAGTGAAAAGTTTAGATAAAATCTGATGAAATCTATAAACCCATGGATCCAAGAAAGGTCAACAAACACTAATCACAAGAGGTATGGAAAAAATTTCAAAAAGTCACATCAAATTAAACTGCTTAAAATCTGTGATAAGGAGAAAAATCTTAAAACCAGTCAGAGAAAAGAGTTTTATTTTGTTCATAGCAACAAAGGAAGGATAGTAATAAATTTCTCATTAAACGCAATGCATGGTTTAAGACAGCACAGTAACATCCCTAAAGTATTGAAAGTAAAAGGACAACTGTCAAACTAGAATTCTATACCCAGAGAAATTATCTTTAAAAATAAAGACATCATAAAAATGCACAAGAGTTGAAAGCATTCACAACTATCAGATCTCACAAAAAAAATTTAAAAGGAGCTCCTTTTGTCATAAGGTAAATTGTACCAAATTAAAATATGCATCTAATAAGGGTTAGAAGTACACTAGAAATGGTAAATGTATGGAAAAAATATGTAAGACTTTCTAATTATTCATGTATTTTAATAGAAATATCTTTTTAAAGAAAAGTGATGCACTTTATAGAGATTTTAGCTCTTGTATAATTAAAATACATGCCAAGAACAGCACAAGAGAGAAAAAGAAGTATACTACTGTAAGGTCCTCATGTTATAAGTGAAGTGGTAAAATTCACTTGAAGTGGACTGTGATCGTAGGGTTCTCTGATAGCTCAGACGGTAAAGCATCTACCCGCAACAGGGGAGACCCGGGTTCGATTGCTGGGTCGGGAAGATCCCCTGGAGAAGGAAATGGCAACCCACTCCAGTACTCTTGCCTGGAAAATCCCATGGACAGAAGAGCCTGGTAGGTTACAGTCCATGGGGTTGCTAGGAGTGAGACACGACTGAGTGAGTTCACTTTCACTTTTCACTTTCATGCATTGGAGAAGGAAATGACAACCCACTCCAGTGTTCTTGCCTGGAGAATCCCAGGGATGGTGGAGGGAGCCTGGTGGGCTGCCATCTATGGGGTCACACAGAGTCGGACACGACTGAAGCGACTTAGCAGCAGCATCAGTGCCTATAATTACATAAATTTAAAGATGCAGATACCCTCAATTAAATGGCAGAGGTCATCAACATCATTTGTTATTTGAGAAATACAAGCTGAAAACATAGTGAAGAGAAGCGTTTTGTTTTCTATACAAGTATTAGAATAGCAAAATCAACAACAAAAAAACTGGTGAAGGTGCGGTTTTGGGTGTAAGAGAGCAATGGAACGCTGGTAAGTGCCAATGGGGATGCAAAATATTTTTGGAAAACAGCCTGGCAGTTGCTTATAAGGTTAAACATACACTCACAATGAAAGTGAAAAGTGAACATGTTAGTCGCTCCATCATGTCTGGCTCATGTTACCCCGTGGACTGCAGCCCACCAGGCTTCTCTGTCCCTGGAATTCTCCAGGCAAGAATACTGGAGTGGGTAGCCATTCCCTTCTCCAGGGGATCTTCCCAACCCGAGGATCAAACCTAGGTCTCCTGCATTGCTGGCAGATTCTTACCATCTGAGCCACCAGGGAAGCCCTGACACTCACAATATGACTTTACAATCTCTAGGAACTTAAGATAAATGAAAACTTAGGTTCACATAAAAAGGTGCAGGTAAATATTGATTTTGGCTTTATCCTGGACAGATATAAAAAAATATGATCAAATTATATTTTTGCTCCAACTAGGATAAAGGCACTGTGGTATATACATAAAATGAAATACTATGTATCAATAACATTCCATTGATATAAGCAACAACATGGGTGAGTTTTAAATGTCTAAAGCTAAGTGAAATAAGCGATATTTAAAAGGCAATATATGATTCCATTTATATAAAGTTCTGGAAAAGGCAAATCTAGGTGCAGAAGTTGCCAGAGAGTAGGTGTGGGGAGTTGGAAATAAAGGGACAGCAGAAGGGAGTTTTTGTGATTGATGAAAACGTTCTGTATATTGATTGTGGTGGTGGTTATATGACTCTGTGTGCTTACTAACACTCATAGAACCATATGCCGAAAAGAGTACATTTTACTTATTAAGGAAACATTTTTTAAGTAGATTTAATTCAACTTTTCTCAGGAAGTCATCCAAGTACCTCCACTACAAATATTCCTCTCAGTCCCTAAGTTTGAAAGGCTAGTCTACTGGAAATGCTCAGAAGAACTATATTGTTCGTGTAGTCTCCATCAGTTTGTTACAGACAGCTAATCATTGACTGAGTTAGATACACAGTTTATTCTGGACCATAAGGCATCACATTTTTATCACTCACACTCCCAATAGTTTGGCAGTGCTAATTCTCATTAATTGCACATTATCTGTATGGACAGATCCAAACAGGAAAAGCAACTAAATGGTTACTGCAATTATCTAGATAATTAAACTTAAAGCACGCATTTCATTCAAGCATCTGTTAGCATCCACCGCCAACAGGGAATGTTAAGAGTTCTGTTAACCACCCACAAAATGTATTTTAGTTTTTTCCCTGAGTACAAGTAACTGCATCTAAATTTTATAAATTTAGCAAATTTTCATAATCTATTTAGATAGATTTTACATAAAAATTCTGCTTAGATTTTACATAAAAATTAAAATGACACACATGCTAATTTTTTTCCTCTGTAACATATCCTAATGACTTTCTGTTTAGAATTTACATAAAACTTAAAATGACACTATTTAGAATGTAGATTTTAGATTTTACATAAAAATTAAAATTATTTAGATTTTACATAAAAATTAAAATTATTTAGATTTTACATAAAAATTACATTTTATGTAAAAAAAGATTAGATTTTTACATAAAAATTAAAATAACACACATGCTTATTTTTTCCTCTGTGGCATACCCTAATGACTTTACCCTATTTCTACTTAACCAATGATAGAGTTGTATGTAACACTTGTCTATGTAAAACATGATTAAGAAGACAGTGAATCAAGTAATTAAATTCATGATTCAACTGTAGCATGTGTGATTATAAGTAAACATGACAAAATATTAATGGTGTTATCTCTTAGTTATAGGACTACATATAAATTAATTTCCCAAATGTCCCACAATGAGAATAACTGACTATATTAATTAGTGAAAAACTTTATTCCTATAAAAATAGCAGCAACTAAAAACAAAGGAAACAACAAATGAAAAACACCAAGAAAAGTTTGGCTTCCTGTCATGATCTTAGACACGTTATTTTAAACCTCTGAGTTTCTGTTTCTTCACTAACAAAACAAAGAAAATACTTAACTCATAGAGTTGTTGCAAAGATTGTACAAATAGTATTTGAGATGTAGTAGATGCTAAATAAATTTATAAAAGACTGAACACTGAAGAATTAATGCTTTGAACTGTGGTGTTGGAGAAGACTCTTGAGAGGAGATCCAACCAGTCCATCCTAAAGGAAATAATCTCTGAATATTCATTAGGAAGACTGTTGCTGAAGCTGAAGCTCCAATTCTTTGGCCACCTGAAGGGAAGAGCTGACTCACTGGAAAAGACCCTATGCTGGGAAAGACTGAAGGCTGGAGGAGAAGGAGACAACAGAGACAAGAGGGTTGTATGGTATCACTGACTCAATGGACATGAGTTTGAGCAAGCTCTGGGAGATGATAAAAGACAGGGAAGCCTGGTATGCTGCAGTCCATGGGGTCACAAGAACTGAGAGACTGAACAACAACCTAAAATAAATGTAACCACTATTATTCACCTTATAAGAAGTTCACTAATAGTAAAAACAAGCCAAACTTCTCTGGGATTCCCTTTAATGCCTAAAGCCCTATTTTATGAATGAGGATTGATTGTAAAATACATTTATATTTAGTTACTATTTTATTTATATATTTATTTCTATAATGTATTTTTAATCAAATTTTGTTAAGATGTGCATTGATTACTTGATATTTATATAAGTATAATTGCATCTTATAGCATTGCATGCTTTGTTGCTCAGTTGTGTCTAACTCTTTGCTACCTTTGGATTATAGCCCACTAGGCTCCTCTGTCCATGGGATTTTTCAGGCAAGAATACTGCAGTGGGTTGCCATTCCCTCCTCCAGGCGATCTTCCTGACCCAGGGACTGAACCTGTGTCACCCAGGTTTCCTATATTGCAAGTGGACTCTTTACCTACTGAGCCATTGGCTAAGCATAGTTACTGAAAACATATGTGCTGTAGTTTTTAGAATTTTTTTAATTTATTTATTTTAATTGGAGGCTAATTACTTTACAATAATTTTAACCTGAAACTTCCTGCTTACATTGTCCAATTATACAATTATCAAGTAAAATTATGTCATAATTTTAGACAATTTAAAAAGATAATCACATCCTAATTATCAAACTTTTTCAAAAATCGTATACAACCACAACAAAGCTTTAATCTAAAACAATTTTAGAAGTAGAAAATAATATCTTGTCCCTTAATATGGTCATTAAAATACTGGATTTCTAAAAACATTTAGGTATAATAACCTTCATGTTCAATACTCTAATGGTATGTAAAAAAGCTCATATCCAGTCATCCTGCCTCTGCTGCTGCTGCTGCTGCTAAGTTGTGTCAGTTGCATCAGTTGGGTCTCTGTGTGACCCCATAGACGGCAGCCCAACAGGCTCCTCTGTCCCTGGCATTGTCCAGGCAAGAACACTGGAGTGGGTTGCCATTGCTTTCTCCTGGTCATCCTAAAACCACATAAATCATATATGAGTCATAGCTTACATTGCATTTATAAATAGAAACACACAGTGACTGTTCACACTGTTGACATTGTTTGGAGTTCTTAATCTGTATCACCTGTCAACATTACACTGACCTATAACATCATTTGAGGATCCAGAAGAAAATGGAGTGTGGATAGTGAAGATGGTGGACAAGTCTCAGAATGAATGAACAAACTTTGTTAAAAATGTAAAATAGTTTTGCCAAAATTGCTTCCTTTAAACACCCTTCAGAATTCTAGAGTTTCAATTCCCACATTCTCCCAGGGTACCTTGGACTTTTAATTGGGAAGTTTAAAAGACAAAATGAAGTGTTAATGACTTCAGCACAAATAGCATAACTGTGAATTGGTTTTCTGAGGTTACTCTCTAAAGATAGTTTTTGGATCTTCTTAGCCAAATACTTAACCTCATTAAATCTAAGCTTCATTTATAATGTTTTCAATATTATAAATTCAATATTTTTATATTTTTCAAAAGAACCTTAAAAATATTTAATGAAACCAATACTGAATTAACAAGAGAAGTTATCCTAAAGTAAGTAAAACATAGAGGCCAAAGCTACAAAATTAGAGATTTAAATGTTTAATTAATTTGAAAAAAGAAAAATGTCTAAATTTGTACATAAACCCTCTATGTCACTGGAGTAAATTATTTGAGGAGTTACTTCAATGTTTATTCTTACCTGTCTTATCAGTCAAAATATTAAATTATAGCCATGCAGGAACATAAACATACCTATTTAAGAAACCTAACCCCCAGCTGTTTGAAGTACCCAGATCTTAAATGATCTTAATTTGCATTCTCCAGCTTACCTATTCATTTATTGCTTTCATTTACAAGTTAACTGTGTCAGCCAGTCAAAATTATCGTTTATAGTAAAATCAATATTTAACTTTAGTAGGATATATTGGGCTTCCCTGGCAGCTCAGATGATAAAGAATCTGCCTGCAATACAGGAGACCTCGGTTTGATTCCTGGGTTGGGAAGATCCCTGGAGAAGGGAATGGCAACCCACTACAGTATTTTTGCCTGGAAAATCCCATGAACAGAGGAGCCTGGTGGGCTATAGTCCATGAGGTTGCAGAGTCAGACACGGCTAAATGACTAACGCACACACAGGATATATTATAAGGAGGACAATCTATGTTTAATTAATGTTTTGCCTGATATCAAAATATTTTCAGTTTCTCTGTAGTGGCCTGTGATTTTTTGTCACCAACCATCTATCCCTTTCATGTGATAATACCCTCATCTTTCTTTACTCTACCCTCAGTCTATAAACTGGATAAATTTGATCCCATCTTGTCTCAAAGTTAAGCATAAACCAATGAAGGAAATTATTTCCCTGGACAATAGAAGAATCAAATTGCCTGAACACAGTGTGAGGTTCAGAGATATGAATTTGCCCAATGAAAACCAGTGAGATGCAGTGGGACCTTAAAACTTTATTTCTTTTCCTGTGGGATTTGAACTTGGAATTAAGTAGGTATGGGCAACTGACTTGATACCATGAAGACTGAGAATGAAGCAATGTTAATGCCTGAGCCAAGAGATACCATGCAAAAATCCTTCATCCTCTGAATGCCGCCAAGCCAGAAGCCACATCTTCCATGGGATTTTCAATTACAACTGGCTACATTGGGCTTCCTAGGCAGCCCTAGTGATAAAGAACTCACCTGCCAATGCAGGAGAAAAAAGAGATGCAGGCTTGATCAGTGGGTCAGGAAGATACCCTGGAGAAGAAAATGGCAACCCACTCCAGTGTTCTTGCCTAGAGAATCCCATGAACAGAGGAGCCTGGCTGGCTACCCTCCATTGGGTCACAAAGTCAGACATGACTGAAGCAACTTAGCATGCACATATCCCCTTTATCTTTAGGAATTTGGGGTTGGATTTTCTGACTTTTGTAAGGTTTTGGGTTTTTTGTTTTTTTGTTTTTTTGAACCCTCACTGCCTACAGTGTAAGTGCAGTCTTTTTTTTAAAAAAAATCCTGTTTACTAATGTCTGTGCTGAGTCTTTGTTGCTGCACATGCTTTTCTCTAGTTGCGGCGAACAAGGGCTACTCTCTAGTTGCCCTGGGCTTTTCATTGCAGTGGCTTTTCTTGTGGCAGGGCTTCAGGCTCTAGTAGTTGCATGGGCTCAGTAGTTGTGGCTCCTAAGCTCTAGGGCACAAGCTGAGTAGTTGTGGCATACAGACTTAGTTGTTCCGGGCATGTGGAATCCCATGGGGTCAGGGATCAGGGACTGAACCCAGGTCCCCTGCACTGGTAGGCAGATTCTTTACTACTGAGCTGCCAGGAAAGCCCTGTATAGGTTTTTGTTTGCTTGTTTTTGCCTGCTGTAAACCTCGTGCCTATTATAAACACTGTATTGTGCACTTAAAATTTTGCCAAGAAAGTAGATCTCACTTGAAGTTTTCTTACCACAATGACAACAATGAATAAGTTAGTTAGACAAAGGGGGCAGAGGGAGGGAGCTGGCCTCTTGCTTTAACTTTGATGAGTGGGAGATCTTTAATGAACAAGTTATTTGATGAAATCTATACAGTGGGGGTGTATTGATACCATTGATACCATTTACCATGCCAGAAACAGAGCATGTAAAACTACAGCAACTACACTTCTTTATTTATATTTACCATCCTGAGGCTCAGAGAAGTATTAATGGAGGAGACCAGGGGAATATGATGATGCAATAAACTTGACCTCTCTAAGATCTATTTTTTGAGCACTACAAATATAGTTTCTATTCTTATATTTAGTATAGACTTTACATAGTTAAAATAATAGATATAGAGATCAGTTGAAGATTACAAATCTTGCAGCTCTAGTCCTTTATATATGACTGCCCTCCCCACCACCAAAGTTTCTTTTTGTCTCTGATACACTTGTCAAGCAATGGTGTTGTCAATATTCCTAACTGATGATGCCCATATATTTGATATTTTTGTAAGTATTTCAGTCAATGGCAAAAGTAAAATTACCCTTTGACTTTTTTCCATTACAATAACTTTTCACTCATTAACTTTTGAATGACTAAATATTCTCATGCTAAAAGTTTACAAAATAATTTATAAATTATTTCAAAGAATTTTCCAGCCCCTCTTTGTGAATATCAGTTCAGCTCAGTTCAGTCGCTCAGTCATGTCCGACTCTTTGCGACCCCATGAATTGCAGCACGCCAGGCCTCCCTGTCCATCACCATCTCCCTCATCTAAATGAATATTCTTACCACTTACCATTTTTATCATTTTTATTCTCCCAAAATTCTTATTTACTATGTTCAACATTTACAAAAAGGTGATTGGGAAATCAAGTATATAAACATAGGAACATAAGAGAAATAAAGAGAAAGTGTTGCAGTCAACAAAGGAAGAGACATTTTTAGCAATCCAGAACCCTATTGAAATAACTGTTAAAATTCTAAGGCAGAGATATGTTTAAATTTTTTCATGTTTATTGTATCTCGTGAAGTAATTATATATCTTTTTTCTCTGCTTGGGTAATGTGATTCCAAAATAAATCTCATTTAAGCCAAAAAATTTTATATACCTTTTAGATTGTCTACTGTTTTTATAAATATAATCTAAAATATACAATAAACATTTGAGTACATGAATTTTTAAACCACTCCTTAGCAAAGGAATATTTTCAAGTTTAAAAGATAACATTGGAATTAGAGTTTAGTTTTCTTACCTTTCTGGATATGTAAGTGATTTTAGCTTGAGAAGCTGAATAGTGTATTTGCACGTGGAACATTGTTGATTTGAGCTTTGAAAATATGTCAAACCAATGCTTGAAATATTTGCAACATCATTTAAAAATTGACCAAGAATCTTGAATTCTTGAAGTTTGTAAAATATTTTGTGCCTCCTAAATATAAAATTTGATATCTCATCATATTAGTAATTTGAAATGCAATACAACTTTAAAATCAATATAACCTTATCAGTGTTAGGTAGAAATACCAATCTTCCAGTGAAAAGACCAAACAATAAAATATATGACATTTATTAAAATGATATAAACTAATTAAAAACAAGATAAAGTAAAAAGATATGTAACTCCCACACTCAAATATTTGGGGAAAATATTTTGGAGAAAAGTTGGGACGTCTTGTCTTTCCACCTCGGTGTCTAAATTCTACACTTGTCTAAGATTAGAGAATCCATATTTTGCTACTTTTTATAAGCCCCTGAACTGCCGTCTCCATTCTTTGAATGGACTGGACCAACAAATAATAATCGTTTCCTGTTCTGTGCCACTTTATCATATCATGAGTCTGCCTGCCTCTAAAGGAAAGAACAAGGGAGGAGGAGGAAAAATAAGAAAGGAGGAGGAAAGAAAGGGAAGGAGGAGGGGAGAGAGGATGGATGGGAAATATGAAGGAAAGAAGGAAGGAATGAAGGAAGGAGAGAAGAGAAGGACAAGGGGAGCAGGGAAGGGAAAGGAAAAGCAGAGGACCGGAAATTTTTTTTTAATCTGTTAAATAATTTCTTGGTTTGAGGCAACTGTCACACACAGAATGCCTGAAATATCTCGCACTTGTGCCATCTTATATGTGGCCTCTTGCCTTCTCCTTTGGAGTCTCCAAAGCATCTAGACCCCAAAAAGTTTATCACTCCCCTCAAAACCCACCCCTGTCAGAGTGACTACCTCCTCTTTCACAGAACATGTCATTAGTCACATTTCTAACTTCTGTCCAAGAACTTATCTAGATTTTTCAGAGATACTTCAAAGTCAGCACATCCAGATGGAAACATGTCTTCCCCACAAAACTCTTATCTACTCCATTCATTCCAAATACCAACTGTTTGCTCCTGATCACCATGTCTCTACCTCCAGCTGAGCCCTGTCTAATGAGACCCAGACAACTGTTATTCACCATGTCTACTTGGATATCTCAAGAATGCCTAAAGCTCAGTAAGTTCAAATTTAATAACATCTTCCCCAACACTCACCTCTTACCAAAAACACTATAGCTTAGAAATTTCCTTATAATTTTACATGGAACCACAATGCACTGTCCATACCAGACAACTAGACTTCACCCTTCAGATCATCCTCTCTTTCAGCTCCTATATCTAATCTATCCTATGTGCCTACTCTCTATGGGCTATCTTGAATCTTCTTTGCATCCATCCTCGTCCTCATTTTTTCATTTCCACTGAAAACACTTTATCTCAGGGCATCGCTGTTCTGTGCCTTTATTCTTGCCACAGCATCCTGTCTTTTCACTCTCCAATCCACTCTGGTCAAACTGTTTTTCCAAAACCCCAGTCCTGGCTCTATCCAGACTGCCCCAAAGCAAATACTTTATTGGTTTTCATTTGCTCAGTGATTAAAATAAAAACCCTTGAACATGTCCTACAAATTCTAATTCCTACAAAATCTAGGTGCTTTCTATCTCATCATTCCCTTCCTTTCCCTGCCTCTGTTCTCAGACATACTAAAGTTCCTTCCGCTCCTGAAATGGGCTACACTTCCTCCTGCTTCAGGAGTACTGCCTTTGTTGGCCCCTCTGGCTGGAATCAGCAGAGCAGATTAACATCTGCTCCTCAGTTTTGTCTCAACAAATATAAAAAGTCCTTAGAAAAAGCTTTAGTGACGCCGCTATTTTATGTTCCCATATGTTCTATGGTTTGCCTCTAGACATTTTTCACAGACAGATCTTATTTCCATAATTTTATCACTACTCGTTTATTTTATATCCTTCATTAGACTATAAATTTAATGAGGGTAGTATCATGTTTTTCTCATCCTAGTATATTCAGCTCCTAGTACAGTGCCTAGCTCAATATGGTGGTGGTGGTTTAGTCACTAAGTCATGTCTAATTCTTGTGAATTCTGTAGCCACCAGGCTCCTCAGTCCATGGGATTCTCCAGGGAAGAATACNACAGATCTTATTTCCATCATTTTATCACTACTCGTTTATTTTATATCCTTCATTAGACTATAAATTTAATGAGGGTAGTATCATGTTTTTCTCATTCTAGTACATTCAGCTCCTAGTACAGTGCCTAGCTCAATATGGTGGTGGTGGTTTGGTCACTAAGTCATGTCTAATTCTTGTGAATTCTGTAGCCACCAGGCTCCTCAGTCCATGGGATTCTCCAGGGAAGAATACTGGTGTGCATTGCCATTTCCTTCTCCAGAGCTCAATATAGATATTAAAAGTTGTTTGGAAACAGAAATAGTGAATATAATTATTTTATTTGTATTATGTACAGGAAGCTCCCCACATATGAATCTTCAAGTTGTGAAGTTTCAAAGATGTGAATATGTGTTCTCGTGTCCAGTCACATGTTAGTCCATGTGTCTGGTGTGCACTGCCACATGCATTAATCTTCTGCAAGTAGCTGTGCCCAATAAAGTACACAAAAGCACTGTGTAGAGTACAGGAGCACAGCATCGCTATCTCAAGCAGGATGTAAAAGCAAGCGGCAGAGACGTAGCTGGTACTACTGTACTTTTCAAAGTGCTGCACTGTAAGATTAAAAAGGTCCTTTTTTCTGTCTGTTTGTGTATTATTTGTGTGAAAAGTATTATAAACCTTACAGTACAGTACTAGGTAGCCGATTGTCTTAGTTGGGTACCTAGGCTAACTTTGTCGGACTTATGAACACACTCGGAATGGAACTCATCCATACCTAGGGAACTTACTGTGTTTGTAAACTCTATCTGCTCACTAGACTAAAAGTATGAAGGAACAGAAATCTAATTTTCCCTAAATTTGTCCTTAATTACTAGTATAGTTCAAGAAATATTATTGAATGGTTATGTTGGTTCCTCTCCTTGTATCTCCTAGCTCAGTGAATGACACCATAATAGGCACCAAATTTAAAGCTCAAAGTCACTCCTAATCACTGTTCCTTTCACTTTCACATTTAATTAATCACAAAATCAAATGTATTCTAAATCCTAAAATCCCACTTCCACTAACTTGATCCAAGCCCCCATTATCTTTCATATAAATTATTATGATAGCCACCACTCTGCACCTGTTTCACACTAATCTTCCCATTACTTATCATGTGAGGAGTCATTCTAACCTGAATACACAATATTAACACTCGGTTTTTAATCCTATATTGGCATATCAATATATTTGGCATCATATTACAATGTGTAAGTGATTTTTAGTGACATGGTAAAAAAAAATCTATATCATTCAGTATAAAAATCAGAAAGCAGAACACATTTGCAAAAATATCCTAATTTTGCTAAGTGAAAAAATAACATATGCATGCACAGGGTCATGTATAAGAGTAAGAAAGAGGAGGAAAAGGAAGATGTTGGGGTGGAAGGGAAGGAGAAACAGGAGGAGGAGAAGGAGAAAGAGGAATGGTTATAAACTAACTGGTAAATGGGAATATCCCTGCATGATGTAATTGTAGATTATTCTCATTTTCTACTGTATAGCACATTTTCTCCAGCAAGAAAATGCTCCTATTTTAATTTTGAAAAGGGAAATAAAAGATCATTTAAAAGTCTCTCACTCCCATGGCATCTAAAACAGTTAATATCCCAAAGCATGACTAAATTCATTAGCAAAGAATTATTAATAGAAAAACATGAAGGACATTGGTCAGGCTTAGATGGACAGATTTACCTTGTGTATGGGTTTCATATTTTTACATTTTTCATGAAAAATGTACTCATCAGGTGTTTGAATAAAATGCATCAGTATTTTAAATAGTATTCTGCACAGAACATTATTCTTTGAAATCAAGACTCATAATGTGTTTGCCTCCTGAACAAGCTTGAAACAACTGCTCTAGGACTGCAGTCTATGTGCTGTTACTAAACTCAGCCACTTTTTATCTGCATGCCTTTGAAAGCACCCACATCCATTCCCTGATGATAATACCATCCTTTTCAACATTTCCTTGCTTCTCTCTGGACTCCCATAGCTCATGAGTGTTCTGTTACTCTAAGACTTATTACTGAAACCTGTAATTATGCATTAGTCTCCTCCAGTATTCTGTGACCTCCTCAAGAATGGTTACATTGCTATTTCAGTTTGGATCCCCATTATTTAGTGAAACACCTGAATACATTTGGTTGGTGCTAAATAACACTTGTTGAATAAGTAAATTTAAAAGCTAACAAAGCATGTGTTTGATAAGAATAAGTAATGAATCACAAATATATGTGTGCATGGGTATATACATATATACACAATTTTAAGCAATTTAAAGCAATAAACTATTGGGTTGGTCAGAAAAGTTCATTTGGGTTTTTCCACAAGATGTTACAGAAAAATGTGGAAGAACTTTTTTGGCCAACTCAATATTATGGAATAATATCAATTGTTATTATAACAAATCCTAGCAGTGCTCAAAATTAGGTGGAAAGTTTTTTTTCTTTTAACTCTTGCAGTAGCTAGATGTATAACATGAACAAATTATTTCATTTCTTCCATATTTTGTATCTCCATTCACAGAATGAGTGAATTAGAATATGACAACCAGAGACCCATTTAATATTTAACAATTTAAGACTCACTGCATAGAAAATTTATACTGCTTGGATTATTTTGCAAAGTGGATGCTTGAGAAAATATATCTTACAATAGAAAGAGACACTAAATTATACTTACTCATAGAGCCTTGGCTCTTCAACGATTCCAAGTTGGTTTAATAATTTAAATGTAACATAGCCATCCTTCATATTTTTATCCAGAACAATTATACTGAGAACAAAATAATAGGCTACAAAACAAAAATGTGGAATGGAATTCATGTCATTTTTAAACTTTATTTTGGTGCAGGTATGCATGTAAATATATATTTATGTAATCTAGGCACATATTATATCTGTAGATAATATTGAGAGGTACTCATTTGATACACAGGTAATAGATTCTCCCTCTTGTTAAATTTTCACTAGTCTTGAAAAAATGAGGAATGAAAGCTTGCCAGTCAGTCATGAGTATGGTGAAAAGTTGGTCAAATAATTAGTAAATACTAACTGGTCTCAAAACCAAAAAATATCAGAATTTAGGTCAATTAATTTTTCCCTATCAGTACATCTAAGGTAAATATTATAGAGTTCTTTAATTATATAATTAATAGTCCTACCTGTATTTGCTTGACATATATAATTCCTAATTTCACTGGCTGTTTAGGAATGACAGTAAAATTGTTATTTAGTCACTAAGTCATGTCCAATTCTTTTGTGACTCCATGGGCCATGGCCTGCCAGGCTCCTCGTCCATGTATTTTCCAAGCAAGAAGACTGGAGTGGGTTGCTATTTCATTCTCCAGGGGATCTTCCCAAGCCAGGGATGGAACCCTCATCTCCTGCACTGACATATGAATTCTTTACCACTGAGCCACCAGGGAAGCCAGCCAATAAAATTAGACAATCCTATAATAGAGTGAGATCATAGTATCTCTTTTTCAAAAATGTCATTACAAAAATTGATATAACTTTCAGAGGGAAAGATGCTGAACTCATCCCTTTATCCATTATTGTCTGGGCTACACAGAAATTTCCTACTCTCTGTGAATTTTCCAAAGTATTGTGCAAAACTCTTGGAAGACAATGTATATAAACAGAATGTGGAATAGGTGAACTTTTCTTCTGAGATACACATGTACAAAAATTGTGCATGCCAGCTGTTAAATGTTTCTATTAAACAGCTAAGAGTACTTAGATCCTTAGTACACCTCAAAGTAGTTGGCCCTTATCAATTGATAGCACAAAAGACATAAAGGAACACTTTTTTACTTTGTAGTGACTGCCCAGCATCAGATAAAATATCTTGGTGCCCTTACCCAAAAAAGTGGGTACTCATATTGCTCAGATGATTCCTGGAAGTATGATATATTGAGATGTTACATAATTACCCTGACTCATGGTATAATTACATAGAAATTCTGGGTTAAAATTCACAAATCAGATATATAACCAAGCACAGATGAAGAAAGACCAAATATTAGGAGGCAGCAATGAAGAGAAATTAAAGGCAAGTCTTAAGAATTGAAGCCCTGGGTCTCTAAAGGACTTGAGAACTGGTTGTAGCATGGAGACAGAGACAAAGTGTCAACTTTCGTACAACACTGAGGGATGGAGCTGAAATGAAAAACCCTGCCCAGAGTCAGGGACCTTAACTCTCTACTTTGTCATTGAAAGAGAAACTTGGAAAATTCTGCCTATTGGTTGTGTATTGATCTTAAGTGGGAAAAAAAAAAATTTCCCTGAGACTAAAATAAACTCCAGGTAACACAGAATTTAAATTTACAAGTCCCTATTGGTTAAGGAGCTCCATAAATTTACATGAAAAATCCTCCAGGGTTATGGTACATAAATTCTGGAAAAAACAAAATCCACCTTGTTCTGAAGGGAGAATTTTGAAGAGCAGAGTGATGACAGTTTTCTACTATAAAATGTGGCATGAAAATTTATTTTGAAATAACCCAAACATTTTTCACTTAATTTTAATAGAGACTTGAATTGAACATTGAGACTGGAAAATAATAACAATAAATCATGACTAAATTATTAGATGAATAAATAAATATATATATATAAGTTTAACCAGAAGAAAACAATAGATTATTTAAATTAACAGATTAATAAATAAATACATATTTATGTAAGTTAACAAGAATAAAACTGTAAATTATCTACATTATATTACTAATAAATGAAAATATAAATTTATATTAAAACAAGACAATTAATATATTTAAAGTACTCAATGAAAATGACTCTCAGTGTAGAATTCTATTCTGGACTAAAATTGCACTCCAGAGTAAGAAAACGATAAGGACGTTTTCAGGGAAACAAACTGAGAGACATTACTTATGAAAAGTTATTAAGGATCTATTTTAGCAAGATAAAGACTAAATCCAAAAGGAAGGAGATGAGGAGGGAAAAAAGGACAAGTTAAAATGTAGAAAACTGAAAATGGTAAATATAAGTGAACCTCTGATTAATGATAATATTCATAATAATTATTCTTTGTTAAATAAGTGAAATAAAATACTATAGAATATAATATTAAAGATAGAAGATGTGTATAAGAGACAGGCCTTTGACTGTGTGGATCACAATAAACTGTGGAAAATTCTGAAAGAGATGGGACTACCAGACCACCTAACCTGCCTCTTGANTTCTTTGTTAAATAAGTGAAATAAAATACTATAGAATATAATATTAAAGATAGAAAAAAAGGCACAAGATTTAAAGGCTCTATGAAGCAAATTGTTGTTGTGTCAGAATCTGATAAGTGTCTGTGAGGCAAAAAATGATGCATTTCTAATTATGAAGCAAAAAAAAAGCAAGTCACTGGGAAAATATGAAAATCCTGAAACTATATAGCTAAAACTCACGGCTTCAGAATACATAAAGCTAAAACCTAAACAACGTGACTCCTGCTAAAATAAAAGATTTAAACAGCATTTGAATTGGCACATAGAGAAAATGTCCAAGATGTGACTGAAAATTATCTGTTATACCAAGAACAAAGAAAATCACAACTCTGGTGAGAAAAGACAATAACTAACGCCAGCACTGAGATGAATTAGATGCTGGGGAAATCTGACAAGGGTTTTAAAGGAACCATCATAAAAATGCTTCAGAGTCAGAGGCTGTTGAAAAAAGATGAAGGCATAGAAAAATCTCAGCCAAGAAATAGACCCTGTACAAGAAAATAAAGTAGACATTACATAAATGACAACTACCGTAATGGACTGAGAACTTATGGGATAGTCTCAGTGGGAGAGAAGAAATAATAGAGGACAGAAATCAGTGAACTGGATGACAGATCAGCCTGCCACTCAATCTGAAAACAGAGAAAACACAGGCTGAGAAAAAAATGGACAGAGCCCCAGGGACCTGTCAGTCTACAGCAAAAAAAAATTATAATCAAGCTTCAGAACACTAAAAGAAAAAAGAAAAATATCCTGAAAGCGGCCAAAGAGAAATGATGTGTTATCTACAGGAGAACAACCAATTGAGTTACAATGAATCTGAAACCACAGAGGCCAAAAAGAAGTGATAACAACACTTTTCAAGTGCTAAAGAAGGAACTCAACTCTAATTCTTATATACAGAAAAACTATACTTTGAGAACAAAGGCAGAATAGAGACATTTTCAAAGAAAACAAAGAATTTTTAAAGGCAGAATAGAGACATTTTCAAAGAAAACAAAGAATTTCTCTTTAGCAGACTCATTTTTACATATTGTAAGAAAGAACACAGAGGAATTGATGAAGCAAATAATTCTGGAGTATCAGAAACAAAAAGGGGAAAATGGGAAAAGAAAAATATGGGTACACACAATAAAGTGTGCTTCTCTGGTAGCTCAGACTGTAAAGAATCTGCGTGCCATGAGGGAGGCCTGGGTTCAATCCCTGGATTGGGAAGATCCCCTGAAGAAGGGAATGGCAGCCCACTTCAGTATTCTTTCCTGGAGAATTCCATGGACAGAGCAGCCTGGCGGGCTACAGACCATGGGGTCGCAGAGGACTGAGTGATTAGCACTTTCACAATAAATTATCCTTACCCTTGTGAATTTATAAATCATATTTGATACTTGAAATAAAAATTATCACATGATCTGATATTCCAGACAATAATATTAAAAAGTGGAGAATGTAAAGTAACCTAAATGGAAANGAATTTCTCTTTAGCAGACTCATTCTTACATATTGTAAGAAAGAACACAGAGGAATTGATGAAGCAAATAATTCTGGAGTATCAGAAACAAAAAGGGGAAAATGGGAAAAGAAAAATATGGGTACACACAATAAAGTGGGCTTCTCTGGTAGCTCAGACTGCATGCCATGAGGGAGGCCTGGGTTCAATCCCTGGATTGGGAAGATCCCCTGAAGAAGGGAATGGCAGCCCACTTCAGTATTCTTTCCTGGAGAATTCCATGGACAGAGCAGCCTGGCGGGCTACAGACCATGGGGTCGCAGAGGACTGAGTGATTAGCACTTTCACAATAAATTATCCTTACCCTTGTGAATTTATAAATCATATTTGACACTTGAAATAAAAATTATCACATGATCTGATATTCCAGACAATAATATTAAAAAGTGGAGAATGTAAAGTAACCTAAATGGAAATGAAGTTCTCACATTTCACTTGAAGTGGTAAATATTGATACCAGTAGACTGTGAAAACTCACATATGTATATTTAACTGCAGTAGACCTCCCCAAATATGTCCATGTCCTAATCTCTGGAACCTGTGAATATGTTACCTGAAATGGCAAAGAATAATTAAGAATGCAAATGGAATTAAGGTTGCTAACAAGTTGCCCTTAGAAGAGAGAGATTATCTTGAATTACCCAAGTGGGCATAATACAGTTCCAAAGATTGTAATCACCAAACCTTAAAGGTGGAAGAGGAGGACAGAAGAAAAGCATCAGAAAAAGAGTTGCAATGCAGCAGGAAGGTCAAAGTGATTGCTTCTTCTTTATTCTTCTTTGTAATAATTATTTTAGATATTCTAAGATATGTGCTTTTCAATATGAATTTAAAACAAGATTGCCTATGTTTAAAGGAACACATATAATTATAAAACTGTTAGAAAAAAATTTGAGTGAAAATCTTCAGGACCAAGGGCTCATCAAAGAGTTCTTAGATATCAAAAGAATGTTCCTTGAAAAGAAAAAGTGATAAATTAGACTTCATCAAAAGTAAACCCTTTTGCCCTTGTGAAAGCCCTTGTGAGGAAGATGAACAGACACTCAAGTTTCAAACTAGGAAAAAATATTTGCAGACCAAATCTTCAACAAGGAAAGAAGGACTACCAATAAAAATATATGAAGAACCCTCAAAAGCCAATAGTTTAAAAACTCCAATTGGAAAATGAGCAAAAGACACAGACAGTTCACCATACAGAGAAGATATGCAAACTCATAAGCCATTAGGGTGACAAAAATTAAAACCTTAACAAGATATCACTATACACTGTCAGGAGGGATATAATTTTTTTAAAAAAAATAATGACAACACCAAATGCCAGTAAGAAATCTTTCATTAGATCACTCATACTTTGCTGCGGGTACTATAAGATGGTCAGCCACACTAAAAAATTTTCAATTTCTTATAAGGCTAAATGTGAACTTAACTTCTGATTCTGTATTTATATTCCTGAGACTTTATACCAGAGAAATGATAAGTTCACATGAAAACTTGTATACAAATAGCCAAAGCAGCTTTAGTATAATAGCCCAGTCTAAAAACATCCCTAATATTCTACAACATATGAATGATTAAACAAACTTTAGTGCATACATACCATGGAATACTACTCAGCAATAAAATGGAATGAATTATTGATACATGGCACAACAAAAAGGAAGCTCCAGAAATTATGCTGAGTTTAAAAAGTCCAGTTAAAAAGTAACATAGTGAATGCTGCTGCTGCTGCTGCTAAAACGCTTCAGTTGTGTCCGACTCTATGCGACCCCATAGATGGCAGCCTACCAGGCTCCCCATCCCTGGGATTCTCCAGGCAAGAACACTGGAGTGGGTTGCCATTTCCTTCTCCAATGCATGAAAGTGAAAAGTGAAAGTGAAGTCGCTCAGTCGTGCCCGACTCTTAGTGACCCCATGGACTGCAGCCTACCAGGCTCCTCCACCCATGGAATTTTCCAGGCAAGAGTACTGGAGTGGGTTGCCATTGCCTTCTCTGAAATAGTGAATAATTCCCTTTATATATATAACATTTTTCAAAATGACAAATTTTTAGGAATATATTAATGATGTCAAGGGTTAGAAACAGCAGGATATGAACATGGTATTAATATATATAGCTATAAAAGTGCCACCCAAGAGGTCTGAGAGTGGTGAAACAGTTCAATATCTTCACTGGGATGATATATACAGAGCTCTATATATGATGATTAAGTTATAGAGAGCTAGACACACACACACACACACACACACACACAAGTCAGGAAATATAAATAAGATGGATNAACATTTTTCAAAATGACAAATTTTTAGGAATATATTAATGATGTCAAGGATTAGAAACAGCAGGATATAAACATGGTATTAATATATATAGCTATAAAAGTGCCACCCAAGAGGTCTGAGAGTGATGAAACACTTCAATATCTTCACTGGGATGATAGATACAGAGCTCTATATATGATGATTAAGTTATAGAGAACTAGACACACACACACACACACAAGTCAGGAAATATAAATAAGATGGATGGATTGTAGCAATATCATGTGATAGTTGGACACGACTGAGTGACTGAACTGAGTGATATTATATTTATTCTATAGTGTTACAAAATTTTACATCTGAATACACACTGGATCCCTCTGCATTGGTTCTTACATCTGCATGTGAAACTAAATTTACTTCAATAAAAATTTTAATGAAAAAAGTGGATGAGCCCAATTCTGAATTCTGAAAGAGCCTCTTGAGGGTGGAAAAGGAAAGTGATAAAGCTGGCTTAAATTTCAACATTCAGAAAAACTAAGATCATGGCATTTGGTCCCATCACTTTATGGCATATAAATGAGGGAAAAGTGGAAATAGTGGCAGATTTTATATTCTTGGGCTCCAAAATCACTGTTGACAGTGACTGCAGCTACAAAATTAAAAGACACTTGCTGTTTGGAAGAAAAGCTATGACAAACCTAACAATGTATCAAAAAGCAAAGACCTCATTGATGACAAAGCTCCACATAGTCAAAGCTATGGTTTTTCCAGTAGTCATGTCTAGATGAGAGAGTTGCACCATAAAGAAGGCTGATCACTGAAAAATTGATACTTTTGAACTCTAGGGTTGGAGAAGATTCTTGAGAGGTCCTTGGACAGCAAGGATATCAAACCAGTCAATCCTAATGAAGAGCAACCCTGAATATTCATAGGACTGATGATGAAGATGAGGCTTCAGTACTTTGGCCACCTGATGGGAAGAGCCAACTCACTGGAAAAGATCCTGATGCCAGGAAATATCGAGGGTAGGAGGAGAAAGGGGTGACAAAGGATGAGATGGTTGGATGGCATCACTGATTCAATGGACATGAGTTTGAGCAAACTCCAGGATATAGTGAAAGACAGGGAAGCCTGGTATGCTGCAGCCCATGGGGTTACAGAGTTGGACATAACTTAGTGACTGAACAACAATTCTGAATGACAGGACACCTCACAAACATTTAAAGAATATCTTAAAAATTGATAACAACTTTGACTGTAAAATATCTACAATAACTGATCAAAAATATCTTATTGGGTCTATTTCAAATATTTATTCCTCAGAACTAGAATCAATGGCAAACTTGTGGAAACGTATTTCATAATATTTTCATATAAGTTCCTGATCGCTAAACAGAATAATTTTACTTTTTAAAATACATCCTCATAAATCTAATTATTTAATAAGTTTCTGAGATTTTTCTCCTGTTCTCCAAATTTTCTCTTCTTATTTAACTGTAAATAAATTGGGAAGATTATTATTTACTTGCACATCTTGTATTTATATAATTTAGTTTCAGTTTTTCCAAAGGGGAGCTAATAGTGTAGATAGATGTCTTAAACTCTGTGAGTTGTTATATGTTGACATAACATTAAACATGGGAGAATAATAATGGCAATTGAGGGGGAAAACAAAAGACATTGATTGTTTTTTGGAAGACTATTACCCAAAGCATATGCTCATTTTATTTGAATTTGTACAACTGACCCTGTAGCAAATTTTAAAGTTCCTTGAAAGCACATAATGAAATTTGAATTTTGGATAAAAATTGAAATTAGTATATGAAAACTAATAATCAGTTCATTTGTTAAAAAATATTAACTTACTACAGAATGGATTTGTTCCAACAGTATCCAAAAATACAGTCGTCCTGAGAGTTGTGTTTTCTATCCTTTCTTTCAAAATATCTTTCCATAGCTCAGTTTGATAACCTGAGATTTGAGAAATAGAATATTAGTCACTGAATTTGCATCAAATATAAAATGTAAAAATATCTAATTACTGAAAAGAACTAAAGGATCAATGTATTATAATAAAAATTACAGTTTATGGATTTTTATAACTTAAAATCACTTTTCAAATAATTTCACATCCTATTTATTTCAACTATAACAACTCTTAAATTGAAGATTCACAAATAAATCTACACCCTGGAAATCATATCAGATCTTTGCATACTCCATATGGTTAAAGTCCATTTGCCAAAGTTTTTATTTATAAGTTGGTAACTTTACTTGAAACTCCTTTCAGTGAATTCAGCAGAATAAACTGATTAGATAAAACTTGAACATAAAGTTTAACTCCATGAGCACAGCCTCCAATTCTCTTATATACATATTCATGCTGATACAGCATGTATATGTACACATTATACATACAAGGTATATAGTATAAATATCACCTCTATTAAATGTGAATTATATATATCATCTCTGCTATATATATTATATATACAATACTATATATTCAGATATACACCTTATTTGTACATATAGAATATGTAATATACACACACATATCTAAGATGCTTCCTACTTCATGTATGTGTCTATTTCTACATTGCTACCTCCAAATTTGAAATCTGAATGCAGTAGACAGAATATTGAATTGAAAATTCAGAGATTTAACTCTAGTTTTCACTTGTGCCCTTAAGCAATCCACATGTTCACACTGGGTCACAATTTACTTTGGAAAAGCAATAAGACCAGAAAAGCAATCCCCNTGTACATTGCTGCCTCCAAATTTGAAATCTGAATGCAGTAGACAGAATATTGAATTGAAAATTCAGAGATTTAACTCTAGTTTTCACTTGTGCCCTTAAGCAATCCACATGTTCACACTGGGTCACAATTTACTTTGGAAAAGCAATAAGACCAGAAAAGCAATCCCCAACATAAGGGCTGAAGAAAACCAATCCCACTAAGATATATTATATAAACTAAAATATATTCTAGACAGAGGGGTCTATGAGGAAATAAGTCTAGCAAAGCCTGCAGATTGCTTGCCTCTTCTAGTGATTCTCTACATATGTTAGTATATACCTCCTATGAAAGAAAATCACAGGAGGCTGTTTAATTCAGACTTTGTTATTGCTACCCATCTAATTGAAGCTACTTGGCTTTGGAGACATTTCTAGTAGACCTATCGTGATACAATTAGAGGTCTATATGCTCATGACATACTTGGGGTCTGGTATTATCTTTGGCAAACACTGAACAAGCAGTCTCTGAGATTCATTTCCAGCTTTAAAATTCTATTTTTATGTGGATTCTTTTTTCTCTATAATTTCCCACAGTCAGAATTCAGTTAATCAAAAGTTGCAATACTTAACTGTTCTTACCAAGTTTATTGATTTAGAAAGTATAAACCATGTGTGATTCATATCTACTTGCTAAATAACAAATGCAAAGCTAACCATTGCTCATACCTCTTCACCTCACTTCATAAGACTTCCCTTAAAAATACAAAGTAACAGCATCACTAAATAAGAATAAGTTTTTTTCTTTAGTGGAAATATAGAAGGATGATATATCCTTCTGTGTATTAAGAACAAGGATCATCAAGAGGCCACCACATGCATATACTACATGCAGCATGGAAAAGAGGTTGACCAAGTTCCTGTCACTAAGAACCTTAAAAACATTTAATGAATTATTTTCTCTGTTCTACAGAAGATTATTCCAAAAAATGTTAGTATATTAACAAGTAAACATGAAAGCTTCCAGCAGAAAATAATAACACAATTATGTTGTTCACTTTCCACAAAGAATTAGAGTAATTATAACAATCTCTCTTACCTAGTTTAGGACATGATTTTTCCTTAAAGTCAGCACAATCCGCACATAAACCAGTCTTATAATCTTTATATGAACGACAAGAAAATGAAATAAAATTGCAGCTCGTTTCCAAAGCTGCCATGAATAAGTAAACTGCTCTCTGGTGGTCACATTTAATAAATTCAAGTCCTTAAGTGTTAAAAATCAAGCAGTTAGATCAAGTTCAAGTAAATTAGAAAAAAAAAAAGATTAAATTCTACCTAATTCTGTGCACTGTATGACTATCACAATGCTGACTACAATGCAGTTTTATCTCAGGCAACTTAATAAATGGTACCATTGAAAGCTTAAATATAGTATGCCTTTTACATGAGATATATAAGAAAATTTTCTAAAGTAATTAAAGTAGCAAAAATGTTTAATTTCAGTACTTTGACAAATTACACACACAGTGCTACCATATTTAATTATTAGTGTACACACCACTCCCTTCTAAACTCTCACCCCTAATATTCCTACTCAGTGTCAAAGATACCTGTGAAAACAGGTGACATTAAAGATTTATCATGTCCCTTTCCTTTCCTAACTTCTCACATTCCTGTTCTTTGATTAAACTACTCTAGTTTTTGTGGCCTTTAAAGATGTGGTTCTTGACCAGTTCCCACTGTAGATCTCAGGACATTTCTCACTGTGGCTCTAAAGTAAGCCAAATTCCACACAGAGAGCAGCTGTTTAGCTCTTTATGTACAGAATGACCAAGTGCAAAAGTTCATAATCTGTGAATAACACACAATAAAATTATGGTCATGGTTGGAGAAGAAATGGCAGCCCACTCCAGTATTCTTGCCTGGGAAACCCCATGGACAGAGGAGCCTGGTGGGTGATAGTCTACGGGGTCACAAAACAGTGAGTCACAACTTAGCAACTAAACAACAACAATGGAAAAATTAAATCCTGAATGGATAAGAAAGCAGTGGTACATATACACAATGGAGTATTACTCAGCCCTTAAAAAGAATAAGTTTGACTCAGTTCTAATGAGATGGATGAAACTGGAGCCGATTATACAGAGTGAAGTAAGCCAGAAAGAAAAACACCAATACAGTATACTGACACATATATATGGAATTTAGGAAGATAGTAATGATGACCCTGTAAGTGAGACAATATAGGAGACACAAAAGTATAGAACGGACTTCTGGCATCTGGGGGAGAGGGAGAGGGTGGGATGATTTGGGAGAATACACTGAAACATGTATACTATCATATAAGAAA
Source organism: Raphicerus campestris (assembly GCA_006410735.1). Classification (NCBI taxonomy): domain Eukaryota; kingdom Metazoa; phylum Chordata; class Mammalia; order Artiodactyla; family Bovidae; genus Raphicerus; species Raphicerus campestris. Next base: position 8,935 of record SJYW01037286.1, on the reverse strand, counting down.
TGAAGCACCAGTCTATGGTCAATGCAGGATACAGGATGCTTGGGGCTGGTGTACGGGATGATCCGGGGAGGTGGG
>SJYW01037285.1:5865-19048 GCA_006410735.1 Raphicerus campestris | reverse complement strand
ATTGTCTAGATACAATGACTGGAAAATGAGTTTGTGTTTTATTCGAAGTAACCATAAGTTCAGAATTTCATCATGTAGGTATATCACGTCGGGGTTGGAGTTGTCTTATGAACTGTGCATAACCCTTAGCAAGCAGTTCAGCATGTCTTTAACAAGCTCTGACCTTTGCTCTATGTTCTGTATGGTTTGGACATTTATGTTGAGTAGGGGGGTTGGGTGCTCAAGTGCATCTCTTCCTCTTTATATGGATCATAGTTGCATCATTCATGTTTGATTGTTGGTATTCATATGTATTGTTATGGGTTTCATTATGGGTAATGTAAGTTGTTTTAAACAACTTGCTGTACATTGGAGTACAGCAGAGGGTTATCACTTTTGGGTGAGTTGTTTTTATCAGTGTATGCAAATAAACCCCCACAAGCTATTAAAACTGTTTACCAGTAAAGGCATTTCCATGTTTACATTCTTTACTGGACATTTTGGATAACAATTCTGGTGGGTTTGGGTGGTTAAAACTGAAGGGGACCTTTTGAGGAAAGCATATTTAAAGAATATTTTGGGGAGGAAATTAGTGGAAACTTCTCTGCTGTGTTTATTGGTACTATTATCAGGAAGAAGGAAGCATCTTCATAAAATTTATTTCACAAATTATAGTTTGAGAGCATTGTGCTAGATAGATACTTTGCTATATAAGCAGAAAAGTCTTGGAGACACCTGGAAAGCATGAAAAGCATTTGGCTGAGAGGTGACTCAGCATTTATGAGTATTACTGAGTGTCAGGCAAAGGAATATAAACGTGAGAGATTGTCCTTATACTCATCTATTAGATGTGCATGTAAAATACAATTAACAATATTTTCTTAAATTCTTTAGCAGCAATATATGCCCAAGATATGTGTGACAAAGGCTAGTGAACTTAGCTTTGTCTATGGGAATCAGAGAGGGTTTCTAGAAGAAAACATTAGCATTGTATTCCAGAGAATACAACTAGAGCTGAATCTTGAAAGATAAGTTGAAATTAACTTAGTAAAGGGAGGAAACTATGAGATGGAGGAAGTTTAGACAGAAAAATTGTGTAAAGACACAACGCTTAATCATAAACTCTGCCATTTATTGAACATTTATTCTGTGCCAGTTATCTTTTTCACTTAGAAAATAAAAGTAATTTTATAAGTGCTTTTAATTCTCCTAGAGAAATCGTTCATCACCAAATAGTTTGGATAATTTTCATTTAAGTTGATTTTAATATCACTTTTTGTTATGTTTTATTATCTTTGCTCATTATCCCTCTCCTAGAACTATTTTAATCTCTGTGTTAAACATTATTTTTAAAAATTTACTTATTTTATGTAACTTTTCAAGTTCTACCTTTATATTTTAGAGAAGTAATATGCAATATTTTTAAACTGCTTGATATTTTGGATTCATACTGAGATTAAAACTTTTAGTCTGATACTTAAATAGTTGTGACAATGGAATAAGTTATTTGCTTTTTATTGAAACAAGTGTCCTATTTAAAAAATTGTGATGAAACCAGAGAGGAATAACTGATACTGTATTTTAAAATGTGTAACTCATATTTGCCTATCAATAAATGTTAGTTACTTAATTCACCCTGGTTCTTGGGAGGAGATAGCATTTATTAGATTTCTCATGCTACAATTATAGCAAACATACTTGAGAATTCTATACAACCCATCCTCCATTTTGAATTGAAAGAGATATTATAGAAAGATCAAACAGTTCCCGGAATGGGAGTAATTGGCTCAGGTAATTTTAATTCTATCGTATATCAAAACACATTAAATCTGGTTATGCATATGTTATATTATTATATTGTATCCCATTTACAGATTATTAAATATAAGGATAGATATTTAAAGCTGTTCAGTAGCAGGTACAGGATTTGAATACAGGTTTTTCAGATTCTAAATTGTTGAAGAGAATGAAAAAAGACTATGCTTAGAAAAACTAGAAATGCATGATATAAGGAGAAAGAAAATAGACCAATGTGACAACTGTTGATATGCACTCAACTGTTGGAGTATGGAAAGATGGAGACTGGAAAGATAAGCTTGAGCTGGGTTACACATAGGCCTGNGGAGAAGACTCTTGAGAGTCCCTTGGACTGCAAGGATATCCAATCAGTCCATTCTAAAGGAGATCAGTCTTGGGTGTTCATTGGAAGGACTGATGCTAAAGCTGAAACTCCAATACTTTGGCCACCTCATGCGAAGAGTTGACTCATTGGAAAGACCCTGATTATAGGAAGGATTGGAGGCAGGAGAAGAAGGGGATGACAGAGGATGAGATGGCTGAATGGCGTCACCGACTCGATGGATGTGAGTCTGATTGAACTCTGGGAGATGGTGATGGACAGGGAGGCTGGCTTGCTGCGATTCATGCGGTCGCAAAGAGTCGGACATGACTGAGCCACTGAACTGAACTGAGGCCATTGACAGAGGCAATGTCAATGAGAATTCAAATAAAAGATGTGGAAGCGTTTTGCTAAGGAAGAATTAGCAGGATTTAGAGACTGGTTGAATAGTCCCATTGTAGCACTTACCAACGTGTAGAATTACTGCACAGTAAAGCACTATGCATAGGAGCTCTTACAGGGCAGTATCTTGTTCATTTTTTTGTTGTACCTTCAGGACTCAGTGTGTAAATATTCACTGATTAAGTGAAAGGATATGATAACAAAAAGGGGAATCAAAAAGAGGAATAAATAACCAGTTTGGCAATGGGAATGTGAACTAACAGAGATGAATAAAAAGTGTCTCCAAGGAAGAATTTTCAGGAGTTGAAGACTTGTTTTATACTCCTATAATAGCAATTATCAAGTTGTGGCATTATATTAATAGCAGAGTAAAGTACATTGAATGATATTTTAATTTTACTTCTCTGATCCATTTACTGGATAAGCACCAACTGAACGGCAGTGCGTTTGTTCACCATTGTACTCTGAGAATTTGGTACACGTGTTTTCTGATGGAATGTAAACACAAATCAATGAAAAATTAAAAAGAAGGGTAAATAATAAGAAATAATTGTCTAGATACAATGACTGGAAAATGAGTTTGTGTTTTATTCGAAGTAACCATAAGTTCAGAATTTCATCATGTAGGCATATCACTTCGGGGTTGGAGTTCTTATGAACTGTGCATAACCCTTAGCAAGCAGTTCAGCATGTCTTTAACAAGCTCTGATCTTTGCTCTATGTTCTGTATGGTTTGGACATTTATGTTGAGTAGGGGGGTTCGGTGCTCAAGTGCATCTCTTCCTCTTTATATGGATCATAGTTACATCATTCATGTTTGATTGTTGGTATTCATATGTATCGTTATGGGTTTCATTATGGGTAATGTAAGTTGTTTTAAACAACTTGCTATACATTGGAGTACAGCAGATGGTTATCACTTTTGGGTGAGATGTTTTTATCAGTGTATGCAAATAAACCCCCACAAGCTATTAAAACTGTTTACCAGTAAAGGCATTTCCATGTTTACATTCTTTACTGGACATTTTGGATAACAATTCTGGTGGGTTTGGGTGGTTAAAACTGAAGGGGACCTTTTGAGGAAAGCATATTTAAAGAATATTTTGGGGAGGAAATTAGTGGAAACTTCTCTGCTGTGTTTATTGGTACTATTATCAGGAAGAAGGAAGCATCTTCATAAAATTTATTTCACAAATTATAGTTTGAGAGCATTGTGCTAGATAGATACTTTGCTATATAAGCAGAAAAGTCTTGGAGACACCTGGAAAGCATGAAAAGCATTTGGCTGAGAGGTGACTCAGCATTTATGAGTATTACTGAGTGTCAGGCAAAGGAATATAAACGTGAGAGATTGTCCTTATACTCATCTATTAGATGTGCATGTAAAATACAATTAACAATATTTTCTTAAATTCTTTAGCAGCAATATATGCCCAAGATATGTGTGACAAAGGCTAGTGAACTTAGCTTTGTCTATGGGAATCAGAGAGGGTTTCTAGAAGAAAACATTAGCATTGTATTCCAGAGAATACAACTAGAGCTGAATCTTGAAAGATAAGTTGAAATTAACTTAGTAAAGGGAGGAAACTATGAGATGGAGGAAGTTTAGACAGAAAAATTGTGTAAAGACACAACGCTTAATCATAAACTCTGCCATTTATTGAACATTTATTCTGTGCCAGTTATCTTTTTCACTTAGAAAATAAAAGTAATTTTATAAGTGCTTTTAATTCTCCTAGAGAAATCGTTCATCACCAAATAGTTTGGATAATTTTCATTTAAGTTGATTTTAATATCACTTTTTGTTATGTTTTATTATCTTTGCTCATTATCCCTCTCCTAGAACTATTTTAATCTCTGTGTTAAACATTATTTTTAAAAATTTACTTATTTTATGTAACTTTTCAAGTTCTACCTTTATATTTTAGAGAAGTAATATGCAATATTTTTAAACTGCTTGATATTTTGGATTCATACTGAGATTAAAACTTTTAGTCTGATACTTAAATAGTTGTGACAATGGAATAAGTTATTTGCTTTTTATTGAAACAAGTGTCCTATTTTAAAAATTGTGATGAAACCAGAGAGGAATAACTGATACTGTATTTTAAAATGTGTAACTCATATTTACCTATCAATAAATGTTAGTTACTTAATTCACCCTGGTTCTTGGGAGGAGATAGCATTTATTAGATTTCTCATGCTACAATTATAGCAAACATACTTGAGAATTCTATACAACCCATCCTCCATTTTGAATTGAAAGAGATATTATAGAAAGATCAAACAGTTCCCGGAATGGGAGTAATTGGCTCAGGTAATTTTAATTCTATTGTATATCAAAATACATTAAATCTGGTTATGCATATGTTATATTATTATATTGTATCCCATTTACAGATTATTAAATATAAGGATAGATATTTAAAGCTGTTCAGTAGCAGGTACAGGATTTGAATACAGGTTTTTCAGATTCTAAATTGTTGAAGAGAATGAAAAAAGACTATGCTTAGAAAAACTAGAAATGCATGATATAAGGAGAAAGAAAATAGACCAATGTGACAACTGTTGATATGCACTCAACTGTTGGAGTATGGAAAGATGGAGACTGGAAAGATAAGCTTGAGCTGGGTTACACATAGGCCTGCATGACATATTAAGAACATACTTTCATTCTGAAGATGAGGGTGAATTCTAAGGATTTAGGACATCATTTTGATGGATCATTATATGCGTATCTAGAAAGAACTCCAGAAATGGTGAGAAGGATGAATGAGAGTGGAGCCTATATAGAAGTCTTTATAGTATGACTGGCTTCCCAGGTGGCACTAGTGGTAAAGAACCCACCTCCCATTGCAGGAGACACAAGAGACATGGGTTTGATCCTGGGTTAGGAAGATTCCCTGGAGGAGAGAATGGCAACCCATTCCACTATTTTTGCCTGTAAAATCCCATGGACAGAGGAGCCTGGTGAGATACAGTCCATAGGGCTGCACAGAGTTGGACATGACTGAAGCAGCTTAGCACACACACTTAGTATGACCAAAGACTGGGAGACCAGTTAGGAGGCCAATTATTACTAGTAACAATTCTCATGGGAGATATAAGCCAACACTCAGGTTTCATTGCCGCAAGAGTGATATATTGAAACCTTGACAATGGTGGAGTCTCTAAGAAATAGTACACAAGAAAAATAGAAGAGGACCAACTACTGAACTCCCAGGACACATACAGTTTAAATGAACTTGGTAAATAGCACAAAGAATCTCCACTTAGACATGTAGGGAGATAGCAAAGGAATTCATGATTATGTAAGGCAAGATGATAAAAAGTTTCAAGAGCAAAATTCCTTTTACCCAAGCATCAAAGAAAATCTGAGGAGCATTTGATTTCCATGAGTCTCTCGAGACCAAGAGCTGGTCCAAGTCTGGGATTACTGGGTTCTGTTGGAACTCCTCCCACCCTCTGTCCAGACCTCAGTTTGCAGAATCATAGTCACTGAGAGCTCGAAGGGACCCTGGAGACCCATGAGTAAAAGCTTGCAATCTCTGCTAAAAGGAAGTTAATTCTCTCTCCCTATCCTCAGCTCTCTACTCTGTTCTCACTGGCTTCTATCTTCAGTCTCTTCCACCCCTGGGGCAGCAGACTAACCAGCCTATTAATGAGCAGTCACAGGCTGTGACCTCATTAAAAAGTTGTTAATGAGACATACTGCTGTTCTGGGAGTACAGCTGAGGGAGGCTCCCAGTGGCCTCTCTGGGGGCCTGAAGGGAAAGCTTAGATGAAGAGACAGGATCAGATCTGGGGAGAGGGTAATGTACTCAGGCTGCACATTCACACCTAATGAAATCCTGCTGTAAGCAGGCCAACTCTGAAGCTCAAGCCCCTGATAGCCTGCAGGCTTACAGGATTGGTGGGATCCAGAGGAGCAGTGACTTTCCTCTTATCAGTCAGGTTTGCTTAATGCTTCCTCTGCTGACCCATTTTGATGGAGGGCTTCAAAATTTGAGATTAAGATGTAATTTAGTATTGCCCTGAGTTTACGGCTCATGGACAATCGTATCTGTCTCGCAGGCTTTGTTCCTTTGCCACCTATTCTCCACAACCAGGACAGTCTTTCCAAACACATAGCTGATTGTTACTTCATGCTCAAAACTTTAGTGGAGATGGTTCACAGAGTGAGATTCAAAGTCCTAGAAAAGAAAACTTGAATATTTGGTCCCTGTCTATCTCCTTACCCCAATCTCCTCTAGACTTATCTCCCATCTTATCATTTTCATTATTATTACCACTGATATCACCATCATCATTGTCAAGATTATACCAGCATACTTAACATTTCATAGCACTTTTTAGTCTTCAAAAGTGTTTTATACGTATTAATTCATTTAAGTTTCACAGCAATGTAAGGCAATAAATGCTGTGATTATCTGCATTTTTTAGATCAAATTGCCAATATCCATTGGCTCATAGAAAAAGCAAGAAAATTACAAAAAAACATGTACTTTGCCTCATTGACTATGCTAAAGCCTTTGACTGTGTGGATCACAAAAAACTGTGGGAAAATCTTAAGGAGATGGGAATACCAGACCACCTTACCTGCTTCCTGAGAAACCTGTATACAAGTCAAGAAGCAACAGTTAGAACCAGACATGGAACAATGGACTAGTTAAAAATTGGGGAAGAAGTACATCAAGGCTGTGTATTGTTACCCTGCTTATTTAACTTACACACAGAGTACCTCATGTGAAATGCCATGTTGGATGAGGCACAAGCTGGAATCATGAATGCTAGGAGAAATATCAACAACCTCAGATATGCAGATGACATACCACCCTTAATGGCGGAAAGTGAAGAGGAACTAAAGAGCCTCTTGAAGGTGAAAGAGGAAAGTGAAAAAGCTGGCTTAAAACTCAGTATTCAAGAAACTAAGATCATGGCATCTGGTTCCGTCACTTCATGGCAAATAGATGGGGAAACAGTGGAAACAGTGAGACACTTTATTTTCTTGGGCTCCAAAATCACTGCAGATGGTGACTGCAGCCATGAAATTAAAAGATACTTGCTTCCTGGAAGAAAAGTTATTACCAACCTAGACAGCATATTAAAAAGCAGAGATGTTACTGTGCCCAGAAAGGTCCATCTAGTCAGGGCTACGGTTTTTCCAGTAGTTATGTATGGATGTAAGAGTTGGACTATAAAGAAAGCTGAGAGCCAAAGAACTGATGCTTTTGAACTGTGGTGTTGGAGAAGACTCTTGAGAATCCCTTAGACTGCAAAGAGATCCAACCAGTCAACCTTAAAGGATATCAGTCCTGAATATTCATTGGAAGGACTGATGCTGAAGCTCCGATACGTTGGCCACCTAATGCAATGAGCCGACTCATTAGAAAAGACACTGATGCTGGGAAAGATTGAAGGCAGGAGGAGAAGGGGACAACAGAGAATGAGATGGTGGGATGGCATCACAGACTAGATGCACATGAGCAAGCTCCAGGAACTGGTGATGGACAGGGAAGCCTGGCATGCATCCACGGGGTCACAAAGAGTTGGACACAAGAGCGACTGAACAGTGACAATAGATGATGTGGAGTCAAGATATGCTGTGTAACTTGTCCAATATCTTACAGCTACTCAGGAAGAGAGGCGGGATTATAATCCAAGCATTTAGGCCTCTGAGTTTATGCTTTTACACACTAGGAATACTTGCTTCTGTTACCTTTTACACTTACTACTCATTTGTCTTGGAATGCCTATCTCGCATACAATTTTAAACCTTGACTCCTTCTCACACTTCTTACATTGGTACTACTTCTAATCGTTCAGTTCACTTCAGTTCAGTCACTCAGTTGGGTCCGACTCTTTGCGACCCCGTGAATCGCAGCATTCCAGGCCTCCCTGTCCATCACCAACTCCAGGAGTTCACTCAGACTCATGTCCATCGAGTCAGTGATGCCATCCAGCCATCTCATCCTCTGTTGTCCCCTTCTCCTCCTGTCCCCAATCTCTCGCAGGATCAGAGTCTTTTCCTTACACATGTGTTATTATCTATTGTCCTAATGTTTATATGTCAGCCTGCTCCCCTTTGGACTGAAAGTTCTTGCACTTGGATTGAGCTGGGCTCAGTAATCACTACTGGGAAAGTGTTAGTCGCTAAGTCGTGTCCTTTTTGACCCCACGGACTGGCTCCTCTTGAAATTCTCCAGGCAAGAATACTGGAGTGGGTTGTCATTTCCTTCTCCAGAGGATTTTCCCAGCCCAAGGATGGAACCCGGGTCTCCTGTATTACAGGCAAATTCTTTACCATCTGAGCCACCAAGGAAGCCTTTTAGTATTTATTATATTATTTTAAACACATACTATATTGTATTCTCTCTGAGAAATTAGAAACTAAATTCTTGACCTCTCTCCCGCAGCCATGTCCCTATAGTCATCCATATATGCTCTTTTTCCTTACTTTTCCATTTCAATAAAAAGTATCTCTATCAATATGATTCATTATGTAAGAAATTTGAGTATAGACATTGGCACCTTCCCAATACTAAATCATTATCAGCTCTGATCTACTGCCATTTCATACTAGTCTCTCTCCTTACATTCTTGCCACCTACAATAAATTCTTCACCCAAGAGACATAGTTATATTTTTTAAATAATTGCCTCTTGCTTAATATGCTTCAATGGTGGTCCATGTCATTTAGATTAATATTTAAGCTCTATAACATGATCAAAAAGAAGTTCTGGATGGTCTGACCTTTTCTTGCCTGTATAGGTAATTTTTACTTCTCTTGTCCTTATTCAGAAGCAGATTTTTTTTTCCTTCTACTTTTGGTGTCAGAGTAACACTGACCTTACATAATGAGTTGGGATGTGTTCCCTCCTCATATATTTTGGAAGAGGCTGAGAAGGATTGCTATCGATTCTTTTTTAAATATTTGGTAGAATTCACCAGTGAAGCTGTCTGGTCCTGAACTTTTGTTTTTTGAGATTTTTGATTAATGATTCAAGCTCCTAGCTAGAAACTGGTCTGTTCAGATTTTCTGTAACTTCATTACTCAATCTTGGAAAACTGTATGTTTCTGGAAATTTATCTATTTCTTCTAGCTTGTCCAGTTTGTTGACATGTGATTATTTGTAGTAATCCCTTATGAGCCTTTGTATTTCTGTAATATCAGTTGCAGTGTTTCCTTTTGCATTTCTGATTTTATTTGAGTCTCTTTTTTCCCTTGGGTTCTTTAAAGATTTACTCAGTTTTTCTTTTCAAGAAGACAGCTCATAGTTTTTTTTTTTTTTTAATCTTTTCTATTGTCTTTTTGTCTCTATTTCATTTATTTCTACTCTGATCATTGTTATTTCCTTTATTCTACTAACTCTGTGCTTCATTTATTTTTCTTTTTCTCATTTCTTGAGATTTAAAGTTAGGTTAGATTTAAAGTTATATTATTTATATCAAATAAATAACTTAGGTCAATAAGAAATCATTCTCTTTTTTTATTATCACTATTTATTTGCTATGAACTTCCCACTTAGAACTCCTTTTGCTGCATTTCATAAGTTTTTTTATGTTGTATTTCCATTTCCATTTGTATCAAGGTATTTTTTTTCCTTTATATTTCTTTTTTGACCCATTCAGTAGGATGATGCTTGTTTAATCTGCATATATTTGTGAATTTTCCAGTTTTTTTCTGGTAGTTGGTTTCTAGTTTCATACTGTTGTGGTCAGAAAAGATGTTTGATTTAATCTCAGTCTTATATTTGTTAAGACTTGTTTTGTGCCCTGGCCTATGAAGTATCCTGGAGAATGTTCCGTGTGCACTTAAGAAGTCTGTGTATTTTGTTCTTTTTGGATAGAATGTTCTCTATATGTTTGTTAAGGCAATCTGCTCTATCATATATTATTTAAGGGCAATGTTTCTTATTGATTTTTCTGAGTGATATATCCATTGATGAAATTGTGGTATCAAAGTTCCCTAGTATTATTGTATAGCTGTTTATTTCTCTTTAAGGTCTTTTAATTTTTGCTTTATATATTCTGGTGGTCCTATTTGAATATATAAATATTTACAAATGCTATTGGATTTGACCCTTTTATCATTATATGATAACTTTTTAAATGTCTCATTATATTCATACCTCTTCCTCTCTCTCCTGGGGGATTTCTTTAATATAAATATTATTCTGCTCAATGTATCCTTTAAGTTCTTTAAGCTATCTCCATTCTTTTTCATTCTCTTTTCTTTTTGCTTCTGTAATGAGTTCCACTAACCTATCTTTGAGCTTACTGATCCTTTTTACAGTTCATCTAGTCTGTTTCTGAACCCCTCTAGTATATTTTTCACTTCAGTTATTGTATTCTTCAGTTCTGTGACTTTTGTTTGTTACTTTCGTATATTGTCTCTTTATTAAAATTCTCACTTTGTTCATCCTTTGTTCTCCTGAACTTAGTGAGCATCTTTATGACTATTATTTTTAACTTCATTAGGTAAATAACATCTCATTTCATAAGTTTTTTTTTTTTCCTGAGGTTTTAGCTTGCTCTTCATTTGGAACATATCCCTCTGTATCATTTTCCTTGACCCTGTGTGGGTTTTTAAACACTAGATAAAATAGCCACCTTGCTCAGCCTTGAAGGAGTGGCCCCATATATGAGATAAAACTTCTTGTTCAATGTTGCCCTAGCCCTTGGTTATCTCTCAAACTCTTGTGATTGTCCAAGTAACCTGATTTATTGTTAGTGGGCTCCCAGTAGTTGAGGGTATGCCAAGAGTTATCAGTGTCCCAAAGGGGAAGATCCCTGTTAGCACCTAGATTCAGGTTAATTGGAAGTCAGACCCATAGGCAGCAAGGTTTGAAGTATTCAAATATACATCTTTCAAGAGACGACTGGGAGTGAACATTTCTATTTGTTCCTTCTGCCCTAATTTTGGGACTATAACCAATTCAGAGCTGTTTTTGTTTACTACCATCCCATGAACCAATGCATACAAATCTTATCGGCCACCAGAGCAAGGTTATCAAAGGTGGCAGTCACAATGTCAATGTATGAACTTTATATACAAGTTCTTTTCTCGGAGACACTGATACCTGGGAGAGGGACAACGGGAGAAGGCAAAGATGGTACCTTTTAGCTTCCTTAGGAGAAGGCAATGGCACCCCACTCCAGTACTCTCGTTTGGAAAATCCCATGGACCGAGGAGCCTGGTGGGCTGCAGTGCATGGGGTCGCGAAGAATTCGACATGACTGAGCAACTTCACTTTCACTTTTCACTTTCATGCATTGGAGGAGGAAATGGCAACCCACTCCAGTGTTCTTGCCTGGAGAATCCCAGGGACGGTGGAGTCTGGTGGACTGCCGTCCATAGGGTCACACAGAGTTAGTCATGACTGAAGCAACTTAGCAGCAGTAGCAGCAGCTTCCTTAGTCTCTGGACAGAATTATATATATTTCAATATATATTTAGTTGGAATCTTGTCCCTTAAGCTACAGCTATGAAAATAAGTTTATTGGTCTCTTTCCCAGAAAGACAGAGGTATATTTCAGCCTGCTATCTTTGCTATGTTCTGGGGGCAATATCTAGTTAAATAATGTTTCTCTATTTGTATAGTCCTAGGGAACTCATGAACATAAGAACTATTAGCCACCAGAGCCAGGCAATCCAGGGGCATTCCCTGGGTGGCAGCCACAGCAACTGGGTGGGACACAAGACTTTCACACAGACTCCTGTCAATTTAAAAAAAACACTAAAAGTTGAGAGTTATGTTTTATTTGGTGGGACTTCAAGCCCAGGAGACAGCATCTCAAATGACCGTGATAGAAGGGGAGGGAAAGGGAGGAGCCAGGTTATATAGAAGTTTTGCAACAAAGGCAGGTTGTGTGAACATCAAAAGATTATTGTTAATGAAAGAAAACCAGATATCTCAAGTTATGGAATTTAGCACTTTTCTATGTATGGAAAGGTATAAGAGTCTAGGCTCAGTGAAGTCATGCCTTTCACATGCATCTCAGCTACCTTGGGCCAGTATCCTGTGTTTTTTTTTTTCATATTCTGAGCTTCCTTGGAGCTCATCCTAGGGAGTGACGAGTATGACAGTCTAATGGCTATCAGATAGTAGGTATTCTTCTCCTTCTTGAGTGCCCTGAGGGTTCTGGAGCTCACATTGGAAGGCTGAAATCCCTGATGACTGTGACATCCTTGTTTGCTGATATGGCAGGAAGTAGTCTATTTCTCAATACTTTCTGGGAGATACTGGCCATCTGGAGTGTGGTGGATGGAGAGTGTGAAGATAGTGCCTGCCCTCGGAGGTCTCTGAAGAGGATCACAGTTGGCCCCTAAATTTGTATTTCATTAGAAGCCTGCCCTTTAGGTCAAATCATTGTGCTATGCTGTGCTTAGTCTCTCAGTTGTGTCTGACTCTGCGACCCCATGGACTGTAGCCTACCAGTCTCCTCTGTCCATAGGGCTTCTCTTTCTCCAGGAAAGAATCCTGGAGAGGGTTGCCATGCCCTTGTCCAGGGCATCTTACCTACCCAGGGATCAGACCCAGGTCTCCTGCATTGCAGGCAGATTCTTTACTGTCCTTAAAGATAAGCTAATAAGAAAGCTGAGCTCTGAAGAATTGATGCTTTTGAACTGTGGTGTTGGAGAAGACTCTTGAGAGTCCCTTGGACTGCAAGGAGATCCAA
>SJYW01037280.1:0-87479 GCA_006410735.1 Raphicerus campestris | reverse complement strand
AATTTACCAAGGCTAGATTTATGTCCCAGGATGTGATCTATCCTGAACAAGGTTCAGTGAGCACTTGAGAAAATAGGTGAAATTCACTGTTTTGGGGTGAAATGTCCTATAGATATCCATTAGGTCTAACTGGTCTATCGTATCATTTAAAGTTTGTGTTTCTTTGTTAATTTTATGTTTAGTTGATCTATCCATAGGTGTGAGTGGGGTATTAAAGTCTCTCACTATTATTGTGTTATTGTTAATTTTCCCTTTCATACTTGGTAGCATTTCTCTTACATATTGTGCTGCTCCTATGTTGGATGCGTATGGACTTATAATTGTTATATCTTCTTCTTGGATTGATCCTTTAATCATTATGTAGTGTCCTTCTTTGTCTCTTTTCACAGCCTTTGTTTTAAAGTCTATTTTATCTGATATGAGTATTGCTACTCCTGCTTTATTTTGGTCTCTATTTGTGTGGAATATCTTTTTCCAGTCCTTCACTTTCAGTCTGTATGTGTCCCTTGTTTTGAGGTGGGTCTCTTGTAGGCAGCATATATAGGGGTCTTGTTTTTGTGTCCATTCAGTCAGTCTTTGTCTTTTGGTTGGGGCATTCAACCCATTTACACTTAAGGTAATTATGATAAGTATGATCTAGTTGCCACTTACTTTATTGTTCTGGGCTCTGGTTTATATACCCTTTTTATGTTTCCTATCTAGAGAATATCCTTTAGCATTTGTTGGAGAGCTGGTGTGGTGGTACTGAATTCTCCCAGCTTTTGCTTGTCTGGAAAGCTTTTGTTTTCTCCTTCATATTTGAATGAGTTCCTTGCTGGATACAGTAATCTGGGCTGTATGTTATTTTCTTTCATGACTTTATGTCTTGCCATTCCCTCCTGGCCTGAAGAGTATCTATTGAAAGATCAGTAGTTATCCTTATGGGAATCCCCTTGTGTGTTATTTGTTGTTTTTCCCTTGCTACTTTTAATATTTATTTGTCCTTTGTGTTTTATCTTTGTTAATTTGATTAATATGTGTCTTGGGGTGTTTTGCCTTGGGTTTATCCTGTTTAGGACTCTCTTGGTTTCTAGGACTTGGGTGATTATTTCCTTTCCCATTTTAGGGAAGTTTTTAACTATTATCTCCTCAAGTATTTTCTCATGGTCTTTCTTTTTGTCTTCTTCTTCTGGGACTCCTATAATTCAAATGTTAGAGCATTTCATATTGTCCTGGAGGTCTCTGAGGATGTCCTCATTTCTTTTAATTTGTTTTTCTTTTTTCCTCTCTGATTCATTTATTTCTACCATTCTATCTTCTACTTCACTAATCCTATCTTCTCCCTCCATTATTCTACTATTTATTGCCTCCAGAGTGTTTTTTATCTTATTTATTTCATTATTCATTATATATTGACTCTTTTTTATTTCTTCTAGGTCCTTGTTAAACCTTTCTTGCATCTTCTCAGTCCTTGTCTCCAGGCTATTTATCTGTGATTCCATTTTTATTTCAAGATTTTGGATCATTTTCACAATCATTATTCAGAATTCTTTATCAGGTAGATTCCCTATCTCTTCCTCCTTGGTTTGATGGGCATTTTTCCTGTTCCTTTACCTGCTGGGTATTCCTCTGTCTGTTGATCTTGTTTATATTGCTGCGTTTGGGGTGGCCTTTCTGTATTCTGGCAGTTTATGGAGTTCTCTTCAGTAAGGAGTTTCCTCACTGTTGGTGGGGTTGTATCGGTGGCTTGTCAAGGTTTTTTGGTTAGGGAAGCTTGTGTTGATGTTTTGTTGGGTAGAGCTGGATTTCTTCTCTTTGGAGTGCAATGAAGTGTGCAGTAATGAGTTATGAGATGTCAATGGTTTCAGAGTAATTTTGGGCAGCCTGTATACTGAAGCTCAGGGCTGTGTTCCTGTGTTGCTGGAGAATTTGTGTGATATGTCTTGCTCTGGAACTTGTTGGCCCATGCGTGGTGCTTGGTTTCAGTGTAGGTGTGGAGACATTTGATGAGCTCCTATCAAGCAATGTTCCCTGGATTCAGGAGTTCTCAGGATTTGGACTTAAGCCTCCTGCTTCTGGTTTACAGTCTCATTTTTACAGTAGTCTCAAGACTTCTCCTTCTATACAGAACCATTTATATAACATCTAGGTTAAAGATGAAATGTTTCTCCACAGTGAGGAAAACCCAGAGAGTTTCACCGAGTTACATGGAGAAGAGAAGAGGGAGGAGGGTGTTAGAGGTGACCCGATGAGGTGGAATCAAAAGAAGAGAGAGCAAGCTAGCCAGTAATCACTTCCTTATTTGCACTCCACAGTCTGGACTGCTCAGAGATGTTCATGGAGTTATACAGAGAAGAGAAGAGGGAGGAAGGAAATGGTGGCCAGGAGGATAAGAGGGGGGAAATGAAATGTAGAGAGACAGATTTAGCCAGTAATCAGTTCCTTAAGTGTTCTCCACCATCTGGAACACACAGAGATCCACAGAGTTGGGTATAGAAGAGAAGGGGAAGGGAGGAGAAAGAGGCGACCTGGTGGAGAAAAAGGAGAGTCCAAAGAGAAGAGAGCAGTCAAGCCAGTAATCTTGCTCTCAGAAGAAGAAGAAGAACCCTCCTTACAACACCCTGGCACATGTGACAGCCCTGGGGTACCTCGAGGGCAAGCCAGGAGGAGCTCCTCTTGAGTCCCAGTGGGACCCGAGGGCAAGCCCCGAGGGCATGCCAGTGTGTTGGGAGTCGAGCCTCAGGGTGACAGTCGAGGCAGTGCAGGGCAGTCAGGTTCATCTGGAGTGGAAAAGGCATTTGGGGGTCTTGGGGAATGGTGGCCCAACCCCTGAGGCTCCTCCCGACACTTCTGGTGCGAGCGCCTCCTCTTGGGGTGCGAGGGAGCGCCAGGAACGCTTTCCCAATGGAGCAGGGAAAGGGCCCCTCATCTGGAGCTGAGAAGGGGAAAACAGGTCTCCTCTTGAGTCGCGGCAGAACCATTGGTGTTCCTCTCAAGTGGGAACTGGTGGGGCGGGGAACTTCTTGGGTCACAGGAAGGGTGTGAAGGAGCCTTTTGAGGTCAAAGAGGAAAGGGGTAATTTCCCCTGAGACGCCGCAGTGGGCAAGGGCCTCACCCCGCCTTCAGGGGAGAAGCTTCTGGTTTTTCTTGAGTTGCAGCGGGGTCCAGTTGAGTTATGACGGGGACCCCAGGGACCCGCGCCTGTGGCCTCAGAAGAGGCCAGTCTCTGTGAGAGTTGAAGGCGCTTCTGGGGGTGGGGAAGAAGGAGAAGGAGGAGGAGGAGAAGGAGGCGAAGGCAAGAGTCAGCAGCAGGCAGCGGGGTTTTCTTCGAGCGTTCCCCTGAAAGAGGGGGGGGTGGGAGTTGTCCCCACTGGCAGCAGGCAGCACAGGAAGCATTATTATTAAAATTATGGATTTATTAAATTTTTTTTATTTGCTTTAAAAATAGGATCATTTTTTGGAAAAGTAATTGTAGATTATAAAAATGAAAATTAAAGGAGTAATAGAGGAATTAATAATTTTTAAAAAGTTAAAAAAGAGAAGATGAAGAAAAGAAAAAAAATGACAGAATGATCATAAAAATAGTAAAGATATATCTAAAACTTTCTCTGGTGTTGTTGTGGGCACTGTGGGGTCAGTTCACTTTTGGATAGTTCCTTGGTCTGGCTTATATTTCTCGATCTATAGGCCCCTTCCTATGTAGCCCGTACTAACGATAGGGTTTTAATCTATTGCACCTGTCACTTCCAAGGCAGTTCCCTCTGTTTTAGCTTCTTCCATTTTCTGGTCTCTTCAGTGTCTGATTTTCTCCCTGACACAAGGGTTGTGGTGGTGGACACTTTTTTAAGGCTCACTTGTTTAGTCTCACTGTGGGAGGGAGGGACACTGCAAAAAATAACCATGGCATCTGCTTGCAGTGTCTCAGCCACACTGGGCCTGCCCCCGCTCACAGCGCACACAGCTCAGGCTCTAGGTTGCCGCGCCAGAAACTGTCTGAGGCTGGCCCTTGGCTTCATGCACCTCCCAGGTCTAAGCTGTTCATGTTCAGGCACTCAGGCAGTCCTCAGATATGCAGACTCCATTGGGCCTCCGTTTTGTGCCCTTCCCAGGTCCAAGTAGCCCAAGTGTTTGGCAAGCACTGTTGCTGTGACTTATCACCTCTCCCATACCTTCTGCTCAGTTTTCTGGGTTTACAACTGCTGCACCTTTATGGGTGTACATCAAGCGGATGATGACTGTCCAGAACCCCAAGAAGGGGTCCTCAGTCCTCGACTGTTATTGAGGCCAGAGCCTGATCTTTCCTCGCCTGTGCTGACATAGGTCTTGGGGTTCCCCTGGAGGAACCACTGGGAGTCGGGCTTCATTTTGCCTGGAGACGTGCACAGCCGCTTTCCTCCCCAGCTGCAGGAGTAGTGTCTGGCTCCTCGTCGAGTGGACACATGGATCTGTGGCTTGCCTCGAGGTACCCCAGGGCTGTCACACGTGCTTGTGTGTCAGGAGTCGAGCCTCGGGGTGACAGTCGAGGCAGTACAGAGCAGTCAGGTTCATCTGGAGTGGACGAGGCATTTGGGTATCTTGGTGAATGGTGGCCCGAACCCTGAGGCTCTTCCCGACTTTCCTGGTGTGACGCCTCCTCCTGGGATGTGAGGGGAGTTCCAGGAACCCTTTCCTGACGGAGCAGGGAAAAAGCCCCTCATCTGGAGATGAGCAGAGGAAAACGGGGCTCCTCTTGAGTCGCGGCAGGACCTTCATGGTTCCATTCGAGTGGGGACAGGTGGGGCGAGGAACTTCTTGGGTCACAGCAAGGGTGAGAAGGAACCTTTCACGGTCCAAAAGGGAAGCGGTGATTTCCCCTGGGACGCCGGCACGGACAGGGGCCTCACCCCGCCTTCAGGGGAGAAGCTTCAGGTTTTTCTCAAGTTGTGGCAGAGTCCTCTCGAGTTAAGATGAGGTGAAGTAGAAAGAGACGGAGAAGGAGATAGAGATGGACACTTCATGATAAAAGATGTATTTCATGATCTCACTGAGTTATTTCATGAACTCAGTGAATTATTTCACGATATCACTGACTTATTTCATGATCTAACTAACTTATTTCATGATCTCACTGACTGATTTCATGAATACACTGACTAAATTCAGGATCTCACAGACCAATTTCATGATCTCACTGACTAATTTCATGTTTTCACTGACTTATTTCATGATCTCACTAATTTATTTCATGATCACTGATATTTCATGATAAATGACCTATTTCATGATAACTGAATTATTTCATGATCTAACTGACTTATTATATGATAACTGACTTATTTCATGACAACTGACATTTCATGATCTAACTGACTTATTTCATGATCGAACTGACATATTTCATGACAACTGACATTTGATAACAGACATTTCATGATAACTGACTTATTTCATGATGAAACTGACTACTTTCATGATAAGTGACTTCTTTCATAATCTAACTGTCTTATGTCATGACAACTGACTTCTTTCTTGATAACTGACTTATTTCATGATCTAACTGACTTATTTCATGATAACTGACTTATTTCATGATCTGATTTATTTCATGATAACTGACATATTTCATGATAACTGACTTATTTCATGATAACTGACTTACGTCATGATGTAACTGAATTATTTCATGATAATTGACATTTCCTGATAACTGACTTATTTCATGATCTAAGGGACTTATTTAATGATAACTGACTTATTTCATGATCTAACTGTCTCATTTCATGATAACTGACTTATTTCATGATAACTGATGTATTTCATGATAACTGACTGATTTCATGATCTAACTGACTTATTTCGTTATAACTGACATTTCTTCATAACAATCTTATTTCATGATAAGTGACATTTCAATGCAAATGAATTATTTCATGATAAATGACTTATTTCATAACTGACTTATTCCTCGATAACTTACCTATGTAATGGTAATTGACTTATTTGATGATAACTGTTTTATTTCATGATCTATCTGACTTTTTCACGATCTAACTGACTTATTTCATGAACTAATGAAAAAATTTGTTGATAACTGTATTAATTCATGATAACTGACATATCATGATAAATGACTTCTTTCATGATAACTGACTTTTGTCTTGATCTAACTGACTTATTTCATGATAACTGACTTATTTTATGATAACTGAATTTTTTCATGATATAACTGAATTTTTTCATGATATAACTGACTTATTTCATTGTAACTGACTTATTTCATGATAAAAGACCAATTTCGTGATCTAATTGACTTATTGATAGCTGACTTATTGCATGATAACAGATATATTTCAATATAACTGACTTATTTCATAATAATTGACTTGTTTCATAACTGACTTATTTCATGACAAACAACTTATTTCATGATAACTGACTTTTTTCATGGTAACTGAATTATTTCATGATCTAACTCACTTATTTCAAGATCACACTGAATTATTTCATGGTAACAGACGTATTTCACAATAACGGACTTATTTCATGATATCTGACTTATTTCTTGATAACTAACTTATTTCATGATAACTGTCATATCATGATCTGACTTATTTCATGATATCTGACTTATTTCATGATAACTGACATTTCATGACATCTGACTTATTTGATGGTAACTGACTTATTTCGTGAAAACTGACTTATTTTATGATAACTGACTTATGTCATGATAACTGATTTATTTCCTGATCTTACTGACTTAGTTCATGATAACTGACTTATTTCATGATCTAACTACTTATTTCATGATAACTGACTGATTTCATGATCTAACTGACGTGTTTCATGATAACTGAATTATTTCATGATAACTGACATAATCGAAATGACTTATTTAATGATAACTGACTTATTTCATGATAACTGACTTACTTCATAATGTAATTGACTTATTTCATAATTGACTTATTTCCTGATAACTGACTTATTTCATGATCTTCCAGACTTATTTCATGATAACTGACTTATTTTATCATAATTGACTTATTTCAATGTCTAACAGACTTATATCATTATAACTGACTTATTTCCTGATAACTGAGTTATTTCATAACTGATTTATTTCATGGTCTATCTGACATTTTCATGATCTAACTGACTTATTTTATGAGCTAATGAACGAGTTTGTTGATAACTGAATGAATTCATAACTGACATATCTCATGACAACTGACTTGTTTCATGATAACTGACTTATTTCTTGATCTAAATGACTCATTTCATGATAACTGACTTATTTCATGATCTAACTGACTTAGTTCATGATTACTGATTTATTTCCTGATAACTGACTTATTTCATGATCTTCCAGACTTATTTCATGATAACTGACTTATTTTATCATAATTGACTTATTTCAATGTCTAACAGACTTATATCATTATAACTGACTTATTTCCTGATAACTGAGTTATTTCATAACTGATTTATTTCATGGTCTATCTGACATTTTCATGATCTAACTGACTTATTTTATGAGCTAATGAACGAGTTTGTTGATAACTGAATGAATTCATAACTGACATATCTCATGACAACTGACTTGTTTCATGATAACTGACTTATTTCTTGATCTAAATGACTTATTTCATGATAACTGACTTATTTCACGATAACTGACTTACTTCACGATAATTCACTTCTTTCATAACTGACTTATTTCATGACAACGGACTTATTTTATGACAACTGGCTTATTTCATGTTCTGTTTAACATATTTCATGATAACTGTCTTATTTCATGATATAACTGACTTATTTCAAGATAAGTGACTTATTTCATGAGAATTGACTTATTTCATGACAACTGACTTATCTCATGATAAATGACTTATTTCATGATAACTGCCTTATTTCATGATCTAACTGACTTATTTCATGATATCTGATTTATTTCATGATAGCAGACTTATGATAGCTGACTGGTTTCAAGATAACTGACTTATTTTAGGATAACTGACCATTTCATGATAACTGACTTATTTCATGATCTAACTGACTTAGTTCATGATTACTGATTTATTTCCTGATAACTGACTTATTTCATGATCTAACTCTCTTATTTCATGTTCTAACTCACTTTTTTCATGATAACAGCCATATATAGTGATAACATACTTATTTCATGATAATAGACATTTCATGATCTTACTGAAAAATTTCTAAATAACTGACACTTCATGATAACTGATTTATTTCATGATAACTGAATTATTTCATGATAACACTGAATTATTTCATGGTCTAACTGACAAATTTCTTGATTACTGATTTATTTCTTGTTAACTGATTTTTTCATGATCTAACTGATTAATTTCTTGGTCTAACAGACAAACTTCTTGATAACTGAATAATTTCATGTTCACTGACTTATTTCATGAAAACTCATTTGTTTCAAGATAACTGACTTACTTCATGATAATTGAATTATTTCATAACTGACTGATTTCATGACAACTGATTTATCTCATAATAGCTGACTTATTTCATGATAAATGACTGACTTCGTGATCTAAGTGACTTATTTAATGATAACTGACTTCTTTCATGAAAAATGACTGATTTCATGATTACTGACTTATTTCATGATAACTGACATATTTCATGATAATTTACTTATTTCATAACTGACTTATTTCATGATAACAACTTATATCGTGATAACTGACTTTTTTCATGGTAACTGACTTATTTCATGATCTAACTGACTTATTTAATGATAATTGACTTTTTTCATATCTGACTTATTTCATGACAAACGACTTATTTCATGATATCTGACTTATTTCATGATAACTGACTTATGTCATGATAACTGACTTACTTCACAGTAACTGACTTATTTCAGGATAACTGACCATTTAATGATAACTGACTTATTATATGATATAATGGAATTATTTCATGATAACTGACTTGTTTCATGATAATTGACTTTTTTCACTATAACTGACATATTTCTTGATCTTACTGACTTATTTCATGGTAACAGCCATATATCATGATAACATACTTAGTTCATGATAACAGACTTATTTCATGATCTTATTGAAAATTTCTAAATAACTGACTTATTTCATGATAATTGATTCATTTCATGATAACTGAATTATTTCATGATCATAGCGAATTATTTCATTGTCTAACTGACAAATTTCTTGATTACTGATTTATTTCATTTTAACTGATTTTTTTCATGATCTAACTGACTCATTTCATGGTCTAACTGACAAACTTCTTGATAACTGAATAATTTTATGGTAACGGACTTATTTCATGAAAACTTATTTGTTTCAAGATAACTGACTTACTTCATGATAATTGACTTATTTCAAAACTGACTTATTTCATGACAACTGACTTATCTCATAATAACTGACTTATTTCATGATAACTGACTTCTTTCATGAAAACTGACTGATTTCATGATAACTGACTTATTTAATGATTACTGACTTATTTCACAATAACTGACTTATTTCATGATAATTGACTTATTTCATAACTGACTTATTTCATGACAAACGACTTATTTCATGATAACTGACTTTTTTCATGGTACCTGACTTATTGCATGAACTAACTGACTTATTTAATGATAATTGACGTTTTCACATCTGACTTGTTTAATGACAAATGACTTATTTCATGATAACTGACATTTCACGATAACTCTCTTATTTCATCATCTAACGGACTTTTTTCATGATATCAGACTTCTTTCATAACTGACTTATTTAACAATAACTGACATATTATATGATCTAACAGACTTATTTCATGATAATTGACTTATTTCATGATAAAAGATTTCTTTCTTGATAATTGATTTATTTCAAGTTAATTGACTTCTTTCAAAGTAACTGACTTATTTCATGATAACTGACCTTTTTCATGATAACTGACATATTTCTTGATCTAACTAACTTATTTCAAGATAACTGACTTATTTCATTGTATAATTGACTTATTTCATGATAACTGACTCATTTCATGATAACTAACTTATATTGTGATAACTGATTTTTTTGATAATCTAACTGACTTATTTCATGGAAACTGACTTATTTCCTGATAAGTGACTTATTTCATGTTAATTGACTTATTTCATGGTAACTGTCTTATTTGATAACTGACTAATTTCAATGTAACTGACTTATTTCATGATAACTGACTTATCTCATGATAACTGACTTATTTCATGTTAACTGACTTATTTCTGGATCTAACTGACTTATTTCATGATAACTGACTTATTTCATGAACTAACTGACTCATTTCATGATAACTGACTTATTTCATGAACTAACTGACTCATTTCATGATAACTGACTTATTTGATGGTAACTGACTTATTTCCTGATTTGACTTATTTCATGATATCTGACTTATTTCTTGATAACTGACTTATTTCATGATTACTGACTTATTTCAAGATAACTGACTTATAATATAAATGACTAATTTAATGATAACTAACTTATTTCAAGATAACTGACTTGTTTCACAATGTAACTGACTTATTTCATGATAATTGACTTATTTCCTGATAACTGACTTATTTCATAATCTAAATGACTTATTTTCTGATAACTGACTTATTTCATGATCTAAATGACTTATTCATGGTAAGTGACTTATTTCATGATAATTGACTTATTTCATGGTAACTGTCTTTTTTCATAACTGACTTATTTCAATGTAACTGACATTTCATGAAAACTGACTTATCTCATGATAACTGACCTATTTCATGATAACTGACTTATTTCATGATAACTGACATATTTCATCATAATTGGCTTATTTCACGATCTAACAGACTTATTTCATGATAAGTGACTTATTTGATGATAACTGACTTATTTTATGAAAACTGACTCATTTCATGATCTAACTGACTTATTTCATGATAACTGAATTATTTTTTGATCTAACTGACTTATTTCATGATAATTGACTTACTACATGATCTAACAATTATTTCGTGATAACTGATTCATTTCATGATAACTGACTTATTTCATGATAACTGAATATTTCATGATCTCACTTATTTCATGAAAATTGACATTTTCATGATAACAGACTAATTTCATGATAATGACTTATTTGAAGATAACTGACTTATTTGATGATTATTGACTTATTTCAAAACTGACTTATTTCATGATAACTTACTTATTTCATGATGACTGACTTATTTCATGATCTAAGTGACTTATTCATGGTAAGTGACTTATTTCATGATAAATCACTTATTTCATGGTAACTGTCTTATTTCATGATAACTGACTTATTTCTTGATCTGACGGACTTATTTAATGGTAACTGACTTATTTCACGACAACTGACTTATTTCATGATAACTGAATTATTACATGATAATGGACTTATTTCATAACTGACTTATTTCATGAAAACCGAGTTATTTCACGAGCTAACTGACTTATTTCATGATAACTGACTCATTTCATGGTAAGTGACTTATTTCATGATAATTGACTTATTTCATAGCTGACTTTTTTCATGACAACCGAGTTATTTCACAAGCTAACTGACATTTCATGATAACTGACTTATTTCGTGATAACTTATACTTCCTGATAACTGACTTATTTCATAATGTAACTGACCTATAACATGGTAAGTGACTGATTTCATGATTTAACTGACTTATTTTATAACTGAATTATTTTATGAAAAATTAATTATATTATGATCCAAATGACATATTTCATACTGACTTATTTCATGATAAGTGACTTATTTCCTGATAACTGACTTATATCATGTTCTAACTGTGTTATTTCATGATAAGTGACTCATTTCATGACCATTGACTTATTTCATTTTAACCGTCTTAATTCATGATAACTGACTTATTTCAATGTAACTGACTTATTTCATGATAACTGACTTATCTCATGATAACTGACTGATTCCGTGATCTAACTAACATTTCATGATAACTGACTTATTTAATAATCTAATTGACTTATTTCCTGATAACTGACTCATTTCATGATAACTGACTTATTTCATGATAACTGAATTCTTTTATGTAACTGACATTTCTTGATAGAATGGAATTATTTAATGATAACTGACATTTCATGATTTAACTGACTTATTTCATGGTAAATGACTTATTTCATGATAACTGAGTTATTTCATGACAAATGACTTATCTCATGATAACTGACTTATCTCATGATATCTGGCTTATTTCATGATAACTGACTTATTTTGTGTTCTAACAGACTTATTTAATGATACCTGACTTATTTCATGATAACTGACTTATTTCTTGATCTAACTGACTTATTTCATGAAAATTGACTTGTTTCATGATGTTACTGACTTATTTCTTGACAACTGACTCATTTCATGATAACTGAGTAAAGTAATGGTAACTAACTTATTTCATGATGTAAGTGACTTCTTTCATGATATCTGACTTATTTTTTGATAACTGAATTATTTCATGATAACTGACTTACTTTACAGTGTAACTGACTTATTTCATGGTAACTAACTTATTTCATCATAATTGACCTATTTCATGTTCTAATAGACTTATTTGATAACTGACTTATTTCATGATAATTGACTTATTTCATGATCTAAGAGACTTATATCATGTTAACTGACTTATTTCATGATAATTGACTTATTTCATGATCTAACAGATGTATTTCATGATAATTGACTTATTTTGTGATAATTGATTTATTTCATGGTAATTGACTTATTTCATGATAATTGACTTATTTCATGATCTATTTTATGATAACTGACATATTTCATGATAATTTTTTCATGATAATTGACATTTCATAATTGACTTATTTCATGATAGTTGACTTATTTCCTGATCTAACAGACTTATTTCATGATAACTGACTTATTTTATGATAATTGACTTATTTCATGATCTAACAGACATATTTGATCATAACTGCCTTGTTTCATGATATTGACTTATTTCATGATCTAACAGTCTTATTTCAAGGTAACTGACTTATTTCATGATAATTAACTTATTTCATGATCTAACAGACGTATATCA
The DNA here is from genome assembly GCA_006410735.1 of Raphicerus campestris. Taxonomy (NCBI): domain Eukaryota; kingdom Metazoa; phylum Chordata; class Mammalia; order Artiodactyla; family Bovidae; genus Raphicerus; species Raphicerus campestris. Next base: position 74,389 of record SJYW01037280.1, on the reverse strand, counting down.
TGTTAATGACTTATTTCATGAAAATTGACTTATTTCATGATCTAACACACTTATTTCATGATAACTGATTTATTTCCTGATTATTGAGTTATTTAATGATGTACAGACTTATTGCATGATAACTGACTTATTTGATAATTGACTTTTTTCATGATCTAACAGACTTATTTGATGATCCAACAGACTTATTTCATGATAACTGACTTATTTCATGATAAATTACATATTTCAGTATTTAACAGAATTATTTCATGGTAATTGACTTATTTCATTAAAATTGACTTATTTCATATATTAACAGACTTATTTCATGATAACTGAATTATTTCATCATAACGGACTTATTTTATGATAAGTGACTTATTTCATGATCTAACAGACTTAATTCATGATAATTGATTTATTTCATGATAATTGACTTATTTAATGATCTACAGACTTATTTAATGATAACTGACTTATTTGATGATACTTCATTTATTTCATGATCTAACAGACTTATGATCCAACAGACTTATTTCATGACAACTGACTTATTTCATGATAATTGACTCATTTCATGATCTAACAGACGTATTTTATGATAATTGAGTTATTTGATGATAACTGACTTATTTCATGACAGTTGACTTATTTCATGATAATTGACTTATTTCATGATCTAACAGACGTATTTCATGATAATTGACTTATTTCATGATAATTGACTTATTACATGATAACTGACTTATTTCATGATAATAGACTTATTTCATGATAATTGACTTATTTCATGATAACTGACTTATTTCATGATAATTGACTTATTTTATGATAATTGAGTTATTTCATGATCTAACTGACTTATTTCATGATAATGGACTTATTAGATGATAATTGACTTTTTTCATCATCTAATAGACTTATTTCATGATAATTGACTTATTTCATGATAATTGACTTATTTTATGATGATGGACTTCTTTCATGACCTAATAGACTTATTTCGTGATAAATGACTTATTTCATGATAATTGAATATTTTCATGATAATTGACATAGTTCATCATCTAACAGACTTATTTCATGATAATTGACTTATTTCATGAACTAACAGACCTATTTCATGATAACTGACATATTTCATGGTAATTGACTTATTTCATGTTAACTGACTTATTACATGATCATAGACTTATTTCATGATAATCGACTTATTTGATGATCTGAAAGACTTATATCATAATATTTGACTTATTTCATGAAAATGGACTTTTTCCATGATAAATAACATATTTCATGATAATTGACTTATTTCGTGATCTAATAGACTTAGTTCTTGATAACTGACTTATTTAATGATAATTGATTTATTTTGTGAATATTGACTTATTTGATGATCCTACAGACTTATTTCATGAAAATTGACTTATTTCATGATCTAACAGACTTATATCATGATAATTTATTTATTTCATGTTTTTACAGACTCATTTCATGATAAGTGACTTATTTCATGATAATTTACTTATTTCATGATCTAACAGAATTATTTCATGATAACTGACTTATTTCATTTTGATTGACTTATTTCATTATAAGTGACTTATTTCAGGGTAATGGACTTATTTCATGATCTAACAGACTTATTTCATGATAACTGACTTATTTAATGATAATTGACTTATTTCATGATAATTGACTTATTTGATGATCTAACACACTTATTTCATGATAACTCACTTATTTCATGATAATTGACTTATTTCATGATCAGTGAATTATTTGATGATCTAACAGACTTATTTCATGATGAATGACTTATTTCATGATAACTGACATATTTCATGATGTAACAGTCTTATTTCATGATAACTGACTTATTTCATGCTAATTGACTTATTTCATGATCACTGCCTTATTTCTGTGATAATTGACTTAGTTCATAATCTAACAGACTTATGTCATGATAATTGTTTTATTTCATGATAATGAACTTATTTCATAATCTAGCAGTCGTATTTCATGATAATTGTTTTATTTCTTGAAAATGGGCTTTTTCCATGATAACTAACATATTTCATGATAATTGACTTTTTTCATGATCTAACAGACCTATTTCTTGATAACTGACTTATTTCATGATAATTGAATTATTTCATGACAATTGACTTATTTGATGAGCCTACAGACTTATTTCATGATCTAACAGACTTATTTCATGATTATTGACTTATTTCGTGATCTAACATATTTATTTCATGATAATTGTCTTCTTTCATGATAATTGACGTATTTCAGAATAATTGACAAATTTCTTGATAACTGACTTATTTCATGATAACTAACTTACTTCATGGTCTAACTGACGTATTTCTTAATAACTGACTTATTTCATGTTAACTGACTTATTTCAAGACCTAACAGACTTATTTCATGATAACTGACTTATTTCATGATCTACCAGTTATTTCATGATGAATGACTTATTTCATGATCTAACAGACTTATTTGAGGATAAGTCATTTATTTTGTGATCTAACATAATTATTTCATTACAACTGACTTATTTCATGATAACAGACTTTTTTCATTATCTAACAGATTAATTCATGATATCTGAGTTATTTCATGAAAATTGACTTATTTCATGATAACTAAATTATTTCATGATAACTGACTGAGTTCATGATAGTCGACTTATTTCATGATAAATAACTTGTTTCATGATAACTACCTGATTGCATGTTAACTGACTTATTTCATGATCTAGCTGACTTATTTCATAACTGACTTATTTAATGATAATTGACTTATTTCAAGATAATTGACTTATTTCATGATAATTGATTATTTCCTGATAACTGACTTACTTCATGATCTACCTGACATATTTCATAATAACTGACTTATTTCATGGTAACTGATTTATTTCATGATCTAACAGTTTTATTTCTTGATAACTGACTTATTTCATGATGATTGACTTATTTCATGATAACTGATTTATTTAATGATAATAGACTTATTTCATGATAATTGACTTATTTCATGACAATTGATTTATTTGATGATCCTAGAGACTTATTTCATGATCTAACAGACTTATTTCATGATAATTGACTTATTTCATGATCTAACAGACTTTTTTCATGATAATTGTCTTCTTTCATGATAATTGACTTATTTCATTATAACTGACTTATTTCATTACAATTGACTTATTTCATGATAATTGACTTTTTTCGTGATATAACAGACTTATTTCATGATAACTGACTTATTTCATGATGTAACAGACTTATTTCATAGTAACTGGCTTATTTCATGGTAACTGACTTATTTCATGACATAACAGATTTATTTCTTGATTACTGACTTATTTCTTGAAAATTGACTTATTTCATGATAACTGACTTATTTTATTATAACTGACTTATTTCATGATTACTGATTATGTCATGATCTACCAGAGTTATTTCATGATGACTGCCTTATTTTATGATAAGTGACTTATTTCATGATAATTGACTCATTTCAAGATAATTGACTTATTTCATGATAAGGGACTTATTTCATGAATTCTGTTTTATTTCATGATAACTGACTTACTTCATGATAAGTGACTTATTTCATGATAATTGAATTATTTTAGATAATTGACAAATTTCTTGAAAACTGACTTATTTCATGATAACTGATTTACTTCATGATCTAACAGAGTTATTTCATGGTGACTGATTTATTTCATGATCTAACAGACTTATTTCATAACAACTGTCTTATTTCATGATAATTGACTTATTTCATGATAACTGACTTATTTCATGATAACTGACTTTTTTCATGATAACTGACTTATTTCATGAAATCTGATTTATTCCATGATAATTGACTTATTTTATCATATTTGACTTATTTCATCATAATTGATTTATTTCATGATAACTGACTTATTTCATGATCATTCACTTGTATCATAATAATGACTTATTTCGTGAATTAAGAGACTTATTTCATGTTAATTGACTTATTTTATGATAACTGACTTATTTAAAGATAAATGACGTATTTTAAGATAATTGACAAATTTCATGATAACTGACTTACTTCATGATCTAACTGACATATTTCATAATAACTGACCTATGTCATGGTAACTGACTTAGTTTAAGACCTAACATACTTATTTCATGATAACTGGCATTTTTCATGATAACTGACTTGTTTCATGAAAACTGATTTACTTCATGATCTAACAGTTATTTCATGATGACTGACTTATTTCATGATCTAACAGACTTATTTCATGATCTAACAGACTTATTTCATGATAATTGACTTATTTAATGATAACTGACTTATTTAATAATCACTGACTTATTTCCAGATAACTGACTTATTTCATGATAACTAGCTTATTTCATGATCTAACTGACGTATCTCATAATAACTGACTAATTTCATGATAACTGACTTATTTCAATATAACTGACATCATTATTACTGAGTTATTTCATGATAACATATTTCATGATAACTGACTTATTTCATGATCTCACTGACGTTTTTATGAAAACTGACTATTTAAGTATAACTGACTTATTTCATGTTAACTGACTTATTTCATGATAACTGATTATTTCATGATCTAATAGACTTATTTCATGATAACTGACTTCTTCAGAATCTAACTGAGTAAATTTCATGATAACAGAATTATTTCATGTTAACTGACATTTCATGATATCTGATTTGTTTCATACTATCAGACTTGATTCATGATAATGGACATTTTTCATGATCTCACTGACATATCATGATTATTGGCTTATTTTATGATAACTGACTTATTTGATGATAACTGATTTATTCCATGATAACTGACTTTTTTCATGATCTATCTGACTTTTTTCATGATAAAGGACTTATTTCATTATAACTATTTTCATGATAACTGACTTATTTCATGATAACATAATTACTGACATATCATGATAACTGACAAATTTGTTGATAACTGACTTGTTTCATGATCTAACTGACATTTTTCATGATAACTATCTTATTTCTTAGTAACTGACTTATTTCATGATCTAACTGTCTTTTTAAATAACTGGCTTATTTCATGTTAACTGACTTGTTTCATGATCTAAGTGACATTTTTCATGATAACTGAATAATTTCATAAGAAATAACATTTCACAATTACTGACTTATTTCATGATAACTGACTTATTTCATGCTAACTGACTTATTTGAATATGTGACATCATTATAACTGACTCATTTCATGATAACAGATTTCAATGTAACTGACCTATTTCATGATAACTGACTTATTTCTTGATCTCACTAACAATTCATGATCTAAATGACTTATTTCATGATAAATGACTTATTTCACGATAACTGGCTTATTTTATGATAACTGAATTATTTCATAACTGATGTATTTCATAACTGACTTATTTCATGATCACTGACTTATTTCATGATAACTGACTTATTTCATGATATCTAACTTATTTCAAGAAAACTGACTGATTTCATGTTCTAACTGATTTATTTCAATGTCTAACTGGCTAATTTCTTGATAACTGACTTATTTCATGGTATAACTGACATTTTTCATGATAACTAAGTTATTTCATAACTGACTTATTTCAAGATAACTGACTTATTTCATGATACCTGACTTATTTCATAATCTAACTGACCTATTTCCGTATCTTACTGACAAATTCTTTATAACTGACTTATTTCATGACCTAACTGACTTATTTAATGATCTAACTGACAAATTTCTTGGTAACTGACTTATTTTATGATAACTGACTTATTTCATGATAACTGACTTATTTCATAATCTAACTGACTCATTTCATTGTCTAACTGACAAGTTCTTTATAACTGACTTATTTCTTGATCTAACTGACATTTTTCTTGATAACTGACTTTTTTCATGATCTACTGACTTATTTCATGATAACTGAGTTATTTCATGATAGGTAACTTATTTCATGATAACTGACTTATATCATGATAACTGTCTTCTTTCATGATAACTTACTTTTTCCATGCTAACTGACTTATTTCATGATCTAACTGACTTATTTCATGGTCTATCTGATAAATTTTGATAACTGGCTTATTTCATGATATTTGACTTATTTCATGATAACTGACTTGTTTCATGATAACTGACTTATTTCAGGATAACTGACTTATTTCTTGATCTAACTGACATTTTTCTTGATAACTGACTTTTTTCATGATCTACTGACGTATTTTATGATAACTGACTTATTTCATTGTAAGTGATTTATTCCATGATAACTGACTTTTTTCATGATCTAAGTGACTTATTTCATGATAACTGGCTTTTTTGTGATAACTGACATTTCATGATAACTGATATTTCATGATAACTGACATAATTCATGATCTAACTGACTTAATCATGTTCTAACTAATAAATTTTGATAACTGACTTATTTCATGATTACTGTCTTATTTCATGATAGCTGATTCATTTCATGATAACTGACTTATTTCATGAAAACTGACTTGTTTCATGATCTAACTGTCTTTTTCCATTATAACTGACTTATTTCATGATAACTGAGAAATTTCTTGATAACTGACTTATTTCATGATCTAACTGACATTTTTTCATGATAACTGACTTATTTCATGATCTAACTGAAATTTTCCATGATGACTGACTAATTTCATGATAACTGACTTATTTCTTGATAAGTCATCCATTACTGCATCATAACGGATTTATTTCATGATAAATAACTTATTTCCTGATAAGTGAGTTATTTTCTGATAACTGACTTATTTCATGATAACTGACTTGTTTCATGATAACTGACTTTTTCATGATCTACTGACTTATTTCATGATAACTGGATAATTTCATGATAACAGACTTATTTCATGATATATGAGTTGTTTCATGGTGTCTGACTTATATCATGGTAACTGTCTTATTTCATGATAACTGACTTATTTCATGATAATTGTTCATGATCTAAATGTCTAATTTCATGATAACTAAATTATTTCCTGATAACTGACTTTTTTCATGATATCTGATTTGTTTCATGATACCTGACTTGTTTCATGATAGCTGACTTTTTTCATGATCTAAGTGACTTATTTCATGATAACTGTCATATTACCTGAAAACTGACTTATTTTATGATAGGTGACTTATTTCATGATAACTGACTTATTTTATGTGAAATTACTTTTTTCATGATTTATTGACTTATTTCATGATCTAACTGACTTATTTTATGATAACTGACTTATTTCAAGACAACTGACTTGTTTAACGATAATTTACTTTTTACACAATAACTGACTTTTTTCATGATCTAACTGACTTATTTCATGATAACTGACTTGTTTCATGATAACAGACTTGTTTCATGTTAAATGACTTTTTTCGTGATCTAACTGACTTATTTAATCATAACTGACTTTTTTCATGATAACTGACTTATTTCATGATTACTGACTATCTTCCCCACTCCAGAGGAACCCCAGGGTCCCGCCGTGACTCAAGAGGAGCCCCGTTTTACCCTGCTCATCTCTAGATGAGGGGCCCTTTCCCTGCTCCGTCCGAAATGTTTCCCGGTACTCCCCTCCCATCCCAAGAGAAGGTGCTTGCACGTGGAGCATCGGGAGGAGCCTCAGGATTCTGGTCACCATTCTCCAAGTCCTCCAAATGCCTCGTCCAGTCCTGATGAACCTGACTGCCCTGAAGTGCCTCGACTGTAACCACGAGGCTCAATACCCGACACACTGGCAAGTGTGAAAGGCTGGGGTACCTCGAGAGCAAGCCACAGATCCCTGTGTTTGCTTGACGGGGAGCCAGACACGGCTGCTGCAGCTGGGGAGAATAGCAGCCGTGCACATCTCCAGGTGAGAAGAGGCCCGACTCCCCTCAGGGGTTCCGGGGGAACCCCAAAACCTATGTAAGCCTGAGCTAGGCAAGCTCAGCCTCCGGCCTCAGCACCAGATGGGGACTGAGGACCCGGCGACGACAGAGGAGGAATCCCCAGAGGCACCTCACAGCTCGCACAGAGACTGGCCTCTCCTGAGGCCACAGGGGAGTGTTCATGGGATATATGTCGTAACTCCAAAGGACCCCACTGCAACTCGAGAAAACCAGATGCTTGTCCCCTGCAGGCTGGTTGAGGCCCTTGTCCTCTGCGGCATCTTGGGGGAAATCACCCCTTTCCTCTTGGACCTTGAAAGGCTCCTTCACACCCTTGCTGTGACCAAAGAAGTTCCCCGCCCCACCAGGCAGACTCGAGAGGAACCCCGAGGGTCCAGCCTCGACTCAAGAGGAGACCGTTTTTTTCTGCTCAGCTCCAGATGAGGGGCCCTTTCCCTGCTCCATCGGGAAAGGGCTCCTGGCCTTCCCCTCACATACCAAGAGGAGGCACTCACACCAGGAGGGTCGGGCAGAGCCTCAGGGGTTGAACACCATTCTCCAAGACCTCCAAATGCCTCGTGAACTCTTGATGCAGCTGACTGCACTGCACTGCCTCAACTGTCACCCTGAGCCTCGACTCCCAACACACTGGCACGTGTGAAAACCCTGGTGTACCTCGAGGGCAAGCCACAGATCGCTGGTCTGCTCGATAGGGAGCCAGACACTGCTGCTGCAGCTGTGTAGGGAAGCGGCCATGCACGTCTTTAGGCGAGATGAGGACTGACTCCCCTGTGGGACCTCTAGGGGAACCACAAGATCTGTGTCAGCATGAGTGAGACAAGCTCAGGCTCCGGCCTCAGCACTAGATGAGGACTGAGAACCCGGCGTGGACTGAGGACCCGGCGATGACTAGGGAGGAATCCCCAGAGTCACCTCGCAACTGGAACGGAGACTGGCCTCTCCTGAGGGCACAGGGGAGGGTCCCTATGGTTCCCGTCATAACTCAAGAGGACCCCGCGGCAACTCGAGAAAAACCAGAAGCTTCTTCCCTGCAGGAGGGGTGAGGCCCTTGTCTTCTCTGTTGTCTCGAGGGAAATCACCCCTTCCTTCTTGGACCTGGAAAGGCTCCTTCACACCCTTGCTGTGACCCAAGAATTTCCTCGCCCTACCTGTCCCCACTCGAGAGGAAACCCGAGGGTCCAGCCACCACTCAAGAGGAGTCCTGTTTTACCCTGCTCAGCTACAGATAAGGGGCCCTTTCCCTGCTCTATCGGCAATGGGTTCCCGGCACTTCCCTCGCATCCTAGGAGGAGGTGCTTTCACCAGGAGTGTCGGGAGGAGCCTCAGGGGTCAGGCCACCATTCCCCAAAATACCCAAATGCCTGGTCCATTCCAGATGAACCTGACTGCCCTGCACTGCCTCGACTGTCTCCCCGAGGCTTGATACCTGACACACTGGCACGTGTGACAGCCCTGGAGTACCTCAAGGGCAAGCCACATATCCCCGTGTCTGCTCGACACGGAGCCGTACACTGCTGCTGCAGCTGGGAAAAAAAGCGGCCGTGCATGTCTCCAGGCAAGATGATGACTGACTCCCCTGTGTGGGCTCCAGGGGAACCCCAATCCTATGTCAGCACGGGCGAGGCAAGCTCAGGCTCTGGGCTGAGCACCAGATGGGAACTTAGGACCCGGCAACGACTGGGGAGGAATCCCCAGAGATGCCTCAGAACTCGCACGGAGACTGGCCTTTCCTGAGGACACAGGGGCGGGTCCCTGTGTTCCCCATCATAACTCAAGAGGACCCCGCTGCAACTCGAGAAAGAGCAGAAGCTTCTCTCCTGCAGGAAGGGTGATGCCCTTGGCCACTGCGCTGTTTCAGGGGAAATCTGCCCTTCCCTCTTGGACTTTGAAAGCCTCTTGCACACCACTGCTGTGAACCAAGAAGTTCCCAGCCCCATACATCCCCACTCGCGAGGAACACCGAGGGTCCTGCCACGACTCAAGAGGAGCCCCGTTTTCCCATGCTCAGCTCTAGATGAGGGGCCTTTTCCCTGCTCCTTCGGGAAAGGGTTTCAGTCGCTCCTCACGCATCCCAAGAAAGAGGTGGTCACACCATGAGAGTTGGGAGGAGCTCAGGGTTCCAGCCACCATTCCCCAAGACCCACAAATGCCTCGTCCACTCCAGATGATCCTGACTGCACTGCACTGCCTCGGCTGTCACCCCGAGGCTCGACTCACGACACACTGGCATGTGTGATCACCCTGGGCAACCTCGAGGGCAAGCCACAGATCCCTGTGTCCGCTCGACAGGGGGTCAGACACAGCTGCTGCAGCTGGGGAGAAAAGTGGCCATGCACGTCTCAAGGCGAGACGAGATCTGTCTCCCCTCAGGGGTTCCAGGGGAACCCCAAGACCTATGTGAGCATGAGCTAGGCAAGCTCAGGATTCGGCCTCAGCACCAGAGGCGGACTGAGGACCTGGCGATGACAGGGGAGGAATCCCCAGAGGCGCCTTGCAATGCACCCAGAGACCTGCCTTTCCTGAGGCCACAGGGGCAGGTCCCTGTGGTCCCCGTAGTAACTCGAGAGGACCCTGCTAAAACTTGAGAAAAACCAGAAGCTTCTCCCCTGCAGGAGGGGTGAGGCCCTTGTCCACTGCTGAGTCTTGGGAGAAATCCCCCCTTCCCTCTTGGACCTCGAAAGGCTCCTTCACACCCTTGCTGTGACCCAATTAGTTTCCCTTCCAACCTGTGCCCATTCGAGAGGAGCCCAGAGGGTCCCGCCATGACTCAAGAGGAGCCCCGTTTTCCCCTGCTCAGCTCCAGATGAGGGGCCCTTTCCCTTCTCCATCGGGAAAGGGTTCCCGGACATTCCTTCTCATCCCAAGGGGAGGAGCTCACACGAGGGGAGTTGGGAGGAGCCTCAGGGGTCGGGCCACCATTCCCCAAGACTCCTAAATGCCTCATCCACTCCCAATGCACCTGACTGCCCTGCACTGCCTCGACTGTCACCCCAAGGCTGGACTCCTGACACACTTGCAGGTGTGACAGCCCTGGGGTACCTCGAGGGCAAGCCACAGATCCCTGTGTCTGCTTGACGGGGAGCTGGACAAGGCTTATGCAGCTGGGGAGGAAAGCGCCTGTGCACGTCTCCAGGCGAGATGAGGCCTGACTCCCCTGTGGGTGCTCCAGGAGAACCCCAAGGCCTATGTCAGCATGAACGAGGCAAACTCAGGCTCCGGCCTCAGCACTAGACGAGGACTGAGGACCCGGTGATGACTGGGGAGGAATCCCGAGAGGTGCCTTGCAACTCGCACTGAGACTGGTCTCTCCTGTGGCTACAAGGGTGGGTCTCTGGGATCCCAGTCGTAACTCAAGAAGACAATGCCACAACATGGGAAAAACCAGAAGTTTATCTCCTGCAGGTGGGGTGAGGCCCTTGTTCGCTGCAGCTCAGGGGAAATCCACCCTTCCCCATTGGACCTTGAANACTTAGGACCCGGCAACGACTGGGGAGGAATCCCCAGAGATGCCTCAGAACTCGCACGGAGACTGGCCTTTCCTGAGGACACAGGGGCGGGTCCCTGTGTTCCCCATCATAACTCAAGAGGACCCCGCTGCAACTCGAGAAAGAGCAGAAGCTTCTCTCCTGCAGGAAGGGTGATGCCCTTGGCCACTGCGCTGTTTCAGGGGAAATCTGCCCTTCCCTCTTGGACTTTGAAAGCCTCTTGCACACCACTGCTGTGAACCAAGAAGTTCCCAGCCCCATACATCCCCACTCGCGAGGAACACCGAGGGTCCTGCCACGACTCAAGAGGAGCCCCGTTTTCCCATGCTCAGCTCTAGATGAGGGGCCTTTTCCCTGCTCCTTCGGGAAAGGGTTTCAGTCGCTCCTCACGCATCCCAAGAAAGAGGTGGTCACACCATGAGAGTTGGGAGGAGCTCAGGGTTCCAGCCACCATTCCCCAAGACCCACAAATGCCTCGTCCACTCCAGATGATCCTGACTGCACTGCACTGCCTCGGCTGTCACCCCGAGGCTCGACTCACGACACACTGGCATGTGTGATCACCCTGGGCAACCTCGAGGGCAAGCCACAGATCCCTGTGTCCGCTCGACAGGGGGTCAGACACAGCTGCTGCAGCTGGGGAGAAAAGTGGCCATGCACGTCTCAAGGCGAGACGAGATCTGTCTCCCCTCAGGGGTTCCAGGGGAACCCCAAGACCTATGTGAGCATGAGCTAGGCAAGCTCAGGATTCGGCCTCAGCACCAGAGGCGGACTGAGGACCTGGCGATGACAGGGGAGGAATCCCCAGAGGCGCCTTGCAATGCACCCAGAGACCTGCCTTTCCTGAGGCCACAGGGGCAGGTCCCTGTGGTCCCCGTAGTAACTCGAGAGGACCCTGCTAAAACTTGAGAAAAACCAGAAGCTTCTCCCCTGCAGGAGGGGTGAGGCCCTTGTCCACTGCTGAGTCTTGGGAGAAATCCCCCCTTCCCTCTTGGACCTCGAAAGGCTCCTTCACACCCTTGCTGTGACCCAATTAGTTTCCCTTCCAACCTGTGCCCATTCGAGAGGAGCCCAGAGGGTCCCGCCATGACTCAAGAGGAGCCCCGTTTTCCCCTGCTCAGCTCCAGATGAGGGGCCCTTTCCCTTCTCCATCGGGAAAGGGTTCCCGGACATTCCTTCTCATCCCAAGGGGAGGAGCTCACACGAGGGGAGTTGGGAGGAGCCTCAGGGGTCGGGCCACCATTCCCCAAGACTCCTAAATGCCTCATCCACTCCCAATGCACCTGACTGCCCTGCACTGCCTCGACTGTCACCCCAAGGCTGGACTCCTGACACACTTGCAGGTGTGACAGCCCTGGGGTACCTCGAGGGCAAGCCACAGATCCCTGTGTCTGCTTGACGGGGAGCTGGACAAGGCTTATGCAGCTGGGGAGGAAAGCGCCTGTGCACGTCTCCAGGCGAGATGAGGCCTGACTCCCCTGTGGGTGCTCCAGGAGAACCCCAAGGCCTATGTCAGCATGAACGAGGCAAACTCAGGCTCCGGCCTCAGCACTAGACGAGGACTGAGGACCCGGTGATGACTGGGGAGGAATCCCGAGAGGTGCCTTGCAACTCGCACTGAGACTGGTCTCTCCTGTGGCTACAAGGGTGGGTCTCTGGGATCCCAGTCGTAACTCAAGAAGACAATGCCACAACATGGGAAAAACCAGAAGTTTATCTCCTGCAGGTGGGGTGAGGCCCTTGTTCGCTGCAGCTCAGGGGAAATCCACCCTTCCCCATTGGACCTTGAAAGACTCCTTCACACCATTGCTGTGACCCAAGAAGTTCCCCCCCCCACCCGTCCCCACTCAAGAGGAATCCCGAGGGTCCTGCCGGGAATCAAGAGGAGCCCCGTTTTCCTCTCATCAGTTTCAGATAAAGGGCACTTTCCCTGCTTAGTCGGGAAAGGTTTCCTGGCGCTCCCTTCACATCCCAAAAGGAAGCACACTCACCAGGAGAGTTGGAAGGAGCCTCAGGGGTCGGGCCACCTTTCCCACGACCCTCAAATGCCTTGTACACTCCAGATGCACCTGACTGCCCTGCACTGCCTCGACTGTCACCCCAAGGCTCAACTCCCGACACACTGGCATGTGTGACAGCCCTGGGGTATCTTGAGGGCAAGCCAAGAACCCTGTGTCCGCTTGACTGGTAGCCAGACACTGCTGCTGCAGCTGCAGAAGAAAGTGGCCCTGCACGTCTCCAGGTGAGACGAGGACTGACTCCACTTTGGGGGCTTCAGGGGAAACCCAAGACCTATTTCAGCTTGGGTGAGGCAAGCTCAGGCTCTGGCCTCAGCACTAGATGAAGACTGAGGATCTGACGACAACTGGGGAGGAATCCCCAGAGGCGCCTAACAACTCGCACCGAGTCTGGCCTCTCCTGAGGCCACAGGGGTGGGTCCCTGGCATCCCTGACCTAACTTGAGAGGATCACGCTGCAAGTCTAGAAAAACAAGAAGCTTCTCCCATGCAGGCGGGGTGAGGTCCTTGTCTACTGTGGCATCTCAGGGGAAATTACCCCTTCCCTCTTGGACATTGAAAGGCTCCTTCACACCCTTGCTGTGACCCAAGAAGTTCCCCGCCCCACCCGTTCCCACTCGACAGGAACCCCGAGGGTCCTGCCGCGCCTCAAGAGGAGCCCCGTTTTCCCCTGCTCAGCTGCAGATGAGGGGCTATTTCTCTGCTACGTCGTGAAAGGGTTCCCGGCCCTCCCCTCACATCCCAAGTGGAGGCACTCACACCAGGAGTGTCAGGAGGAGCCTCAGGGTTCAGGCCACCATTCCCAAACAACCCCAAATGCCTCTTACATTCCAGATGCACCTGACTGCCCTGCACTGCCTCGACTGTCACCCCAAGGCTTGACTCCCGACACACTGGCAGGTGTGACAGCCCTGGGGTACCTCAAGGGCAAGCCACAGATCCCTGTGTCCTCTCGACGGGGAGCTGGACACTGCTGCTGCAGCTGGGGAGGAAAGTGGCCGTGCACATCTCAAGGCGAGATGAGCCCTGACTTCCCTGTTGGGACTCTAGGGAAACCCCAAGACCTATGTCAGCACAGGCGAGGCAAGCTCAGGCCTGGGCCTCAGCACCAGACGAGCACTGAGGACCTGGCGACGCCTGGGGAGGAATCCGAATAGGCGCCTCACAACTTACAAAGAGACTGGCCTCTCCTGAGGCCAAAGGGGTGGGTCCCTGGGGTCCCTGTCATAACTCGAGAGGACCCAGCCTCAACTCGAGAAAAACCAGAAGCTTGTCTCCTGCAGGCGGGATGAGGCCCTTGCCCAGTGTGGCATCTCGGGGGAAATCACCCCTTTCTTCTTGGGCCTCAAAAGGCTCCTTCACACCATGGCTGTGACTTAAGAAGTTCCCAGCCCCACACGTCCCCATTCGAGAATAACCCCCAGGGTCCTGCCGCATCTCAAGAGGAGCCCCGTTTGCCCCTGCGCAGCTCCAGATTAGGGGCCCTTTCCCTGCTCCGTCAGGAAAGGGTTCCCGGTGCTCCCCTCGCATCCCAAGAGGAGGCACTCGCACCAGGAGATTCGGGAAGAGCCTCAGGTTTAGAGCCAGCATTCCCCAAGACCCCCTAATGCCTCTACCACTTCAGATGCACCTGACTGCCCTGCACTGCCTCGACTGTCACCCCAGGCTCGACTCCCAACACATTGGCATGTGTGACAGCCCTGGGATACCTCGAGGGCAAGTCACCGATCCCTGTGTCCTCTCGATAGGGAGCCAGACACTGTTGCTGCAGCTGGGGAGGTAGGAGGCCATGCATGTCTCCAGGTAAGACGAGGCCTGACTCCCCTGTGGGGGCTCCAGGGGAACCCCAAGACCTATGTCAGCACAGGCTATACAAGCTCAGGCTCCGGCCTCAGCACTAGACAAGGACTGAGGACCCGGCGACGACTTGGGAGAAATCCCCAGAGATGCCTCACAACTCACTCAGAGATTGGCCTCTCCTGGGGCCACAGAAGTGGGTCCATATTTTCCCCATCATAACTAGAGAGGACCCAACCGCAACTCGCCAAAAACCAGAAGCTTCTTCCCTGCAGGTAGGGTGAGGACCTTGTCTGCTCTGGCGCCTCAGGGTAAATCACCCCTTCCCTCTGGACCTCGAAAGGCTCCTTCACATTATTGTTGTGACCCAAGAAGTTCCCTGTCTCAGCCGTGCCCACTTGAGAGGAACCCCGAGGGTCCCACTGCACCTAAAGAGGAGCCCGTTTTCCCCTGCTCAGCTCCAGATGAGGGGCCATTTCCCTGTTACGTCGGGAAAGGGTTCCTGGCGCTCCTGTCACATCCCAAGAGGAGGCACTGGCACCAGGAGTTGTGGGAGGAGCCTCAGGCGTCGGGCCACCATTCCTCAAGACCCCCAAATGCCTCGTCCAATCCAGATGAACCTGACTGCCCTGCACTGTGTCGACTGTCATCCCGAGGCTTGACTACCAACATACTGGCACGTGAGTCAGCCCTGGAGTATCTCGAGGTCAAGTCACAGAACCCTGTGTCCGCCCAACTGGTAGCCGGACACTGCTGTTGCAGCTGCGGAAAAAAAGTGGTCCTGTATGTCTCCAGGTGAGACAAGGAGCCCCTGTAGGGCTTCAGGGGAAGCCCAAGAACTATTTCAGCTTGGGCGAGGCAATCTCAGGCCCTCTCCTCAGCACCAGATGAGGACTGAGAACCCGGCGACGACTGGGGAGGTATCCCCAGAGGCGACTCGCAACTCGCATGGAGACTGGTGTCTCCTGAGGTCACAGAAGCCAGTCCTTGGGGTCCCTGACGAAACTCGAGAGGATCCCGCCACAAGTCGAGAAAAACAAGAAGATTCTCCCCTGCAGGCGAAGTGAGGCCCTTGTCCGCTGCGGCGTCTCAAGGGAAATCACCCCTTCCCTCTTGGACCTCGAAAGGCTCCTTCAAACCCTTGCTGTGATCCAAGAAGTTCCCCGCCCCACCCATCGCCACATGAGAGGAACCCCGAGGGTCCTGCCGTGACTCAAGAGGAGCCCCGTGTTCCCTGCTCAGCTCCAGATGAGGGGTCCTTTCCCTGCTCCATCGGGAAAGGGTTCGTGGCACTCCCCTCGCATCCCAGAGGAGGTGCTTGCACCAGGAGAGTCGGGAGAAGCCTCAGGAGTCGGGCCACGATTCCCCTCGAACCCCAGATGCCTCGTCCACTCCAAATGCACTGAACTGCCGTGCACTGCCTCGACTGTCACAGCGAGGCTCTACTCCCAACACAGTGGAACATGTGACAGCCCTGGGGTACCTGGAGGGCTAGCCACTGATCCCTGTGACCACTCAACGGGGAGCTGGACACTGCTGCTGCAGCTGGGGAGGAAAGCGGTCCGGCACGACTCCTGGTGAGATGAGGCTTGTCTCCCCTGTGGTGGCTCCATGGGAACCCCAAGCCCTTTGTCAGCATGGGCGAGGCAAGCTCAGGCTCCAGCCTCAGCGCAAGACAAGGACTGAGGACCCGGCAACGACTGAGGAGAAATCCCCAGAAGCGCCTAGCAACTCTCAGGGAAACTGGCCTCTCCTGAGGCCACAGGGGCGGGTCCCTGGGGTCCCCGTCCTAACTGGAGAGTACCCCACCGCAACTCGGGAAAAACTAGAAGCTTCTCCCCTGCAGGTGGGGTGAGGCCCTTGTCCACTGCAGAGTCTCGGAGAAAACCCCTCATTTCATCTTGGACCTCAAAAGGCTCCATCACACCCTTGCTGTGACCCAAGAAGTTCCCTGCCCCTCCCATCCCCACTCGAGAGGAACTCCGAGGGTCCCGCCATGACTCAAGAGTAGCCTTATTTTCCCCTGCTCAGCTCCAGATGAGGGGCCCTTTCCCTGCTCCATTGGAAAAGGATTCCAGGCGCTCCCCTCGCATCCCAAGAGGAGGTGCTCACACCAGGAGAGTCGGGAGCATCCTCAGGGTTCGGGCCACCATTACCCAAGAACCCCAAATGCCTCGTCCACTACAGAGGCACCTGACTGCCCTGCAATGCCTCGAGTGTCACCCCGAGGCTCGACTCCCAACACACTGTCACGTGTGACACCCCTGGGGTACCTCGAGGGCAAGCCACAGATCCCTGTGTCTGCTCGACGGGGTGCTGGACACTGCTGCTGCAGCTGAGGAGGAAAGCTGCTGTGCACGTCTCCAGGATAGACGAGGCCTGACTCCCCTGTGGGGGCTCCAGGGGAACCCCAAGACCTATGTCGGCATGAGCGAGGCAAGCGCAGGCTCCAGCCTCAGCATTAGATGAGGACTGAGGACCCAGCGATGAATGGGGAGGAATACTGAGTGCCTCTAACTCGCACGGAGACTGACCTCTCTTGAGGCCACAGGGGCGGGTTCCTGGGGTCCCTGACGTAACTCAAGAGGATCCCGCTGCAACTCGAGAAAAACCAGAAGCTTCTCCCCTGCAGTCGTGCTGAGGCCCTTGTCCACTGTGGTGTCTCGGGGGAAATCCCCCTTTCATCTTGGACCTTGAAAAGCACCTTCACACCCTTGCTGTGATACAAGAAGATCTGCGCCCCACCCGTCTCCACTCGAGAGTATCCCCGAGGATCCTGCCAGGACTCAAGAGGAGGCCCATTTTCCCCTGCTCAGCTCCAGGTTAGGGGCTGTTTCCCTGCTCCATCAGGAAAGGGTTCCCGGCACTCCCCTCACATCTCAAGAGGAGACACTCACAACAGAAGAGTCAGGAGGAGCCTCAGGGTTCGGGCCACAGTTTCCCAAGACCCCCAAATGCCACGAACACTCCAGATGAACCTGACTGCCCTGCATTGCCTCCACTGTAACCCCGGGGCTGGACTCAAGACACACTGGAATGTGTGACAGCCCTGGGCAACCTCGAGGGCAAGCCACAGATCCCTGTATCTGCTCGACGGGGAACCAGACACTGCAGCTGCAGCTGGGGAGGAAAGCGGCCATGCAGGTCTCCAGGGGTGATGAGGCCTGACTCCCCTGTGGGGGCTGTTGGGGTACCCCCAAGACCTATGTCAGCATGGGCGAGGCAAGCTCAGCCTCCGGCCTCAGCACCAGACGAGGACTGAGGACATGGTAGTGACTGGGAAGAAACCCCATAGACGCCTCACAACTTGCATGGAGACTGGCCTCCAGGGACCCCAGAACTGCATGGGTCCCTGGGGTCCTTGTCATAACTCGAGAGGACCCCACCACAACTAGTGAAAAATCAGAATCTCCTCTGCTGCAGACGGAGTGAGGCCCTTGTCCGCTGCGGTGTCTCAGGGGAAATCACCCCTTCCCTCTTGGACCTCAAAGGGCTCCTTCTCACCCTTGCTGTGACCCAAGAATTTCCCCCACCACAACCGTCCTCACTCAAGAGCACCCCCGAAGGTCCAGCAGCGATTCACGAGGAGCCCCGTTTTCCCCTGCTCAGCTCCAGATGTGGGTCCCTTTCCCTGCTCCATCGTGAGAGGGTTTTTGGTGCTACTGCTCGCATCCCAAGAGGAGGTGCTCGCAGGAGATTCAGGAGGAGCCTCAGAGGACAGGCCACCATTCCCCAAGACCTCCAAATGCCTCGTCCACTCCAGATGCACCTGACTGTCCTGCACTGCCTCGACTGTCACACTGAGTCTCGACTCCTGACACACTGGTTCGTGTGACAGCCCTGGGGTACCTCAAGGGAAATCCACAGATCCCTGGTCCGCTCGACGGAGAGAAAGTCACTGCTGCTTCAGCTGTGGAGGAAAGCGGCCATGCACATCTCCAGGAGACGAGGCCTGACTCCCCTGTGGGAGATCCAGGGGAACACCAAGACCTATGTTAGCATGGGCGAGGCAAGCTCAGGCTCTGGCCTCAGCACCAGACAAGGACTGAGGACCCAGCAACGATTGGGGAGGTATCCCCAGAGGCGCCTCCCAACTCGCACGGAGACTGGCCTCTCCTGAGGCCACAGGGGTGGGTCCCTGGGGTACGTGTCGTAGCTCGAGAGAACTCCGCCACGACTCGAGAAAAACCAGAAGCTTCTCCACTGCAGGCGGGGTGAGGCCTTTGTCCACTGCGGTGTCTTGGGGGAAATCTCCTCTTCCCTCTTGGACCTTGAAAGACTCCTTCACACCCTTGCTGTGACCCAAGAAGTTCCCTGCCCCATTCGTCCGCACTCGAGAGAAACACAGAGGGTCCTGCCACGACTCAAGAGGAGCCCCTGTTTTTACCTCCTCAGCTCCAGATGAGGGCCCCATTCCCTGCTCCATTGTGAAAAGCTTCCCACCGCTCCCATCGCATCCCAAGAGGAGGTACTCGCACCAGGAGAGTCGGGAGGAGCCTCAGGGGTTGGGCTGCATTCCTCAAGACACCAAATGCATCGTCCACTCCAGATGAACCTGACTGCCCTGCACTGCTTCGACCGTGACCCCGAGGCTTGACTCCTGACACACTGGCACGTGTTAGAGCCCTGGGGTACTTTGAGGGCAAGTCACAGATCCCTGTGTCCATTCAAGGGGGAGCCGGACACTGCTCCTGCAGTCGGGGAGGAAGGCAGCCCTGCACATCTCAGGCGAGACGAGGCCTGACTACTCTGTGAGGGCTCCAGGGGAAACTATAGAACTATGTCAGCACGGGCAAAGCAATCTTAGGCTCCGGACTCAACACCAGACGAGGATTGAGGACCCGGCGACGACTGGGGAGTAATCCTCAGAGGCGCCTTGCAATTAGCTCAGAACCTGGCCTCTCTTGACGCACAGGGGCGGGTCCCTGCGGTCCCCATCGCAACTCGAGAGGACCCCACTGCAACTCGAGAAAAACCAGAAGATTCTCCCCGGCAGGCGCGCTGAGGCCCTTGTCCGCGGTGGAAAATCACCCCTCCCCTCTTGGACCCAAACAGCCTCCTTCACACCCTTGCAGTGACTCCAGAAGTTCCCAGCCCCACCTGTCCCCATTCGAGAGGAAACTTGAGGGTACTGCCACAACTCAAGAGGAGCCCCATTTTCCCCTGCTCAGCTCCAGATGAGGGGCCATTTCCCTTCTCCTTCATGAAAGGGTTTCCAGCGCTCCCCTCGCAATCCAAGAGGAGGCGCTCACACCAGGAGAGACGGGAGGATTCTCAGGGGTCAGGTCACCATTCTCCAAGACCCCCAAATGCCTCGTCCACTCGAGATGCACCCGACTGCTCTGCACTGCCTAGACTGTCATCCCGAGGCTCGATCCCCAACATACTGGCACGTTTGACAGTTCTGGGGTCCCTTGAGGGCAAGCAACAGATCCCTTTGTATGCTCGATGTGGAGCGGGACACTGCTGCTGCAGCTGGCGAGGAAAGCTGCCGTGCATATCTCCATGTGAGATGAGGCCTGACTCTCATGTGGAGGCTCCAGGGGAACCCCAAGACCTATGTCAGCACGGGCGAGGAATGCGCAGGCTCTGGCCTCAGCACCAGAAGTGGACTGAGGACTCAGCGACGACTGGGGAGAAATCCCCAGAGGCGCCTGGCAACTCGCACTGAGACTGGCCTCTCCTGAGGCCACGGGGCGGGTCCCTGTGGTCCTCATCATAACTTGAGAGGACCCCGCCACAAAACAAGAAAAACCAGAAGCTTCTCCCCTGCAGGCGCGGTGAGGCCCTTGTCCACTGCAGCGTCTCAGGGGAAATCACTCCTTCCCTCTTGGACCTGGAAAGGTTGCTGCTTCACACCCTTGCTGTGACACTAGAAGTTCCCTGCCCCACCCATTCTCACTCCAGAGGAACCCCGAGGGTCCTGCCGCGACTCAACAGGAGTCCCGTTTTCCCCTGCACAGATGCAGATGAGGGGCCCTTTCCCTGCTCCTTTGGGAAAGGGTGCCCGGCGCACCCCTCGCATCTCAAGAAGAGGTGCTCGCAACAGGAGAGTCAGGAGGAGCCTCAGGGGTCGGGCCATGATACCCCAAGACCCCCAAATGCCTCGTCCACTCCGGATGAACCTGACTGCCCTGCACTGCCTCGACTGTCACACTGAGGTTCGACTCCCCACACATTGGCATGTGTAACAGCCCTGCGGTACCTCGAGAACAAGCGACAAATCCCTGTGTCCGCTTTTTGGGGAGTGGGACACTGCTCCTGCAGCTGGGGAGGAAAGCGGCCATGCAAATCTCCAGGCGAGAGGATGCCTCACTCCCCTGAGGGNGGCCACAGTTTCCCAAGACCCCCAAATGCCACGAACACTCCAGATGAACCTGACTGCCCTGCATTGCCTCCACTGTAACCCCGGGGCTGGACTCAAGACACACTGGAATGTGTGACAGCCCTGGGCAACCTCGAGGGCAAGCCACAGATCCCTGTATCTGCTCGACGGGGAACCAGACACTGCAGCTGCAGCTGGGGAGGAAAGCGGCCATGCAGGTCTCCAGGGGTGATGAGGCCTGACTCCCCTGTGGGGGCTGTTGGGGTACCCCCAAGACCTATGTCAGCATGGGCGAGGCAAGCTCAGCCTCCGGCCTCAGCACCAGACGAGGACTGAGGACATGGTAGTGACTGGGAAGAAACCCCATAGACGCCTCACAACTTGCATGGAGACTGGCCTCCAGGGACCCCAGAACTGCATGGGTCCCTGGGGTCCTTGTCATAACTCGAGAGGACCCCACCACAACTAGTGAAAAATCAGAATCTCCTCTGCTGCAGACGGAGTGAGGCCCTTGTCCGCTGCGGTGTCTCAGGGGAAATCACCCCTTCCCTCTTGGACCTCAAAGGGCTCCTTCTCACCCTTGCTGTGACCCAAGAATTTCCCCCACCACAACCGTCCTCACTCAAGAGCACCCCCGAAGGTCCAGCAGCGATTCACGAGGAGCCCCGTTTTCCCCTGCTCAGCTCCAGATGTGGGTCCCTTTCCCTGCTCCATCGTGAGAGGGTTTTTGGTGCTACTGCTCGCATCCCAAGAGGAGGTGCTCGCAGGAGATTCAGGAGGAGCCTCAGAGGACAGGCCACCATTCCCCAAGACCTCCAAATGCCTCGTCCACTCCAGATGCACCTGACTGTCCTGCACTGCCTCGACTGTCACACTGAGTCTCGACTCCTGACACACTGGTTCGTGTGACAGCCCTGGGGTACCTCAAGGGAAATCCACAGATCCCTGGTCCGCTCGACGGAGAGAAAGTCACTGCTGCTTCAGCTGTGGAGGAAAGCGGCCATGCACATCTCCAGGAGACGAGGCCTGACTCCCCTGTGGGAGATCCAGGGGAACACCAAGACCTATGTTAGCATGGGCGAGGCAAGCTCAGGCTCTGGCCTCAGCACCAGACAAGGACTGAGGACCCAGCAACGATTGGGGAGGTATCCCCAGAGGCGCCTCCCAACTCGCACGGAGACTGGCCTCTCCTGAGGCCACAGGGGTGGGTCCCTGGGGTACGTGTCGTAGCTCGAGAGAACTCCGCCACGACTCGAGAAAAACCAGAAGCTTCTCCACTGCAGGCGGGGTGAGGCCTTTGTCCACTGCGGTGTCTTGGGGGAAATCTCCTCTTCCCTCTTGGACCTTGAAAGACTCCTTCACACCCTTGCTGTGACCCAAGAAGTTCCCTGCCCCATTCGTCCGCACTCGAGAGAAACACAGAGGGTCCTGCCACGACTCAAGAGGAGCCCCTGTTTTTACCTCCTCAGCTCCAGATGAGGGCCCCATTCCCTGCTCCATTGTGAAAAGCTTCCCACCGCTCCCATCGCATCCCAAGAGGAGGTACTCGCACCAGGAGAGTCGGGAGGAGCCTCAGGGGTTGGGCTGCATTCCTCAAGACACCAAATGCATCGTCCACTCCAGATGAACCTGACTGCCCTGCACTGCTTCGACCGTGACCCCGAGGCTTGACTCCTGACACACTGGCACGTGTTAGAGCCCTGGGGTACTTTGAGGGCAAGTCACAGATCCCTGTGTCCATTCAAGGGGGAGCCGGACACTGCTCCTGCAGTCGGGGAGGAAGGCAGCCCTGCACATCTCAGGCGAGACGAGGCCTGACTACTCTGTGAGGGCTCCAGGGGAAACTATAGAACTATGTCAGCACGGGCAAAGCAATCTTAGGCTCCGGACTCAACACCAGACGAGGATTGAGGACCCGGCGACGACTGGGGAGTAATCCTCAGAGGCGCCTTGCAATTAGCTCAGAACCTGGCCTCTCTTGACGCACAGGGGCGGGTCCCTGCGGTCCCCATCGCAACTCGAGAGGACCCCACTGCAACTCGAGAAAAACCAGAAGATTCTCCCCGGCAGGCGCGCTGAGGCCCTTGTCCGCGGTGGAAAATCACCCCTCCCCTCTTGGACCCAAACAGCCTCCTTCACACCCTTGCAGTGACTCCAGAAGTTCCCAGCCCCACCTGTCCCCATTCGAGAGGAAACTTGAGGGTACTGCCACAACTCAAGAGGAGCCCCATTTTCCCCTGCTCAGCTCCAGATGAGGGGCCATTTCCCTTCTCCTTCATGAAAGGGTTTCCAGCGCTCCCCTCGCAATCCAAGAGGAGGCGCTCACACCAGGAGAGACGGGAGGATTCTCAGGGGTCAGGTCACCATTCTCCAAGACCCCCAAATGCCTCGTCCACTCGAGATGCACCCGACTGCTCTGCACTGCCTAGACTGTCATCCCGAGGCTCGATCCCCAACATACTGGCACGTTTGACAGTTCTGGGGTCCCTTGAGGGCAAGCAACAGATCCCTTTGTATGCTCGATGTGGAGCGGGACACTGCTGCTGCAGCTGGCGAGGAAAGCTGCCGTGCATATCTCCATGTGAGATGAGGCCTGACTCTCATGTGGAGGCTCCAGGGGAACCCCAAGACCTATGTCAGCACGGGCGAGGAATGCGCAGGCTCTGGCCTCAGCACCAGAAGTGGACTGAGGACTCAGCGACGACTGGGGAGAAATCCCCAGAGGCGCCTGGCAACTCGCACTGAGACTGGCCTCTCCTGAGGCCACGGGGCGGGTCCCTGTGGTCCTCATCATAACTTGAGAGGACCCCGCCACAAAACAAGAAAAACCAGAAGCTTCTCCCCTGCAGGCGCGGTGAGGCCCTTGTCCACTGCAGCGTCTCAGGGGAAATCACTCCTTCCCTCTTGGACCTGGAAAGGTTGCTGCTTCACACCCTTGCTGTGACACTAGAAGTTCCCTGCCCCACCCATTCTCACTCCAGAGGAACCCCGAGGGTCCTGCCGCGACTCAACAGGAGTCCCGTTTTCCCCTGCACAGATGCAGATGAGGGGCCCTTTCCCTGCTCCTTTGGGAAAGGGTGCCCGGCGCACCCCTCGCATCTCAAGAAGAGGTGCTCGCAACAGGAGAGTCAGGAGGAGCCTCAGGGGTCGGGCCATGATACCCCAAGACCCCCAAATGCCTCGTCCACTCCGGATGAACCTGACTGCCCTGCACTGCCTCGACTGTCACACTGAGGTTCGACTCCCCACACATTGGCATGTGTAACAGCCCTGCGGTACCTCGAGAACAAGCGACAAATCCCTGTGTCCGCTTTTTGGGGAGTGGGACACTGCTCCTGCAGCTGGGGAGGAAAGCGGCCATGCAAATCTCCAGGCGAGAGGATGCCTCACTCCCCTGAGGGAGCTCCAGGGGAACCCCAAGACCTATGTCAGCAGGGACAAAGCAGGCTCAGGCTCCAGACACAGCACCAGATGAGGACTGAGGACCCGGTGCCAACTGGGGAGGTATTACCAGAGGCACCTTGCAACTCATACAGATACTGGCCTCTCCTGAGGCAGCTCCAGGGGAACCCCAAGACCTATGTCAGCAGGGACAAAGCAGGCTCAGGCTCCAGACACAGCACCAGATGAGGACTGAGGACCCGGCGGCAACTGGGGAGGTATTACCAGAGGCACCTTGCAACTCATACAGGTACTGGCCTCTCCTGAGGCCACAGGGGTGGGTCCCTGGTGTCCCTGTCGTAACTTGAGAGGACCCTGCCACAACTCAAGAAAAACCAGAAGTTTCTCCCCTGCAGGCGGGGTGAGGCCCTTGTCTGGTGCTGCATCTCGGGGATAATCCCCCCTTCTATCTTGGACTTCAAAAGGCTCATTCACACCCTTGCTGTGACCCAAGAAGTTCCCTGCCCCTTCCTTCCCCACTTAAGATGAACCCCGAGGGTCCCACCACTACCCAAGAGGAGATCCGTTTTCCATGCTCAGCTCTAGATGAGTGGCCCTTTCCCTGCTCCATCGGGAAAGGGTTCCCGGCGCTCCCCTCGCATCTCAAGAAGAGGCGTTAGCACCAGGAAAGTAGGTTGGAGCCTCAGGGGTCGGGCCACCATTTCCCAGACGCTCAAATGCCTTTTCCACTCCAGATTCACCTGACAGCCCTGCACTGTCTCAACTGTCACCCCGAGGCTCAACTCCCGACACACTGGCACGTCTGACTGCCCTGGGCTTCCTCGAGTGCAAGCCACATATACCTGTGTCTGCTCGACGGGGAGCTGGACTCTGCTGCTGCAGCTGGTGAAGTAAGCAGCTGTGCAAGACTCTAGACGAGATGAGGCCTGACTTCCCTTTGGGGATTCCAGGGGAACCCCAAGACCTATGTCAGCAGGGGCGACCAAGCTCAGGCTCCAGCCTCAGCACCAGACGAGGACTGAGGACCCGGCGACGACTGGGGAGTAATCCCCAGAGGTGCGTTACAACTCGTATGGAGAATGGCCTCTCCTGAGGCCAAAGGGGCAGGTCCCTGGGGTCCCTGTCGTAACTTGAGAGGACTCCAATGCAACTCGAGAAAAAACAGAAGCTTCTCCCCTGCAGGCGGGGTGAGGCCCTTGTCTGCTGTGGCATCTCTGAGAAAATATCCGTTCCCTCTTTGACCTCGAAAGGTCCTTCACGCCCTTGCCTTGACCCAAGAATTTCCGTGCCCCAACCGTCCCCACTCGATAGGAACACCGAGGGACCCCCCACGACTCAAGAGGAGCCCCGTTTTCCCCTGCTCAGATCCAGATGAGGGGCCCGTTCTCTGCTCTGTCGGGAAAGGTTTCCTGGCCCTCCCTTCCCATCCCAAGAGGAGGCACTAGAACCAGGAGAGTCAGGAGGAGACTCAGTGGTCGGGCCACCATTCCCCAAGACACCCAAATGCACTTGACTGCCCTGCACTGCCTCAACTGTCACCCCAAGGCTCGACTCCCAACACACTGGCATGTGTGACAGGCCTGGGGAACCTCGAGGGCAAGCCACAGATCTGTGTCTGCTCGACGTGGAGCTGGACACTGCTGCAGCAGCTGGAAAGGAAAGTGGCCGTGCATGTCTCCAGTCAAGACGAGGCCTGACTCCCCTGTGGGGGCTCAAGGGAAACCCCAGGATCTTGTCAGCATGGGCGAGGAAAGCTCAGGCACCAGCCACAGCACCAGATGAGGACTGAGGCCCAGGCGACGCCTGGGGAGGAAGCCCCAGAGGCTCCTTGCAACTTGCAAGGAGACTGGCCTCTCCTGAGGCCACAGGGGCGCATCCCTGGTTTCCCCGACGTAATTCAAGAGGACCCCGCCAAAAATCGAGAAAAACAGGAAGCTTCTCCACTGCAGGCGGGGTGAAGCCTTTGTCCGCTCGCTGGGCATCTCAGGGGAAATCACGACTTTCCTCTTGGACCATGAAAAGCTCATTCACAGCCTTGCTGTGACCCAAGAAGTTCCCCACCCCACTCGTCCACACTCAAGAGGAATGCCGAGGGTCCCACTGGGACTCAAGAGGAGCCCCGTTTTCCACTCCCCAGATCCAGATGAGGGGCCCTTTCTCTGCTCCGTCTGGAAAGAGTTCCCAGCGTTCCCTTCGCATCACAAGATGAGGAGCTCGCACCAGGAGAGTCGGCAGGAGCCTCAGGGGTCAGGCCACCATGCTCCAAGACCTCCAAATGCCTGGTCCACTCCAGATGAAACTCATTGCCTTTCACTGCCTCGACTGTCACCCCAAGGCTCGACTCCAGAAAACACTGGCACGTGTGACAGCCCTGGGGTACCTCCGCCACGCAACATGCACGGAGACTGGCCTCTCCTGAGGCCACAGGGGCAGGTCCCTGGGGTCACCGTCATAACTCGAGAGGACCCCACCACAACTTGAGAAAAAGCAGAAGCTTCTCCTCTGCAGGCGGGGTGAGGCACTTGTCCAATGTGGTGTCTCGGGGACAATCCCCTCTTCCCTCTTGGACCACGAAAACCTCCTTCATACCCTTGCTGTGACCCAAGAATTTCCCCACCTCACCTGTCCCAACACGAGAAGAACCCCGAGGGTCCCACCATGACTCAAGAGGAGCCCCGTTTTCCACTGCTCAGCTCCAGATGAGGGGCCCTTTCCTGCTCCTTCGGGAAAGGGTTCCCAGTGCTCCCCTCGAATTCCCAGAGGAGGTGCTCCCACCAGGAGAGTCGGGAGGCGCCTCAGGGGTCGGGTCACATTTTCCCAAGACCCCCAAATGCCTCGTCCACTCCATATGAACCTGACTGCCTTGCACGGCCTCCCAACAAACTTGCACGTGTGACAGCCCTGGGGTATCTCGATTGCAAACCTCAGATCCCTGTGACCACTCGAAGGGAAGCCAGACACTGCTGCTGCAGTTGGGGAGAAGAGCGGCTGTGTACGTCTCCAGGCGAGACAAGGTCTGACTCCCCTATGGGGGCTCCAGGGGAACCCCACGATCTATGTCAGCATGGGCGAGGCAAGCTCAGGCTCAGGGTTCAGCACCAGATAAGGACTGAGGACCCAGCAATGACTGGGGAGGAATCCCCAGAGGCGCCTGGCAACTGGCACGGAGACTGGCCTCTCCTGAGGGCACAGGGGCGGGTCCCTGGGGTCCCCGTTTAACTTGAGAAGACCCTGCCACAACTCGAGAAAAACCAGAAGCTTCTCCCCTGCAGGCGGCGTGAGGCCCTTGTCTGCTTCAGTGTCTTGGGGGAAATCACCCCTTTCCTCTTGGACCTCGAAAAGCTAATTCAGACCCTTGCTGTGACCCAGGAAGTTCCCGCCCCACCCATCCCCACTCGAGAGGAACCCCGAGGGTCTGGCTGCGACTCAAGAAGAGCCCCGTTTTCCCCTGCTCAGCTCCAGAAGAGGGGCCCTTTCCCTGCTCCGTCGGAAAAGGTTTCCCGTCGCTCCCCTGGCATCCCAAGAAAAGGCGCTGGCACCAGTATTGTCAGGGGGAGCCTCACGTGTCGGGCCACCATTCCCCAAAATCCCCAACTGCCTCGTCCGCTCCACATGCACCTGACTGCCATGCACTGCCTCGACTGTCACCCCGAGGCTCAACTCCCTACACACTGGCACGTGTGACAACCCTGGGGTACCTGGAAGGCAAGCCACAGATCTCTCTGCTCGACGGGCAGCAGGACACTGCTGCTGCAGCTGGGGAGGAATGCGGCCATGCACGTCTCCAGTGAGACGAGGCCTGACTCCCCTGTGGGAGCTTCTGGGGAACTCCAAGACCTATGTCAGGTCGGGCAAGGCAGCTCAGGCTCCGGCCTCAGCATCAGACGAGGACTGAGGATCGGATGACGACTGAGGTGGAATCCCCAGAGGCGACTGGCAACTTGCACGGAGATTGGCTTCTCCCGAGGCCACAGAGACGAGTCCCTGGGATCCCCGACATAACTCGTGAGGACCCTGCCACCACTGGAGAAAAATCATAAGCTTCTCTCCTGCAGGCAGTGTGAGGCCTTTGTCCTCTGTGGCATCTCTGGGGAAATCACCCCTTCCCTCTTGGACCTCAAAAGTCTCCTTCACA
Organism: Raphicerus campestris; assembly: GCA_006410735.1. Taxonomy (NCBI): domain Eukaryota; kingdom Metazoa; phylum Chordata; class Mammalia; order Artiodactyla; family Bovidae; genus Raphicerus; species Raphicerus campestris. Next base: position 45,270 of record SJYW01037280.1, on the reverse strand, counting down.
CACTTGCTGTAATTCAAGACATTCCCCGCCCCATGTGTCCCCACACAAGAGGAACACTGAAGGTCCCGCAGCGACTCAGGAGGAGCCCTGTTTTCCCATGCTCAGCTCTAGATCAGGGGCCCTTTCCCTGCTCCATTGGGAAAGGGTTCCCTGCGCTCCCCTCGCATCCCAAGAGGAGGTGCTCGCAACAGGGAGTCGGGTGGAGCCTCAGGGGTCGGGCCACCATTCCCCAAAACCCCCTAATGCCTCGTCCACTTGAGATGCACCTGACTGCCCTGCACTGCCTCGACTGTCACACCAAGGCTCGACTCCCGACACACTGGCACATGTGACAGCCCTGGGGTACCTTAAGGGCAAGCCACAAAACCTTGTGTCCGCTCGCCCCACCCATCCCCACTTGAGAGGAACCCCCAGGGTCCCGCCACGACTCAAGAGGAGCCCCGTTTTCCCCTGCTCACCTCCAGATGATGGGCCCTTTCTCTGCTCCATCGGGAAAGGGTTTCTGGCATGCCCCTCACATGCAAAGAGGAGGCGCTCGCACTAGGAAAGTCGGGAGGAGGCTCAGGTGTCGGGCCACCATTCCCCAAGACCCTCAAATGCCTCGCCCACTCCAGATGCACCTGACTGCCCTGCACTGCCACGACTGTCACCCCGAGGCTTGACTGCCGACACACTGGCACGTGTGACAGCCCTGGGGTACCCCGAAGGCAAGCCACTGATCCATGTGTCAGATCAACAGAGTGTCGGACACTGCTGCTGCAGCTGAAGAGGAAAAGCGGCCGTGCACGTCTCCACGCGAGATGAGGCCTGACTCCCCTGTGGGGCTTCAGGGAAACCGCAAGACCTAAGTCAGCACGGCCGAGGCAAGCTCAGCCTTCGTCCTTAGCACCAGATGAGGACTGAGGACCCGGCGACGACATGGGAGGAATCCCCAGAGGCGTCTGGCAACTCACACTGAGACTCACCTCTCCTGAGGCCACATGGGCGGTTCCGTGAGGTCCCTCTCATAACTCGAGAGTACCCCGCTGGAAGTCGAGAAAAACCAGAAGCTTCTCCCATGCAGGCGGGGTGAGGCTCTTGTCCGCTGCGGTGCTCAGGGAAATTAGCCCTTCCCTCTTGGACCTCGAAACTCTCCTTCACACCCTTGCTGCGACAGAAGAAGTTCCCTTCCCCAACTGTCGCTACTTGAGTGGAATCACGAAGGTCCTGCCTCGACTCAAGAGGAGCCCTGTTTTCCCCTGCTCAGCTCCAGATATGGGTCCCTTTCCCTGCTCCGTCAGGAAGGGTTACAGTCGCTCCCTTCGCATCCCAAGAGGAGGCGTTCACACCAGGAGAGACGAGAGGAGCCTCAGGGTTCTGGCAACCATTCCCCAAATCCCCAAATGCCTCGTCCACTACAGATGCACCTGACTGCCCTCTACTGCCTCGACTGTCACTCTGAGGCTCAATTCCCCACAAACTGGCAGGTGTGACAACCCTGGGGTACCTTGAGGACAAGACAAAGATCCCTGTGTCTGCTTGACTGGAGCGGAAAACTGCTGCTGCTGCTGCTGGGGAGGAAAGCGGCCATTTATGTCTCCAGGCAAGACGAGGCCTGACTCCCCTGTGGGGACTACAGGGGAACCCCAAGACCTATGTGAGCATGGACGAGGCAAGCTTAGCCTCTGGCCTCAGCACCAGACAAGGTCTGAGGACTCGGCGACTACTGGAGAGGAATCCCGAGAGGTGCCGACTGACCTCTCCTGAGGCCACAGTGGAGTGTCCCAGGGTACATACACGTCGTAACTCGAGAGGACCCCGCTGAAACTCGTGAAAAACCAGAAGCTTCTCCCCTGCAGGAGGGGTGAGGCCCTTGTCTGCTGCATCTCGGGGGAAATCCCCCTTTCCTCTTGGACCTTGAAAGGCTCCTTTACACCTTGGCTGTGACCCAAGAAGTTCCCCTCCCCACCCGTCCTCACTCGAGAGGAAACCCGAGGGTCCCGCCGTGACTCAAGAGGAGCCCGGTTTTCCCCTGCTCACCTCCAAATGAGGGGCCCTTTCCCTACTCTGTCGGGAAAGGTTTGCTGGCCTCCCCTCGCATCCCAAGAGGACATGCTCAAACCAGGAGTCTGGAGGAACCTCAGGCATTGGGCCACCATTCCCCAAGACCCCTAAATGCCTCGTCCACTCCCGATGCACCTGACTGCCCTGCACATCATCGACGGTCACATGGAGGCTCGACTCTGGACACATTGGCACCTGTGACAGCCTTGGGGTACCTAGAATGTAAGCCACAGATCACTGTGTCTGCTCGACGGGGAGCCAGACACTGCTGCTGCAGCTTTGGAGGAAAGTGGCTGTCATGTCTTCAGGCAAGACGAGGCCTGACTCCCCTGTGTGGGCTCCAGGGAAACCCAACACATATGTCAGCACGGGCGATGCAAGTTCAGTCTCCCGCCTCAGCACCAGACGAGGAATGAGTACTGGGAATGACTGGGGAGGAATTCACAGAGGCGCCTCACAACTCGCACAGAGACTGGCTTCTCCTGAGGCCACAGGGTCGGGTCCCTGGGGTCCCCGTCATAACTAGAGAGGACCCAGCTGCAACTCGAGAAAAACCAGAAGCTTGTCCCCTGCAGGCGGGGTGAAGCCCTTGTCCTCTACGGCATCTAGGGGGAAATCACCCCTTCCCTCTAGGACTGCAAAAAGCTCCTTCACACCCTTGCTGTGACCCAAGCAGTTCTCCGAACCACCCGTCCCCACTCGAGAAGAACCAAGAGGGTCTGGCCATTACTTAAGTGGAGCCCCATTTTCCCATGCTCAGCTCCAGATGAGGGACCCTTTCCCTGCTCTGTCGAGAAAGGGCTCCCGGCGTTCCCCTCATATCGCAAGAGGAGACACTCGCGCCAGGAGAGTCAAGAGGAGCCTCAGGGGTCGGGCCACCATTCCCCAAGATTCCCAAATGTCTCATCCACTCCCAATGCATCTGAGTGACCTGCACTGCCTCGACTGTCACCCCGAGGCTCGACTCCTGACCCACTGGCACGTGTGACAGCCCTGGGGTACCTCGAGGGCAAGACACAGATTCCTGTGTCCCTTGACCGGGAGCCAGACACTGCTACTGCAGCTGGGGAGGAAAGCGGCCGTGCACTTCTCCAGGAGAGAGGAGGCCTGACTCCCCTGTGGGGGCTCCATGGGAAACCCAAGACCTATGTCCACACGGGTGAGGCAAGCTCTGGCTCCGGCCTCAGCACCAGAGGAGGACTGAGGACCTGGCGACAAGTGGGGAGGAATCCCCAGAGGTGCCTCGCAACTCGCAAGGAGACTGGCCTCTCCTCAGGCCACAGGTGCGGGTCCCTGGTTTCCCCGTCGTAACTCGAGAGTACCCCACCAAAACTCGAGAAAAAACAGAAGCTTCACCCCTGCAGGTGGGGTGAAGCCCTTGTCCATGCGGCGTCTCGGGGGAAATGCCCCCTTCACTTTTGAACCTTGAAAGGCTCCATCACACCCTTGCTGTGACCCAAGAAGTTCCCCGCCCCTCCCTTCACCAACCAAGAGGAACTCCGAGGGTATTGGCATGACTCAAGAGGAGCCACGTTTTCCCCTGCTTAGCTCCAGATGAGGGGCCCTTTCCCTGCTCCATTGGGAAAGGATTCCTGGCGCTCCACTCACATCCCAAGAGGAGGCGCTCCCACCAGGAGAGTCGGGAGCATCCTTGGGGTTCGGGCCTTCATTCCTCAAGACACCCAAATGCCTTGTCCACTCCATAGCACCTGACTGCCCTGTACTGCCTCGACTGTTACCCTGAGGCTCGATTCCTGGCACACTGTCATGTGTGATAGCCCTGGGTTACCTTGAGGGCAAGCCACAGATCCCTGTGTCTGCTCGAAGGGGTGCCAGACACTGCTGCTGCAGCTGAGGAGGAAAGCTACCATGCACGTCTTCAGGCAAGACGAGGCCTGACTCCCATGTGGGGGCTCCAGGGGAAGCCCAAGACCTATGTCAGCACGGGCGAGGCAAGCTCAGCTCTGGTCTCAGCAACCGATGAGGACTGAGGACTCAGTGACGACTGGGGAGCAATCACAAGAGGTGCCTGTAAACTCGCATGGAGAAGGCCTTCTCCTGAGGCCATAGGGACGGGTCCCTGTGGTCCCCGTCCTAACTCATAAAGGACCTGACCACAACTCGAGAAAAACCAGAAACTTCTCCCCTGCAGGCGGGGTGTGGCCCTTGTCTGCAGAGGCGTCTCAGGGGAAATCACCCGTTCCCTTTGGACCTCTAAAGACTTCTTCACACCCTTGCTGTGACCCAAGAAATACCCCAACCCACCTATCTTCACTCGAGAGGAACACCGAGGGTCCCACAACGATTCAAGAGTAGCCCCGTTTCACCTGCTCAGCTCCAGATGAGGGGCCCTTCCCTGCTCTGTTGGGAAAGGTTTCCCGGCACTCACCTCGCATGGGAAGAGGAGGCACTCTCAGCAGGAGAGTCGGGAGGTGCCTCAGGGGTCGGGTCACTTTTTCCCAAATTTCCCAAATGCCTCGTCCACTGCAGATGAACCTGACTGCCCTGCACTGCTTCGACTGTCACCCCGAGGCTCAACTTCTGACACACTGGCACGTGTGAGAGCCCTGAGGTACCTTGAGGGCTAGCCACAGATCCCTGTGTCCACTCAACAGGGAGCCAGACACTGCTACTCCAACAGGGGAGGAAAGCGGACATACACATCTCAAGGCTAGATGAGGCCTGACACCCCTGTGGGGGCTCCAGGGGAATCCCAAGACCTATGTCAGCACGGGCAAGGCAAGCTCAGGCTCCGGCCTCAGCACCAGACGAGGACAGAGGACCCAGGTACGACTGGGGAGTAAACCCCAGAGGTGCCTCGAAACTCGCACGGAGAATGGCCTCTCCTGAGGCCACAGGGCCGGGTCCCTGAGGTCCTCATTGTAACTCGAGAGGACCCAGTCGAAATTCGAGAAAAACCAGAAGCTTCTCCCTTATAGGCGGGGAGAGGCCCTTGTCTGCTCCTGTGTCTTGGGGAATATCCACCCTTACCTCTTGTACCTTGAAATGCTCCTTCACACCCTTGCTGCGACCCAAGAAGTTCCCCACCCCACCCGTCCCCACTCGAGAGGAACCCCTAGGGTCCCGTCGTGACTTAAGAGGTGCCCCATTTTCCCCTGCTCAGATCCAGATGATGGGCCCTTTCCCTGCTCCATCGGGAAAGGGTTCCTGGTGCTCCCCTAGCATCCCAAGAGAAGGCACTCATGTCAGGAGATTCGGGAAGAGCCTTTCGGGTTGGGTCACCATTCCCCAAGTCCCCAAAATGCCTCATCCACTCCTCATGAAGCTGACTGCCCGGTACTGCCTCGACAGTCCCCCCCGAGGCTCGACTGTCGACACACTGGCACATGTGACAGCCCTGGGGTACCTCTAGGGCAAGCCAGAGATCCCTGAGTCCACTCAACAGGAAGCTGGACACTGCTGCTGCACCTGGGGAGGAATGCGGCCATACACGTCTCCAGGCGAGACGAGGCCTGACTCCCCTGTGGGGGCTCCAGGGAAACCCCAACACCTATGTCACCACCAGTGAGGCAAAATCAGGTTCCGGCCTCAAGACCAGACGAGGACTGAGGACCTGGCGATGACTGGGGAGGAAACTCCAGAGGCGCCTCGCAACTCGCACGGAGACTGGCCTCTCCTGAGGATACAGTGGTGGTTCCGTGGGATCCCCATCGTAACTTGAGAGGACCACACTGCAACTCTAGAAAAACCAGAAGCTTCTCCCCTGCAGTCAGGGTGAGGCCCTTGTCCGCTGCGGTGTCTGGGGGAAATCCCCCTTCGCTCTTGGACCTCAAAAGTCTCCTTCACACCCTTGGTGTGACACAAAAAGTACCCGCCACACCAGTCCCCACTCCAGAGGAACACTAAGGGTCCCGTCAGGACTCAAGAGAAGCCCCATTTTCCCCCGCTCAGCTCCATATGAGGGGGCCTTTCCCTTCTCGGTTGGGAAAAGTTTCCCGATGCTCCCCTCGCATCACTAAGGAGGTGCTCCCACCAGTAGGGTCAGTAGGAGCCTCAGGGATCGGCCACCATTCTCCAAGTTCCCCCAAAGCCTCGTGCACTCCAGATGCACCTGACTGCCCTGCACTGCCTTGACTGTCCACCGAGGCTCACCTCCCGACACACTTGCACGTGTGACAGCCCTGGGGTACCTCAAGGGCAAGTTACAGATCCCTGTGGCCGCTCGACAGGGAGCCAGACACTGCTGCTGAAGCTGGGGAGGAAAGTGGCCATGCACGTCTCCAGGCGAGACGAGGCTTGACTCCCCTGTGTGGGCTCCAGGGGAACCCCAAGACCTATGTCAGCACGGGAGAGGCATGCTCAGGCTCCGGCCTCAGCACCAGATGAGGACTGAGGACCTGGCGACTTCTGGTTAGGTGTTCCCAGAGGCGCCTCACAACTCGCAAGCAAACTGGCCTCTCCTGAGGCCACAGGGTCGGGTCCCTTGGGTCCCAGTCGTAACTCTAGAGGACCTCGTCACAACTCGAGAAAAACCAGAAGTTTCTCCCCTGCAGGTGGGGTGAGGCCCTTGTCTGCTGTGGTGTCTCGGGGGAAATCACCCCTTTCCTCTTGGACCTTGAAAGGCTCCTTCACACCCTTGCTGTAAACCAAGAAGTTCCACGCCCCACCCATCCCCCCTCGAGAGGAACCCCAAGGTTCCTGATGAGACTCAAGTGCAGCCCTGTTTTCCCCTGTTCAGCTCCAGATGAGGAGTCCTTCCCTGCTCCGTCGGTAAAGGTTTCCCAGAGCTCTGCTGGCATCCCAAAAGGAAGCCTCCCGCCAGGAGAGACGAGAGGAGCCTCAGGTGTCAGGCGACCATTCTCCAAGACCCCCAAATGCCTCGTCCACTCCAGATGCAACTGACTGCCCTGAACTGCCTCGACTGTTACCTCGAGGCTAGACTCCCAACACACTGGCACTTGTGACATCCCTGGGCTTCCTGGAGGGCAAGCCATAGATCCCTGTGTCCAGTAAATGAGGAGCCAGACACTGTGGCTGCAGCTAGGGAGGAATGCGGCCGTGGACGTCTCCAGGCGAGACGAAGCCTGACTTCCATGTGGGGGCTGTAGGGGAAACCCCAAGACCTATGTCAGCACGCGAGAGGCATGCTCAGGCTCCGGCCTCAGCACGAGACGAGGACTGAGGACCCTGCCACGATTGGGGAGAAATCCCCAGAAATGCCTGGCAACTCGCTCGGAGACTGGCCTCTCCTGAGGCCACAGGGCCGGTCCCTGGGGTCCCTGTCTCAACTCGAGAGGACCCTGCCGCAACTCGAAAAAAACCAGAAGCTTCTCCCATGCAGGCATGGTGAGGCCCTTGTCCGCTGCGGCATCTCGGGGGAAATCCCCCCTTCCCTCTTGGACTTCAAAAAGGCTCATTCACACTCAGGCTGTGACCCAAGAAGTTCCCTGCCCCACCCGTCTTCACTTCACAGGAACACCGAGAGTCCCGTTCCAACACAAGAGGAGCCACGTTTTCCCCTGCTCAGCTCCAGATGAGGGGCCCTTTCCCTGCTCCTTCGGGAAAGGGTTCCCGGTGCTCCACTCGCATCCCAAGAGGAGGTGACCCCACCAGGAGAGTCAGAAGGAGACCCAGGGGGCGGGTCTCCATTCCCCAAGACTCCCCAAATGCTGCGTCCAGTCCAGATGCACCTGAATGCCCTGCACTGCCTCGACTGTCACCCTGAGGCTTGACTCCCAACACACTGGCACGTGTCACAGCTCTGGGGTACCTCGAGGTCAAGCCACAGATGCCTGTGTCTACTCGATGGGGAGTCGAATACTGCTGCTGCAACTGGGGAGGAAAGTGGCTGCCCACATCTCCAGGGAGAGACTAGGACTGACTCCCGAGTGGAGGCTCCAGGGAACCCCAAGACCTATGTCAGCACGGGCGATGCAAGCTCAGGCTCTGGCCTCAGCACCAGATGAGGACTGAGGAGTTGGAGATGACTGGGGAGGAGTCCCCAGAGGCGCATCACAACTCGAACAGAGACTGGCCTCTCCTGATGCGACAGGGGCGGTTCCATGGGGTCCCCGTCGTAACTCGAAAGGACACTGCCACAACTCGAGAAAAACCAGAAGCTTCTCCCCTGCAGGTGGGGTGAGGCCCTTGTCCATTGTGGACTCTCAGGGATATCACCCCTACCCTCTTCAATGCCGAATGGTTCCTTCACACCTTTGCTTGTTCCAAGAAGTTCCCTGCCCCACCTGTCCCTACACGAGTGGATCCCCAAGGGTCTCGCCATGACTCAAGAGGAGCCCCGTTTTCCCCTGCTCAGCTCCAGATGAGGGGCCCTTTCGCTCCTTCATCACAAAAGGGATCCAGGGGCTGCCCTCCCATCCCAAGATGAGGCGATCGCACCAGGAGTGTCGGGGGTAGTCTCAGGGGTCGGGCCACCATTCCCCAAGACCCCCAGATGCATCGTCCACTCCAGATGCACCTGACTGCCCTGAACTGCCAAGACTGTCACCCCGAGGATCGACTCACGACACTGGCTCATATGAAAGCCCTGGGGTGCCTCGAGGGCAAGCCACAGATCCCTGTGTCCGCTCGAAGGGGAGCCGGACACTGCTGCTGCAGCTGGGGAGGAAAGCAGCCATGGATTTCTGCAGGTGAAACGAGGCCTGATTTCCATTGGGGCTCCAGGGGAACCCCAAGAACTATGTCAGCACATGCGAGGCAAGCTGAGGCTCTGGCCTCAGCAACAGATGAGGGCTGTGGACTGGGCAACGACTGGGGAGGTATCCCCGGAGGCGCTCCTCAACTCACCCAGAGACTGTCCTCTCCTGAGGCCACAGGGGCTGGACCCTGGGGTTCCCGTGATAACTCAAGAGGACCCTGCTGAAACTTGAAAAGAACCAGAAGTTTCTCCCCTGCTGGCAGGGCGAGGCCCTTGTCCCCTGCGGTGTGTCGAGGTAAATCACCCCTTCCTTCTTGGACCTTGAAAGGCTCATTCACACACTTGCTGTGACGCAAGAAGTTCCCCGCACCAACTGTCCCCACTCGAGAGGAACCCCGAGGGTCCTGCCGGGACTCAAGAGGAGCCCCGTTTTGCCCTGCTCAGCTCCAGATCCGGGGCTCTTTCTCTACTCCAATGGGAAAGGTTTCCTGGCGCTCCCCTCACATCCCAAGAGGAGGCGTTCCCACCAGGAGAGTTGGGAGGAGCCTCAGGGAACGGGCCACCAATCCCCAAAGCCCCAAATCCCTCGTCCACTCCAGATGCTCCTGACTGCCCTGCACTGCCTCGACTGTCACCCCAAAGCTCGAATCCCGACACACTGGCACGTGTGAAGCCTGGGGTACCTCAATAGCAATTGACAGATCCCCGTGTTCACTCAACGGGGAGCCAAACACAGCTGCTGCAACTGGGGAGGAAAGCGGCCGTGCAGGTCTTCAGGCGAGTCAGACGTGACTCCCATGTGGGGACTCCAGGGGAACCACAGGACCTATGTCAGCACGGGCAAGGCAAGCTCAGACTCCAGCCTCAGCAATAGATGAGGACTGAGGACCCAGCGATGACTGGGGAGGAATCCCAGCGGCAGATCGCAACTCACACGGAGACTGGTCTCTCCTGAGGCCACAGGGGCTGGTCCCTGGGGTCACTGTTGTAACATGAGAGGACCCCGCCGCAACTCGAGGAAAACCAGAAGCTTCTCCCCTGCAGGCGAGGTGAGGCCCTTGTCCGCTATGGTGTCTCAGAGGAAATCACCCCTTTGCTCTTGGACCTCAAAAGTCTCTTTCACACCCTTGCTGTGACCCTAGAAGTTCCACACTGCATCAGTTGCCAAGGAAGAGGAAAACCGAGAATCCCGCCGTGAATCAAGTGGACCCCCGTTTTCTCCTGCTCAGGTCCACATGAGGGGCCCTTTCCCTGCTCCTTCGAGAAAGGGTTCCCAGTGCTCTGCTGGAATCCCATGAGGAAATGTTCCCACCAGGAGAATCAGGAGGAGCCTCAGGGTTTGGGCCAACATTCAGCAAGACTCCCAAATGCCTCATCCATCCAGATGCACCTGATTGCCCTGCACTTCCTCGACTGTCACACCGAGGCTCTACTCCAGACACACTGTCACATATGAAAGCCTAGGGGTACCTCTAGGGCAAGCCACAAATCCTTGTGTCTGCTAGACGGGGAGCCGGACACTGCTGCTGCAGCTGGGAAGGAAAGCGGCCGTGCATGTCTCCAGGTGAGATGAGGCCTGACTCCCCTGTGGGTTTGCAGGGAAACCCCAAGACCTATGTCAGCACAGGCTAGACATGCTCAGGCTCCAGCTCCAGCACCAGACGAGGACTGATAAGCGGCGATGAATGGGTAGGTATCTCCAGAGGCGCCTCGCAACTCGCAGGGAGACTGGCCTCTCCTGAGGCCACAGGGGTGGGTGCTTGGGGTCTCCGTTGTAACTCGAGAGGACCCCACCTCATCTTGAGAAAAACCAGAAGCTTTTCCCCTGCAGGCGGGGTGAGGCCTTATCTGCTGCAGCGTCCAAGGGGAAATCACCCCTTCCCTCTTGGACCTCGAAAGGCTCCTTCACACTCTTGCGGTGACGCAAGAAGTTCCCGCCCCACCCGTTCCCACTGGAGAGGAAACCCCAGGGTCCGGCCATGACTCAAGAAGAGCCTTGTTTTCCCCAGCTCAGCTCCAGATGAGGGGCCTTTTCCCTGCTCCATTGGGAAAGGGTTCCCGGCACACCCCTCGCATCCCAAGAGGAGGTGCTCCCACTTGGAGAGTTGGCAGGAGTCTCGGGGGTCAGGCCACCATTCCCCAAACCCCCAAATGCCTCGTCCACTCCAGATGCACCTGACTGCCCTGCACTGCCTCGACTGTCACACCGAGGCTCAATCCCGACATACTGGCACATGTGACAGCCCTGGGGTACCTCAAGGGCAAGCCACAGATCCTTGGGTCCACTCGATAGGGAGCTGGTCACTGCTGCTGCAGCTGGGGAGGAAATCGGCCGTGCACGTCTCTAGGCGAGACGAGGCCTGACTCCCCTGCAGGCACTCAAGGGAACCCCAAGGCCTATGTCACCACGGGTGAGACAAACTCTGCTGTGGCCTCAGCACCAGATGAGGACTGGTGACCCGGCGACGATAGGGGAGGAATCCCAAGAGGTACCTTGCAAATCGCACAGTGTCTGGCCTCTCCTGAGGACACAGGGGTGGTTCCCAGTGGTTCCCGACGTAACTCGAGAGGACCCCGCCGCAACTCGTGAAAAATGAGAAGCTTCTCCCCTGCAGGCAGAGTAAAGCCCTTGTTGGCTGCGGCATCTCAGGGGAAATCCCTCCTTCCCTGTTGGACCTCGAAAGGCTCCCTCACGCCCTTGCTGTGACCCAAGAAGTTCCCTGGCCAGCACGTGCCCCCCCTTGAGACGAACGCTGAGGGTCCCGCCGCGACTCAAGAGGAGACTCGTTTTCCCATGCTCAGCTCCAGATTAGGGGCCCTTTCTCTGCTCCACCAGGAAAGGTTTTCCGGTGCTCCCCTCGCATCTCAAGAGGAGGCGTTTTCACCAGGATGGTCAGGAGGAGCCTGAGGGGTCCGGCCACCATTCCTCAAGTCCCCCAAATGCCTCGTCCACTCCAGAAGCAGCTGACTGCCCTGCACTGCCTCGACTGTCACCCCGAGGCTCGACTCCTGACACACTGGCAAGTGTGACAGCCCTGGGGTACCTCCAGGGCAAGCCACACATCCCTCTGTCTGCTCGACTGGGAGCTGGACACTGTTGCTGCAGCTGGGGAAGAAAGCAGCCTTGCAGGTCTCCAGGCGAGACAACGTCTGACTCCACTGTGGGGTCTCCAGGGGAACCCCAAGACCTATGTCAGCACGGGTGAGGCCCTCTCAGGCTCTGGATTCAGCACCACACGAGGACTGAGGATCCGGCAACAATAGGGGAGGAATCCCCAGAGGCACCTCACAACTCGCTCGGAGACTGGCCTCTCCTGAGGCCACTGGGGCACAGCCCTGGGGTCCGCATCATTACTGGAGAGGACCACGCTGCAACTCGAGAAAAACCAGAAGCTTCTCACCTGCAGTTGTTTTGAGGCCCTTGTCCTCTGCAACGTCTTGGGGGAAATCAGCCCTTCCCTCTTGGACCTTGAAAGGCTCCTTCACACCCTTGCTTTGACCCAAGAAGTTCCCCGCACCACCCATCCCCACTTGAGAGGAACCCCGCCGGTCCTGCCGCGACTCAAGAGGAGCCCCGTTTTCCCATGTTCAGCTCCAGATGAGGGGCCATTTCCCTGCTCCGTCTGGAAAGGGTTCCTGGTGCTACCCTTGCATCCCAAGAGGAGGTGATTGCACTAGGAGAGTCGGGAGGAGTCTCAGGGGTCGGGCCACCATTTCCCATGCCCCCCAAATGCCTCATCCTCTCCAGATGCACCTGACTGCCCTGCATTGCCTCGATTGTCACACTGAGGCTCGATCCCAACACACTGGCACATGTGACAGCCCTGGGGTACCTCCAGGGCAAGCCACAGATCCCTGTGTCCGCTCGACTGGAACCCTGACACTGCTGCTGCATGCTGGGGAGGAAAGCAGCCTTGCACGTCTCCAGGTGAGAAGAATTCTGACTCCCTTGTTAGGGCAGCAGGGGAACTCCAAGACCTATGTCATCATGGGAGAGGCAAGCTTAGGCTCCGGCCTCCCCTCCAGATGATGACTGAGGACCCGGCGATGACTGAAAGGAATCCCAAGAGGCACCTCGCAACTCGCTTGGAGACTGGCCTCTCCTGAGGCCACAGGGGCGGGTCCCTGGGATCTGTGTCATTACTTGAGAGGACCCTGCCGCAACTCGAGGAAAACCAGAAGCTTCTCCCCTGCAGGTGGTGTGAGGCCCTTGTCTGCTGTGGTGTCTCAAGGGAAATCGCCCCTTCCCTCTTGGACTTCGAAATGCTACTTCACACCCTTGCTGAGACCCAGGAAGTACCCCGCCCCAAACATCCCCACTTGAGAAGAACCATGAGGATCCTGCCGTGACTCAAAAGGAGCCCCGTTTTTTTCCTGTTCAGCTCCAGATGAGGAACCTTTTCCCTGTTCCATTGGGAAAGTGTTCCCGGTGCTCCCCTCACATCCCAAGAGGTGGCCCTCACAGCAGGAGGAGCCTCAGGGTTCGGGCCACTGAAGAAGGAAGTAAAATCGTTCCCAGGGAGATGAATACTAGGTATGAATACTAGGTCAACGTTCCTAGGTAGATGAATACTAGGTCAGCTTTACTGGGACAGAAAGCTCCAAAATTTTAAAAAAGGGAACAATAAAAACCAGGTGTCTCACTGCAATGTTTGATCAGCAACCTAAGAAACAGTACCTAGCTCTAAGAAACAGGATCTTGACGCTAACAACAAATATCACCAATAATTACATAGCCTTACCTACTTGCCAACCAATCATGCTTTGCCGGGTAACCTAGCTCCACTCCCCCCGCCCCCTGCACAATAGGATAAAAGACTCCCGGAGCAGGCGTTCGGGGANACATGTGACAGCCCTGGGGTACCTCCAGGGCAAGCCACAGATCCCTGTGTCCGCTCGACTGGAACCCTGACACTGCTGCTGCATGCTGGGGAGGAAAGCAGCCTTGCACGTCTCCAGGTGAGAAGAATTCTGACTCCCTTGTTAGGGCAGCAGGGGAACTCCAAGACCTATGTCATCATGGGAGAGGCAAGCTTAGGCTCCGGCCTCCCCTCCAGATGATGACTGAGGACCCGGCGATGACTGAAAGGAATCCCAAGAGGCACCTCGCAACTCGCTTGGAGACTGGCCTCTCCTGAGGCCACAGGGGCGGGTCCCTGGGATCTGTGTCATTACTTGAGAGGACCCTGCCGCAACTCGAGGAAAACCAGAAGCTTCTCCCCTGCAGGTGGTGTGAGGCCCTTGTCTGCTGTGGTGTCTCAAGGGAAATCGCCCCTTCCCTCTTGGACTTCGAAATGCTACTTCACACCCTTGCTGAGACCCAGGAAGTACCCCGCCCCAAACATCCCCACTTGAGAAGAACCATGAGGATCCTGCCGTGACTCAAAAGGAGCCCCGTTTTTTTCCTGTTCAGCTCCAGATGAGGAACCTTTTCCCTGTTCCATTGGGAAAGTGTTCCCGGTGCTCCCCTCACATCCCAAGAGGTGGCCCTCACAGCAGGAGGAGCCTCAGGGTTCGGGCCACTGAAGAAGGAAGTAAAATCGTTCCCAGGGAGATGAATACTAGGTATGAATACTAGGTCAACGTTCCTAGGTAGATGAATACTAGGTCAGCTTTACTGGGACAGAAAGCTCCAAAATTTTAAAAAAGGGAACAATAAAAACCAGGTGTCTCACTGCAATGTTTGATCAGCAACCTAAGAAACAGTACCTAGCTCTAAGAAACAGGATCTTGACGCTAACAACAAATATCACCAATAATTACATAGCCTTACCTACTTGCCAACCAATCATGCTTTGCCGGGTAACCTAGCTCCACTCCCCCCGCCCCCTGCACAATAGGATAAAAGACTCCCGGAGCAGGCGTTCGGGGATCCCCATCTTCGATTGGCTTGGTGGGGGCCCGGATCTGAAATTGCCAATAAACCTTTTCTTTCTGAACTCCGTCTGGTGGTCTCTATCGGCAGCTAGTCCCTTACAGCCACCATTCCCCAAGACCCCCAAATGCCTCATCCACTCCAGATGAACCTGACTGCCCTGCACTGCCTAGACTGTCACCCTGAGGCTCGACTCCTGACACACTGGCACGTGTGACAGCCCTGGGATACCTCGAGGGCCAGCCACAGATCCCTGTGTCCGCTTGATGGGGAGCTGAACACTGATGCTGCAGCTTGGGAGGAAAGCGGCCGTGCACATCTCCAGGCGAGAGGAGGCCTGACTCTCCTGTGGGGACTCCAAGGGAACCCCAAGACTTATGTCAGCACGGGCGAGGAAAGCTCAGGCTCTGGCCTCAGCACCAGACAAGGACTGACGACCCGGTGACAACAGGGGAGGAATCCCCAGAGGCGTGTCGCAACTCGCTCGGAGAATGGCCTCGCCTGAGTTTACAGGGGAAGGTCCCTGGTGTCCCCATTGTAACTCGAGAGGATCCAGCCGCAACTCGTGAAAAACGAAAAGCTTCTCCCCTGCAGGTGGGGTGATGCCTTTGTCTGCTGTGGCATTAGGGGGAAATCACCCTTTCCCACATGGACCTCGAAAAGTCTCGCTCACACCCTTGCTGTGACCCAAGAAGTTCCTCGCCCCACCCGTATCCACGTGAGAGGAACCCTGAGGGTTTTTCCGCGACTCAGGAGGAGTGCCGTTTTCCCCTGCTTAGCTCCAGATGAGTGTTCCTTTCCCTGCTCCGTCAGGAAAGGGTTCCCAGAGCTCCCCTCACAACCCAAGATGAGGTGCTCTCACCAGGAGAGTCGCGAGGAGCCTATTGGTCGGTTCACCATTCCCCAAGACCCCCAAATGCCTGTTCCACTCCAGATGAAACTGATTGCCTTGCACTGCTCGACTGTCACCGGGAGGCTCGAGTTCTGATACACTGGCACATGTGACAGCCCTGGGGTACCTCAAGGGAAAGCCACAGATCTCTGTGTCCACTCGATGGGGAACGGGACACTGCAGCTGCAGCTGGTGAGGCAAGCGGCCATGCAAGTCTCCAGGGGAGACTAGGCCTGACTTCCCTGCGAGGGCTCCAGGGGAACTCCAAGATCTTTGTCAGCACGTGAGAGGAAAGTTCAGTCTCCGGCCCCAGCAACAGACAAAGACTGAGGACCCGGCGCCAACTGGGGAGGAATCCCCAGAGGCGCCTGGCAACTCGCATGGAGAATGGCCTCTCCTGACGCCACAGGGGTGGGTTCCTGAGGTCCTCGATGTAAGTCGACAGGAACCCGGTGCAACTCGAGAAAAACCAGAAGCTTCTCCGCTGCAGGCGTGGTGAGGTCCTTGTCCACTGGGCATCTCGGGGGAAATCACCACTTCCCTCTTTGATCTTGAAAGGCTCCTTCACATCCTTGCTTGACCCAAGAAGTTTCCCGCCCCACCTGTCCCCTCTCGACAGGAACCCCGAGGGTACTGCCGCACATCAAGAGGAGCCCCGTTTTCCCCTGCCCAACTGCAGATGAAGGATCCTTTACCTGCTCCGTCGGGAAAGGATTCCTGATGGTCCCCTCGCATTTCAAGAGGAAGCGCTTGCAGGAGGAGAGTCGGAAGGAGCCTCAGGTGTCTGGCCACCATTCCCCAAGACCTCCAAATGCCTAGTCCAACGCAGATGTACCTGACTGCCCTAAATTGCCTCGACTGTTACCTCGAGGCTCGACTCGGACACACAGGTACGTGTGACAGCCCTGGGGAACCTCGAGGGCAAGGCACAGTTGCCTGAATCTGCTTGACAGGGAGCCAGACACTGCTGCTGCAGCTGGGGAGGAAAGCGGCCATGCATGTCTCCAGGTGAGAAGAGGCCTGACTTCCTTGTGGGAGCTCCAGGGGAACCCCAAGACCTATGTCAGCACGGAGGAGCAAAGCTCAGGCTCCAGCCTCAGCACCAGACGAGGACTGAGGACTCAGCGACGACTGGGGAGGAATCCCCAGAGGCACCTCGCAACTCACACAGAGACTGGCCTCTCCTGAGTCCACAGGGGCGGGTCCCTGGTGTCCCAGTTGTAACGCGAGAGGACCGCGTCACAACTCAAGAAAAATAGGAAACTTCTCCCCTGCAGGTGGGGTGAAGACCTTGTCCACTGCGGTGTCTCAGATGAAATCATCCCTTCCCTCTGGGACCTCGAAATGCTTCTTCACACTCTTGCTGTGACACAAAGTTCCCCGCCCCACCTTTGCCCACTCGAGAGGAAACTTGAAGATCCGACCGTAACTCAAGAGGAGCCCCATTTTCTGCTACTCAGCTCCAGATGAGGGTCCGTTTTCCTGCTCCATTGGGAAACTATTCCAAGTGCTCCCCTGGCATCCCAACAGGAAGTGCTCGCATGAAGAGAGTAGGGAGGAGCCCCAGGAAATGGGCCACCATTCCCCATGTCCCCGAAATGCCTCATCCACTCCAGATGAACCTGACTGACCTGCACTGCCTCGACTGTCACCACGAGGCTTGATACCCGACACACTGGCACTTGTGACAACCCTGGGTTACCTTGAGGGCAAGCCACATATCCCTGTGTCCGCTCAGTGGGGAGCCGGACACTTCTGCTGCAGCCGGGGAGGAAAGCGACCATGCAAGTCTCCAGGTGAGACGAGGATTAACTCCCCTGTGGGTGCTCCAGGGGAACCCCAAGACCTCTGTCAGCATGGGCGAGGAAAGCTCAGGCTCAGGCGTCACAACCAGAAGAGGAGTAAGGACCCGACAGTGATTGGGGAGGAATCCCTAGAGGTGTTTCGCAACTCTCACGGAGACTGACCTGTCCTGAGGCCACTAGGGCGGGTCCTTGGGTTCCCCATCGTAACTTGAGAGGACCCCGCCACAACTAGAGAAAAACCAGAAGCTTCTCCCCTGCAGGCGGGGTGAGGCCCTTGTCCTCTGAGGTGTCTCTGCGGAAACCACCCCTTCCCTCTTGGACCTCGAAAGGCTACTTCACACACTTGCTGTGACCCAAGACGTTCCTTGCCCCACCTGTCACACTCGAGAGGAACCCCAAGGGTCCCACTGCAACTCAAGAAGGGCCCCGTTTTCCCCTACTCAGTTCCAGATGAGGGTCCCTTTCCCTGCTCCGTCGGGAAAGTGTTCCTGGCGCTCCCCTCTCATCCCAAGAGGAAGTGCTAGCACCAGGAGAGTAGGGAGGAGCCTCAAGAAACGGGCCACCATTCCCCATGACCCCAAAATGCCTCATCTACTCCAGATGAACCTGATTGCCCTGCACTGCCTCGACTGTCACCCCGAGACTCGACTCCAAACACACTGGCATGTGTGACAGCACTGGGGTACTTCGAGGGCAAGCCACAGATCCCTCTGTCTGCTTGACGGAGAGCCAGACACTGCTGCTGCAGCTGGAGAGGTAAGCTGATGTGCACGTCTCCAGGCGAGACGAGGCCTACTCTCCCATGGGGGATCCACATGAACCCCAAGGCCTATGTCAGCCCTGGCGAGGAAAGCTCAGTTCTGGCCTCAGCATCAGATGAGGACTGAGGACCAGGCGATGACTGGGGGGAAATTCACAGAGTCGCCTCACAACTCTCATGGATACTGGCTTCTCCTGTGGCCTCAGAGGTGGATCCCTGGGCTCCCCATCGTAACACAATAGGACCCAGCCACAACACAAGAAAAACCAGAAGCTTGTCCCCTGCAGGCGGTTGGGGCCCTTTTACCACTGCAGTGCCTTGGAAAAATCACCACTTCCCTCTTGGACCTCGAAAGTCTCCTTCACACCCTTGGTGTGACCCAAGAAGTTCCCCGCCCCACCCATCCCAACTCGAGAGGAACACTGATCGTCCTGCCACGAATCAAGAAAAGCCCCGTTTTCCCCTGTTCAGCTCCAAATGAGGGGCCCTTTCCCTGTTCTGTTGAGAAAGTGTTCCCGGTGCTCCACTCGCATCCCAAGAGGAGGCGCTCGCACCAAGAGAGTTGGGAGGAGCCTCAGAGGTTGGACCACCATTCCCCAAGACCCCCAAATGCCTCATCCACTCCAGGTGCAACTGACTGCCCTTCACTGCCTCGACTGTCACCCCAAGGCTCGACTCCCGACACACCAGCACGTGTGACAGCCCTCGAGGGCAAGACACAGATCCTTGTGTTTGCTCAATGGGGAGCCAGACACTGCTGCTGCAACTGGGGAGGAAAGCGCCCATGCACGTCTCAGGGTGAGATGAGCACTGTCTCCCCTGTGGCGGCTCCAGGGGAAAAACAAGACCTGTGAGACCTATGTCAGCACTGTCGAGGCAAGCTCAGGCTCCGGCCTCAGCACCAGACCAGGACTGAGGAACCAGCGATGACTGGGGTGGAATCCCCAGAGGCACCTCCCAACTTGCACGGAGACTGGCCTCTCCTGAGGCCACAGGGGTGGGTCCCTGGGGTCCCCCTCGTAACTTGAAAGGACCCTGCTGCAACTCAAGGAAAACCAGAAGCTACTGCCCTGCAGGCGGAGTGAGGCCCTTGTCTGCTGCGGCGTCTCGGGGGAAATCCCCCTTCCCTCTTGGACCTTGAAAGGCTCCTTTACACCCTTGCTGTGACCCAAGAAGTTCCCCACCCCACCCGTCCCCACACAAGAGGAACCCCGAAAGTCCCCCTGCGACTCAAGTGGAGCCCCCTTTTCCCCTGTACAGCTCCAGATGAGGGGCCCTTTCCCTGCTCTGTCGCAAAAGGTTTCCCGGTGCTCCCTTCGCATCCCAAACGGAAGGAATCCCACCAGGAGAGTCGGGAGGAGCCTCAGGGTTCGGGCCACCATTTTCCCAGACCCGAAAAGGCCTTGTCTACTCCAGAGGCACCTGACTGCCCTGCACTGCCTGGACTGTTACCCTGAGGCTCGACTCTAGACACACTGGCAAGTGTTTCAGCCCTAGGGTACCTAAAGGTCAAGCCACAGATACCTGTGTCCACTCGACGGGGAGCCGGACACTGCTGCTGCAGCTGGGAAGTAAGGCGACCGTGCATGTCTCCAGGCGAGACGAGGCCTGACTCCACTGTGTGGGCTCCAGGGGAATCCCAAAACCTATGTCAGCATGGGCGAGGCAAGCTCCTGCTTTGGCCCAGCACCAGAAGAGGATTGAGGACCCCCAACGACTGGGGAGGAATC
Source organism: Raphicerus campestris (assembly GCA_006410735.1). Lineage (NCBI taxonomy): Eukaryota > Metazoa > Chordata > Mammalia > Artiodactyla > Bovidae > Raphicerus > Raphicerus campestris. The sequence continues at coordinate 25,546 of SJYW01037280.1, read as the reverse complement.
CTCTGATGCGCAACCAAACTCACAGGGATACTGGACAATCCTGAGGGCACAGGGATGGGACCCTGGGGTCGCCATCATAACTCCAGAGGACCCCGCCGCAACTCGAGAAAAACCAGAAGCTTCTCCCCTGTAACCGTGGTGAGGCTCTTGTCTGCTGTGTCGTCTTAGGGGAAATGCCCCCTTCCCTCTTGGACCTCGAAAGCCTCCTTCACACCCTTGCTGTGATGCAACAACTTCCCTGCCGCACCCTTCACCACTCTAGAGGAACCCCTTGGGTTCCACTGCCACTCAAGAGGAGCCTCATTTTCCCCTGCTCAACTCCAGATGAGGTGTCTTTGCCTGCTCCATCGGGAAAGGGTTCCCAGTGCTTCCCTTGCATCCCAAGAGGAGGCGCTCACATTAGGAGAGTTGGGAGGAGATTGAGGGGTCGGGCCACAATTCCCCAAGACCCCCAAATGCCTCGTCCATTCCAGATGCACCTAACTGCCCTGCACTGCCCCGACTGTCATGCCGAGTCTCGACTTCCGACACACTGGCACGTTTGACAGCCCTGGGATACATCAAGGGAAAACCACAGATCCCTGTTTCCGCTTGACGGGGAGCCGGACACTGCTGCTACAGCTTGGGAGGAAAGGAGCCATGCACGTCTCCAGGCGAGACGAGGCCTGACTCCCCTGTGGGGGCTCCAGGGGAACCCCAAGACCTATGTCAGCACTGGGGAGGCAAGCTCAGGCTCCAGTCTCAGCACCAGATGAGGACTGAGGACTCGACGATGACTGTGGAGCAATCCCAAGAGGAGGCGATGGCACCAGGAGAGTCGGGAGGAGCCTTAGGGGTCGAGCCACCATTTCCCAAGACTCCAAATGCCTCGGCCACACCAGATGCACCTGACTGCGCTGCACTGCCTCGACTGTCACCCTGAGGCTTGACTCTCGACACACTGGCACGTGTGACAGACCTGCGGTACCTCGAGGGCAAGCCACAGATCTTTGTGTCCCCACGAAGGGGAGCCTCAGCGGGTTTCTGTGGCACCTGACGTATCTCAAGAGGACGCCACCAAAACTCCAGAGAAACCAGAAGTTTCTCCTCTTCAGGCCGTGTGAGGCCCTTGTCTGCTGAGGTGTCTCAGGGGAAACCACCCCTTTCCCTTTGGAACTTGAAAGGCTCCTTCACACCCTAGCTGTGAACCAACAAGTTCCCCGCCCCACAAGTCCCCACTGAAGAGGAAAACAAAGGGTCCTGCCATGACTCAAGAGGAGACTCATTTCCCCCTGCTCAGTACTAGATGAGAGGTCCTTTCCCTGCTCCATCGGGAAAGGATTCCCGGCGCTCTCCTCGAATTGCAAGAGGAGGCACTCAAAACAGGAGAGTCGGGAAGAGCCTCAGGTGTCGGGCCACCATTCCCCAATGCCCCCAAATCCCTCGTCCACTCCAGATGAACCCGAATGCTCTGCACTGCCTCGACTGTCACCCCGAGGATGGACTACCGACACACTGGGACATGTGACAGCCCTGGGATACCTCGAGAGCAAGCCACAGATACCTGTGTCCGCAAGACGGGGAGTCGGACACTGCAGCTGCAGCTGGGGAGGAATGTGGGCCGTGCACCTCTCCATGCGAGATGACACCTGACTCCACGGTTGGGGCTCCAGGGGAACCCCAAGACCGATGTCAGCAGGTACGAGGCAAGCTCAGGCTCTGACCTTAGCACCAGACGAAGCCTGAGGACCCGGGGATGACTGGGGAGGTATCTCCAGAGGCGCCTCACAACTCACACGGAGACTGGCCCCTTCTGAGGCCACAGGGGCGGGTCCCTGGGTTCCCTGTCATAACTCACGGGGATCCCGCCACAAGTCAAGAAAAACCAGAAGATTCTCCACTGGAGGCAGAGTGAGGCCCTTGTCCACTTCGGCGTCTTGGGAGCAATCACCTCTTCACTCTTCAACCTCGAAAGGCTCCTTTACACCCTTGCTGTGACCCAAGAAGATCCACGCCCTACCCGTCCCCACTAAAGAGGAATCCTGAGCGGCCCATGTCGACTCAAGAGGAGCCCCGTTTTCCTCTGCTCATCTCCAGAGGTGAGGCCCTTTCCCTCCTCATTGGGGAAATGATTCCCTTCACTCCCCTCCCATACAAAGAGGAGGCGCTCGCACCAGGAGAGTGGAGAGGTGCTTCAGGGGTTGGGCCACCGTACCCCAAGACCCCCAAATGCCTCATCCAGTACAGAGGAATCTGATTGACCTGAATTGCCTCGACTGTCACCCCGAGGCTTGACTCCCGACACACTGGCACGTGTGACAACCTGGGGTACCTTGAGGTATAGCCACAGATACCTGTGTCCCCTAGAAGAGGAGCTGGACACTGGTGCTGCAGCTGGGGAGGAAAGGGGCCGTGCACTTCTCCAGGCGAGAGGAGGCCTGAATCCCCTGTGTGGGCTCCAGGGGAAACCCAAGGCCTATGTCAGCATGGGCGATGCAAGCTCTGGCTCTGGCCTCAGCAGGAGAAGAGGACTGAGGACTCTGTGATGACTGGAGAGGAATCCCCAGAGGGGCCACGCAAATGGCATGTAGACTGGCCTCTCTTGAGGCCACAGGGGCGGATCCCTGGGATCCCCATAATAACTTGAGAGGACCCCGCTGCAACTCGAGAAAAACCAGAAGCTTCTCCCCTGCAGGTGTGGTGAGGCTCTGGTGTGCTGCGGTGTCTTGGGGAAAATCACCCCTTCCCTCTTGGACCTTGAAAGGCTCCTTCACACACTTGCTGTGACCCAAGACGTTCCCTGTCTCACCCGTCCTCACTCAAAGGGAGCCCCGAGGGTCCTGCCTCAACGCAAGTGTAGCCCCGTTTTCCCCAGCTCAGCTCCAGATGAGGAGGCTTTTCCCTGCTCCGTCTGGAAAGGGTTTCCGGGACTCCCCCCGCTTCCAAATAGGAAATGCTTGCACCAGGAAAGTCTGGAGGAGTCTCAGGTTTCGGGCAACCATTCCCCAAGTCTCCCCAAATCCTCTTCCACTCCAGATGAACTTGACTGTGTTGCACCGCTTCAGTTGTCACCCGAGGCTTGACTCCAGACACACTGGCATGTGTGACAACCTGGGGAACCTCGAGGGCTAGACACAGATCCCTGTGTCCCCTAGAAGGGGAGCCAGACACTGCTGCTGCAGCTGGGGAGGAAAGCGGCCGTGCACGTCTCCGGGCGAGAGGAGGCCTGACTCCCATGTGTGGGATCCAGGGAAAACCACAAGAAATATGTCAGCATGGGCGATGCAAGCTCCGGCTCTGGCCTCAGCACCAGACGAGGACTGAGGACCTGGTGACTACTAGGGAGGAATCCCCAGAGGTGCCTGGCAACTCACACGGAGACTGGCCTCTCCTGAGGTCACAGGGGCGGATCCCTGGGGTCCCCGTTGTAACTCGAGAGGACCCCGCCGCCAATCGAGAAAATCCAGAAGCTTCTCCCCAGCAGGTGGTGTTAGGCCCTTGTCTGCTGTGGCAACTCGGGAGAAATCACCCCTTCCTCGTGTGCCACCCAAGACTCCTTCACTCCTTTCTGTCACCCAAGAAGTTCCCCACCCCACCGGTCCCCACTCGAGAGGAGCACAGAGTGTCACGCCGTGACTCAAGAGGACCCCCGCTTTGCCCTTCTCAGCTTCAGATGAGGAGCTCTTTCCCTGCTCCATTGGGAAATGGTTCCCGGTGTTCCCCTCGCATCCCAAGTGGAGGCGTTGGCGCCAAGAGAGTCGGGAGGTGCCTAAGGGTTCTTGCCACTATCCCCCAAAATCCCCAAATGCCTCGTCCACTCCAGATGAAACTGACTGCCCTGCACTGTCTCGATTGTCTGCTCAAGGCTCGACTGCCGACAAACAGGCATGTGTGACAGTATTGGGTTACCTCGAGGGCAAGCCACACATTCCTGTGTCCGCTCGACAGATATTTGGACACTGCTGCTGCAGCTAGGGATGAAAGCGTCACACCATGTCTCCTGGTGAGATGAGGTCTGACTCCCCTGAGGGTGCTCTGGGAAACCCTAAGACTTATGTCAGCATGGGCGAGGAAAGATCTGGCTCCGGCCTCACCACCAGACGATGACTGAGGAACCGGCTATGACTGGGGAGCAATCCCCAGGGGCGCCTCCCAACTCGCACGAAGACTGGCCTCTGCTGAGGCCACAGGGGCGGATCCCTGGTGTCCCCGTCGCAACTCGAGAGGACAAAGCCGCAACTCGAGAAAAACTAGAAGCTTCCCCCCTGCAGGCGGGGTGAGGCCCTTGTCCACTGTGGCCTCTCAGGGGAAATCAACCGTTTCCTCCTGGACCTCAAAAGGCTCCTTCACACCCTTGCTGTGAACCAAGAAGTTCCCCGCCCCACCAGTCCCCACTTGAGAGGAACACCGAGGGTCCCACTGTGACTCAAGAGGAGACTCGTTTTCCCCTGCTCAGATGAGGGGTCCTTTACCTGCCCCATCGGGAAAGGATTCCCGGCATTCTCCTCGAGTCGCAAGAGGAGGCGCTCAAAAAACGAGAGTCGGGAGGAGACTCAGGTGTCAGGCCAGCATTTCCCAATGCCTCCAAATGCCTCGTCCACTGCAGATGAATCTGACTGCCCTGCACTGCCTCGACTGTCACCCCGAGGCAGGACTACCGACACACTCACACATGTGATAGCCCTGGGGTTCCTCGAGAGCAAGCCACAGATCCCTGTGTCTCCAAGACGGGAAGCCAGACACTGCACCTGCAGCTGGGGAAGAAAGCGGCCGTGCATGTCTCCAGGCGAGATGACGCCTGACTCCACGGTTGGGGCTCCAGGGGAACCCCAAGACCTATATCAGCATGGGCGAGGCAAGCTCAGGCTCCGGCCTCAGCACCACACGAGGACTGAGGACCCGTCAATGACTGAGGAGGTATCTCCAGAGGTGCCTCGCAACTCACACAGAGACTGGCCTCTTCTGAGGCCACAAGGGCCTGTCCCTGGTTTCCCTGTCATAACTTGAGTGGATCCCGCCACAAGTCGAGAAAAACCAGAAGATTCTCCGCTGGAGGCGGGATGAGGCTCTTGTCTGCTTTGGCGTTTTGGGGGAATCATCTCTTCAATCTCGGACCTGGAAAGGCTCCTTTACACCCTTGCTGTGACCCAAGAAGATCTGCAGCCTACCCGTCCCCACTAAAGAGGAACCCCAAGCGGCCCACGGTGACTCAAGAGGAGCCCCATTTTCCCCTGCTCAGCTCCAGATGAGGGGCCCTTTCCCTCCTCATTAGGGAACTGATTACCATCGCTCCCCTCCCATCCAAGGAGGAGGCGCTCGTGCCAGGAGAGTGGGGAGGTGATTCAGGGGTCGGGCCACCATACCCCAAGACCCCCAAATGCCTCGTCCAGTCTAGATGAACCTTATTGACCTGCACTCCCTTGACTGTCACCCCGAGACTTGACTCCCGACACACTTGAATGTGTGACAACCTGGGGTACCTTGAGGGCTAGCCACTGATCCCTGTGTCCCCTAGAAGCGGAGCCGGACACTGCTGCTGCAGCTGGGGAGGAAAGCGGCTGTGAACTTCTCCAAGTTACAGGAGGCCTGACTCCCCTGTGTGGGCTCCAGGGGAACCCAAAAGCCTATGTCAGCATGGGCGATGCAAGCTCTGCCTCCGGCCTCAGCAGCAGATGAGGACTGAGGACACGGTGATGACTGGTGAGGAATCCCCATAGCGGCCACGCAACTCGCATGGAGACTGGCCTTTCCTGAGGCCACAGGGGCTGGTCCCTGGGATCCTTGTCATAACTCGAGGGTACCCCACTGCAACTCGAGAAACACCAGAAGCTTCTCCCTTGTAGGCGTGGTGAGGCTCTTGCCTGTTGCCATGTCTTGGGGGAAATCACCCCTTCTCTCTTGGACCTCGAAAGGCTCCTTCACACACTTGCTGTGACCCAAGACGTTCCCCGCCTCACCTGACCTCACTCGAGGGGAGCCCCGAGGGTCCTGCCTCAACTCAGTGTAGCCCCGTTTTCTCCTGCTCAGCTTCAGATGAGCAGGCATTTCCCTGCTCCATTTGGAAAGGGTTTCTGGAGCTCCCATCGCTTCCTAATAGGAAATACTCACACCACGAAAGTTGGGAGGAGCCTCAGGGTTCGGGCCCCCATTCCCCAAGACTCTGAAAATCCTCTTCCACTTCAGATGAACTTGNAGGACTGAGGACCTGGTGACTACTAGGGAGGAATCCCCAGAGGTGCCTGGCAACTCACACGGAGACTGGCCTCTCCTGAGGTCACAGGGGCGGATCCCTGGGGTCCCCGTTGTAACTCGAGAGGACCCCGCCGCCAATCGAGAAAATCCAGAAGCTTCTCCCCAGCAGGTGGTGTTAGGCCCTTGTCTGCTGTGGCAACTCGGGAGAAATCACCCCTTCCTCGTGTGCCACCCAAGACTCCTTCACTCCTTTCTGTCACCCAAGAAGTTCCCCACCCCACCGGTCCCCACTCGAGAGGAGCACAGAGTGTCACGCCGTGACTCAAGAGGACCCCCGCTTTGCCCTTCTCAGCTTCAGATGAGGAGCTCTTTCCCTGCTCCATTGGGAAATGGTTCCCGGTGTTCCCCTCGCATCCCAAGTGGAGGCGTTGGCGCCAAGAGAGTCGGGAGGTGCCTAAGGGTTCTTGCCACTATCCCCCAAAATCCCCAAATGCCTCGTCCACTCCAGATGAAACTGACTGCCCTGCACTGTCTCGATTGTCTGCTCAAGGCTCGACTGCCGACAAACAGGCATGTGTGACAGTATTGGGTTACCTCGAGGGCAAGCCACACATTCCTGTGTCCGCTCGACAGATATTTGGACACTGCTGCTGCAGCTAGGGATGAAAGCGTCACACCATGTCTCCTGGTGAGATGAGGTCTGACTCCCCTGAGGGTGCTCTGGGAAACCCTAAGACTTATGTCAGCATGGGCGAGGAAAGATCTGGCTCCGGCCTCACCACCAGACGATGACTGAGGAACCGGCTATGACTGGGGAGCAATCCCCAGGGGCGCCTCCCAACTCGCACGAAGACTGGCCTCTGCTGAGGCCACAGGGGCGGATCCCTGGTGTCCCCGTCGCAACTCGAGAGGACAAAGCCGCAACTCGAGAAAAACTAGAAGCTTCCCCCCTGCAGGCGGGGTGAGGCCCTTGTCCACTGTGGCCTCTCAGGGGAAATCAACCGTTTCCTCCTGGACCTCAAAAGGCTCCTTCACACCCTTGCTGTGAACCAAGAAGTTCCCCGCCCCACCAGTCCCCACTTGAGAGGAACACCGAGGGTCCCACTGTGACTCAAGAGGAGACTCGTTTTCCCCTGCTCAGATGAGGGGTCCTTTACCTGCCCCATCGGGAAAGGATTCCCGGCATTCTCCTCGAGTCGCAAGAGGAGGCGCTCAAAAAACGAGAGTCGGGAGGAGACTCAGGTGTCAGGCCAGCATTTCCCAATGCCTCCAAATGCCTCGTCCACTGCAGATGAATCTGACTGCCCTGCACTGCCTCGACTGTCACCCCGAGGCAGGACTACCGACACACTCACACATGTGATAGCCCTGGGGTTCCTCGAGAGCAAGCCACAGATCCCTGTGTCTCCAAGACGGGAAGCCAGACACTGCACCTGCAGCTGGGGAAGAAAGCGGCCGTGCATGTCTCCAGGCGAGATGACGCCTGACTCCACGGTTGGGGCTCCAGGGGAACCCCAAGACCTATATCAGCATGGGCGAGGCAAGCTCAGGCTCCGGCCTCAGCACCACACGAGGACTGAGGACCCGTCAATGACTGAGGAGGTATCTCCAGAGGTGCCTCGCAACTCACACAGAGACTGGCCTCTTCTGAGGCCACAAGGGCCTGTCCCTGGTTTCCCTGTCATAACTTGAGTGGATCCCGCCACAAGTCGAGAAAAACCAGAAGATTCTCCGCTGGAGGCGGGATGAGGCTCTTGTCTGCTTTGGCGTTTTGGGGGAATCATCTCTTCAATCTCGGACCTGGAAAGGCTCCTTTACACCCTTGCTGTGACCCAAGAAGATCTGCAGCCTACCCGTCCCCACTAAAGAGGAACCCCAAGCGGCCCACGGTGACTCAAGAGGAGCCCCATTTTCCCCTGCTCAGCTCCAGATGAGGGGCCCTTTCCCTCCTCATTAGGGAACTGATTACCATCGCTCCCCTCCCATCCAAGGAGGAGGCGCTCGTGCCAGGAGAGTGGGGAGGTGATTCAGGGGTCGGGCCACCATACCCCAAGACCCCCAAATGCCTCGTCCAGTCTAGATGAACCTTATTGACCTGCACTCCCTTGACTGTCACCCCGAGACTTGACTCCCGACACACTTGAATGTGTGACAACCTGGGGTACCTTGAGGGCTAGCCACTGATCCCTGTGTCCCCTAGAAGCGGAGCCGGACACTGCTGCTGCAGCTGGGGAGGAAAGCGGCTGTGAACTTCTCCAAGTTACAGGAGGCCTGACTCCCCTGTGTGGGCTCCAGGGGAACCCAAAAGCCTATGTCAGCATGGGCGATGCAAGCTCTGCCTCCGGCCTCAGCAGCAGATGAGGACTGAGGACACGGTGATGACTGGTGAGGAATCCCCATAGCGGCCACGCAACTCGCATGGAGACTGGCCTTTCCTGAGGCCACAGGGGCTGGTCCCTGGGATCCTTGTCATAACTCGAGGGTACCCCACTGCAACTCGAGAAACACCAGAAGCTTCTCCCTTGTAGGCGTGGTGAGGCTCTTGCCTGTTGCCATGTCTTGGGGGAAATCACCCCTTCTCTCTTGGACCTCGAAAGGCTCCTTCACACACTTGCTGTGACCCAAGACGTTCCCCGCCTCACCTGACCTCACTCGAGGGGAGCCCCGAGGGTCCTGCCTCAACTCAGTGTAGCCCCGTTTTCTCCTGCTCAGCTTCAGATGAGCAGGCATTTCCCTGCTCCATTTGGAAAGGGTTTCTGGAGCTCCCATCGCTTCCTAATAGGAAATACTCACACCACGAAAGTTGGGAGGAGCCTCAGGGTTCGGGCCCCCATTCCCCAAGACTCTGAAAATCCTCTTCCACTTCAGATGAACTTGACTGTGCTGCACCGCCTCAGCTGTCCCCCGAGGACTGACTCCAGACACACTGGCACGTGTGACAACCTGGGGAACCTTGAGGGCTAGACACAGATCCCTGTGTCCCCTAGAAGGGGAGCTAGACACTGCTGCTGCAGCTGGGGAGGAAAGCAGCCGTGCATGTCTCCAGGCGAGAGGAGGCCTGACTCCCCTGTGTGTGCTCTGGGGAACCCCAAGACCTATGTCAACACTGGCGATGCAAGATCAGGCTCCGGCCTCACCACCAGATGATGACTGAGGAACCAGAGATGACTGGGGAGGTATCCCCAGAGGCGCCTCGCAACTTGCATGGAGACTGGCCTCTGCTGAGGATACAGGAGTGGATCCCTGGCATCCCCGTAGTAACTCAGGAGGACACCGCCACAACTTGAGAAAATCCAGAAGTGTTCCTCTCGAGTGGGGACCAGTGGGGCAGGAACTTCTTGGTTCACAGCAAGGGTGTAAAGGAGCCTTTCGAGGTCCAAGATTGAAGGGGTGATTCCCTCAAGATGCTGAAGCGGACAAGGGCCTCACCCCGCCTCCAGTGGAGAATTCTCTGGCTTTTCTCGACTTGCAGCGGGGTCCTCTCGAGTTACAATGGGCAACCCAGTACCCGCCCCTGTAGCCTCAAGAGAAGTCAGTCTCCATGTGAGTTGCCAGCAGCCTCTGGGGATTCGTCCCCAGTCGTCGCCGGGTCCTCAGTCCTCATCTGGTGCTGAGGCCAGAGCCAGAGCTTGCATCGCCCGTGCTGACAGAGGTCTTTGGGTTACCATAGAGCCCACACAAGGGAGTCAGGCCTCCTCTCACCTGGAGACATGCACGGCTGCTTTCCTCCCCAGCTGCAGCAGCAGTGTCCGGCTCTCCTTCTATGGGACACAGGGGTCTGTGTCTAGCCCCCGAAGTACCCAATGTTGTCACACGTGCCAGTGTGTCTGGAGTCAAGACTCGGGTGACAGCCGAGGCAGTGCAGAGCAGTCAAGTTCATCTGGAGTGGAAGAGGATTTTGGGAGTCTTGGGGAAGGGTGGTCTGACCCCTGAGGCTCCTCCCGACTTTCATGTTGCAAGCATTTCCTATTTGGAAGTGAGGGAAGTGCCGGAAACCCTTTCCAGAAGAAGCAGGGAAAGGCCTCCTCATCTGGAGCTGAGCTGGGGAAAATGGGGCTACACTTAAGTTGAGGCAGGACCCTGGGGCCACTCCTCGAGTGAGGACAGGTGAAGCGGGGAATGTCTTCAGTCACAGCAAGTGTGTCAAGGAGCCTTTCGAGGTCCAAAAGGGAGGGGGTGATTACCCCCAAGACATCGTAGCAGACAAGAGCCTAACCACGCCTGCAGGGGAGGAGCTTCTGGTTTTTCTCGAGTTGCAGCAGGGCCCTCCCAAGTTATGATGGGGCTCCCAAGGACTCTCCCCTTTGGCATCAGGAGAGCCAGTCTCCGTGCCAGTTGCATGGCCCCACTGGGGATTCCTCGTGAGTCGATGCCGTGTCTTCAGTCTTCATCTGCTTCTGAGGCCGGAGACAGAGCTTGGATCGCCCATGCTGACATAGGTCTTGGGGTTCCCCTGATGCCCACACAAGGGAGTCAGGTCTCCTCTCGCTTGGAGACGTGCACGTCCACTTTCCTCCCCAGCTGCAGCAGCAGTGTCCGGCTCCGCTTCTAGGGGACACAGGGATCTGTGGCTAGCCCTCGAGTACCCCAGGTTGTCACACGTGCCAGTGTGTCGGGAGTCAAGCCTCGGGGTGACAGTCGAGGCAGTGAAGGTCAATCAGGTTTATCTGGACTGGACGAGGCATTTGGGGGTCTTGGGGTATGGAGGTCCGACCCCTGAGGCACCTCCCCACTATCCTGGTGCGAGCGCCTCCTCTTTGGTTGCGAGGGGAGCATCGGGAATAATTTGCCTGAGCAGGGGAAAACGGGGCTCCTCTTGAGTTGCCGTGAGCCTCACGGAGTTCCTCTTTAGTGGGAACGGGTAGGGCGGGAAACTTCTTGGGTCACATCAAGGGTGTCAAGGATCCTTTTGATGTCCAAGTGTGAAGAGGTGATTTTCCCCAAGATGCCGAAGTGAACAAGGGCCTCACCGCCTCCAGCATAGAATCTAGTGGTTTTTCTCGACTTGAGGCGGGATTCTCTCGAGTTACAACGGGAACGTACTTAAGGGATCCGTCCCAGTTGCCTTAGCAGAGGCCAGTCTCTGGGAGACTTGTGAGGCGCCTCTGGGGATTGCTCCCCAGTCATCATCGATTCCTGAGTCATCGTCTGGTGGTGAGGCCGGAGCCTGATTTTGCCTCGCCCGTGTTGACATAGGTCTTGGGGTTCCCCAGAGCACCAACAGGGGAGTCAGCCCTCGTTTCACCAGGAGACGCACTGTGACGCTTTCATCCCCAGCTGCAGCAGCAGTGTCCGAATAACTGTTGAGAGGACACAGGATCTGTGGCTAGCGCTCGAGGTACCCCAGGTTGTCTCACATGCCAGTGTGTCTGGAGTCAAGCCTCGGGTGACAGCCGAGGCAGTGCAGTGCAGTCAGGTTCATCTGGAGTAGAAGAGGACTTTGGGAGTCTTGGAGAATGGTGGCCCAACACCTGAGGCTCCACCTGACTTTCGTGGTGCGAGCATTTCCTATTCGTAAGCGAGGGGAGCACCGGAAGCCCTTTCCAGACGGAACAGGGAAAAGCCTCCTCATATGGAGCTGAGCAGGGGAAAACGGGGCTACACTTGAGTTGAGGCAGGACTCTCGGGGCTCCCCTCGAGTGAGGAGTGGTGAGGCAGGGAACGTCTTGGATCACAGCAAGTGTGTGAAGGAGCCTTTCGAGGTCCAAGAGGGTAGAGGTGATTTCTCCCAAGACACCGCAGCAGACAAGAGCCTCACCACGGTTGCAGGGGAGAAGCTTCTGGTTTTTCTCGAGTTGCAGCGGGGTCCTCTCGAATTATGATGGGGATCCCAGGGACCCGCCCCTGTGGCCTTAGGAGAGGCCAGTCTTCGTGCAGTTTGCATGGCTGCTCTGAGGATTCCTCACCAGTCGTCGCCTTGTCCTCAATCCTCGTCTGTTGCTGAGGCCGAAGCTAGAGCTTGCATCATCCGTGCTGACATAGGTCTGGGGGTTCCCGTGGAGCCACACAGTGGATTCAGGCCTCTCACCTGGAGACGTGCATGGCTGCTTTCCTCCCCAGCTGCAACAGCAGTGTCCAGCTCCCCTACACAGGTATCTGTGCCTAGCCCTCAAGGTACCCCAGGTTGTCACACGTGCCAGTGTGTCAGGAGTCTAGCCTCGGGGTTACAGTCGGGGCAGTGCAGGTCAATCAGGTTCATCTGGACTGGACGAGGCATTTTGGGGTCTTGGGGTATGGTGGCCCGCCCCCTGAGGCACCTCCCCACTCTCCTGGTCAAAGCGCCTCTTCTTTGAGTGCGAAGGGAGCGATGGGAATCATTTCCCTAACAAGGAGGGAAAGGGCCCTTCATCTGGAGCTGAGCACGGGAAAACGCGGCTCTTCTTGAGTCGCTGTGGGCTGCTCGGGGTTCCTCTTTAGTGGGGATGGGTAGGGTGCGGTACTTCTTGGGTCACAGCAAGGTTTTAAAGTAGCCTTTCCAGGTCCAAGTTTGAAGAGGTGATTTCCCCCAAGACTCCACAGTGGACAAAGGCCTCAGCCTGCCTGCAGGGGGGAAGCTTCTAGTTTTTCTCGAGTTGCGGAGGTGTCCTCTCGAGTTACGATGTGGATACCAGGGTTCCGCCCCTGTGACTCAGCAGAGGCCAGTCTCCGAGTGAGTTGTGAGGCGCCTCTGGGGATTACTCCCCAGTAATCGCCGGTTCCTCAGTCATTGTCTGGTGGTGAGGCCGGAGCATGACCTTGCCTCGCCCGTGCTGACATAGTTCTTGGGGTTCCCCAGAGAACCCAGGGGTAAGGCAGGCCTCATCTCGCCAGGAGACGTCTTGGGATGCTTTCATCCCCAGCTGCAGCAGCAGTGTCTGAATACCTGTTGAGTGGACACAGGGATGTGTGGCTTGCCCTCGAGATACCCCAAGGCTGTCACACGTGCCAGGCTGTGGCGAGTGGAGCCTTGAGCAGACAATCGAGGCAGTGCAGGGTGGTCAGGTTCATCTGGAGTGGAAGAGGCATTTGGGGTTTTGGGGCATGGTGGCAAGAACCTTGAGGCACTTCCCGACTCTCCTGGTGTGAGCGCATCCACTTGGGATGGGAAGGGAACACCGGGAACCCTTTCCTGATGGAGCAGGGAAAGGCCCCCTCATCTGGAACTGAGCAGGGCAAAGTGGGACTCCTCTTGAGTCACGGCATGACACTCTGTGTTCCTCTCGAGTGGGGACCGGTGGGGTGGGGAACTTCTTGAGTCACAGCAAGGAGTGAAGGAGCCTTCCGAGGGCCAGAAGGAAGGGGTGATTTCCCCCGAGATGCCACATCGGAAGGGGCCTCATCCAGCCTGCGGCGGAGAAGCTTCTGGATTTTCTCCAGTGGAGGCGGGATCCTCTCAAGTTATAACGGGGAAACCAGGGATCCGCCCCTGTGTCCTCAGGAGAGGCTAGTCTCCGAGTGAGTTGCCAGGTGACTCTGGGGATTCCTCCCCAGTCATCGCCGGGTCCTCAGTCCTCGTCTGATGCTAAGGTCGGAGCCTGAGCTTGCCTCGTACCTGCTGACATCGGTCTTGGGGTTCCCCTGGAGCCCACACATGGGAGTCATGCCTCCTCTCGCCTGGAGATGTGCATGGCTGCTTTCCTCACCAGCTGCAGCTGCAGTGTCTGGCTCCGCGTCTTGACGACACAGGGATCTGTGGCTTGCTGTCAAGGTACCCCAGGGCTGTCACACGTGCCAGCGTTTTGGTAGTCCAGCCTCGGTGTGACAGTCGAGGCATTGCAGGTCAATCAGATTGATCTGAAATGGACGAGGCATTTGGGGATCTTGGGTTATGGTAACCCAACTCATGATGTACTTCCCCCACTCTCCTGGTGCGAGTGCCTCCTCTTTGGATGCAAGGGGATCAAAGAGAATCATTTTCCTAATGAGGAGGGAAAGGCACCTGCACCTCATCTGGAGCTGAGCAGAGGAAAATGTGTCTTCTCTTGAATCACTGTGGACCACTTGGGGTTCCTCTTTAGTGGGGGCGGATAGGGTGCGAAACTTCTTGGGTCACAGAAAGGGTGTAAAGTAGCCTTTTGAGGTCCAAGAATGTAGAGGTGATTTACCCTAAGACGCCAAAGCGGACAAGGGCCTCACCCCGCCTCCAGCAGATAATCTTCTGGTTTTTCACGACTTGTGGTGGGATCCTCTCGAGTTACGATGGGTCCTCTGTCCTTGTCTGCTGCTGCAACCGGAGCCAGAGCTTGCATCACCCATTCTGACATAGGTCTTGGGGTTCTTCTGGAGNGATGCTTTCATCCCCAGCTGCAGCAGCAGTGTCTGAATACCTGTTGAGTGGACACAGGGATGTGTGGCTTGCCCTCGAGATACCCCAAGGCTGTCACACGTGCCAGGCTGTGGCGAGTGGAGCCTTGAGCAGACAATCGAGGCAGTGCAGGGTGGTCAGGTTCATCTGGAGTGGAAGAGGCATTTGGGGTTTTGGGGCATGGTGGCAAGAACCTTGAGGCACTTCCCGACTCTCCTGGTGTGAGCGCATCCACTTGGGATGGGAAGGGAACACCGGGAACCCTTTCCTGATGGAGCAGGGAAAGGCCCCCTCATCTGGAACTGAGCAGGGCAAAGTGGGACTCCTCTTGAGTCACGGCATGACACTCTGTGTTCCTCTCGAGTGGGGACCGGTGGGGTGGGGAACTTCTTGAGTCACAGCAAGGAGTGAAGGAGCCTTCCGAGGGCCAGAAGGAAGGGGTGATTTCCCCCGAGATGCCACATCGGAAGGGGCCTCATCCAGCCTGCGGCGGAGAAGCTTCTGGATTTTCTCCAGTGGAGGCGGGATCCTCTCAAGTTATAACGGGGAAACCAGGGATCCGCCCCTGTGTCCTCAGGAGAGGCTAGTCTCCGAGTGAGTTGCCAGGTGACTCTGGGGATTCCTCCCCAGTCATCGCCGGGTCCTCAGTCCTCGTCTGATGCTAAGGTCGGAGCCTGAGCTTGCCTCGTACCTGCTGACATCGGTCTTGGGGTTCCCCTGGAGCCCACACATGGGAGTCATGCCTCCTCTCGCCTGGAGATGTGCATGGCTGCTTTCCTCACCAGCTGCAGCTGCAGTGTCTGGCTCCGCGTCTTGACGACACAGGGATCTGTGGCTTGCTGTCAAGGTACCCCAGGGCTGTCACACGTGCCAGCGTTTTGGTAGTCCAGCCTCGGTGTGACAGTCGAGGCATTGCAGGTCAATCAGATTGATCTGAAATGGACGAGGCATTTGGGGATCTTGGGTTATGGTAACCCAACTCATGATGTACTTCCCCCACTCTCCTGGTGCGAGTGCCTCCTCTTTGGATGCAAGGGGATCAAAGAGAATCATTTTCCTAATGAGGAGGGAAAGGCACCTGCACCTCATCTGGAGCTGAGCAGAGGAAAATGTGTCTTCTCTTGAATCACTGTGGACCACTTGGGGTTCCTCTTTAGTGGGGGCGGATAGGGTGCGAAACTTCTTGGGTCACAGAAAGGGTGTAAAGTAGCCTTTTGAGGTCCAAGAATGTAGAGGTGATTTACCCTAAGACGCCAAAGCGGACAAGGGCCTCACCCCGCCTCCAGCAGATAATCTTCTGGTTTTTCACGACTTGTGGTGGGATCCTCTCGAGTTACGATGGGTCCTCTGTCCTTGTCTGCTGCTGCAACCGGAGCCAGAGCTTGCATCACCCATTCTGACATAGGTCTTGGGGTTCTTCTGGAGCCCACACAGGGGAGTCAGGCCTCCTCTCGCCTGGAGACGTGCACGGCCGCTTTCCTCCCCAGCTGCAGCAGCAGTGTCCGGCCACCCTTTTAGGGGACACAAAGATCTGTGGCTAGCCCTCGATATACCCCAGTCTGTCACACGTGCCAATGTGTCTGGAGTCAAGCGTCGAGTGACAGCCGAGGCAGTTCAGTGCAGTCAAGTAGATATAGAGTGGAAGAGGATTTTAGGAGACTTGGGGTATCGTGGCCCGACCCCTGAGGCAGCTTCCCACTCTCCTGGTGCGAGCGCCTCCTCTTTGGATGCGAGGGGAGGGAAGGGAATCATTTCCCTAACAAGGAGGGAAAGGGCCCCTCATCTGGAGCTGAGCAGCAGAAAACGTGGAAGCTCTTGAGTCGCCGTGGGCTGCTCGGGGTTCCTCTTTAGTGGGGACGGGTAGGGCGCGGAACTTCTTGGGGCACAGTCAGGGTGTAAAGGAGACTTTCGAGGTCCAAGAGTGAAGAGGTGATTTCCCCCAAGACGCCAAAGTGGACAATGGCCTCACCCCGTCTCCAGTGAAGAATCTTCTGTTTTTCCTCGACTTGCAGCGGGATCCGCTCAAGTTATGACGGGAACCAAGGGACCTGCCCCTGTGGCCTCAGGAGAGGCCAGTCTCCATGTGAGTTGCGAGGCACCGCTGGGGATATCTCCCCAGTCATCGCCAGGCCCTCAGTCCTCGTCTGGTGCTGAGGCCAGAGCCTGAGCTTGCCTCCCCCGTGCTACATAGGTCTTCAGGTTCCCCTGGAGCCCCAACCGTGGAGTCAGGCCTCATCTTGCCTGGAGACGTGCACGGCCGCTTTCCTCCCCAGATGCAGCTGCAGTGTCTGCCTCCCGGTCTTGAGGACATAGGGATCTGTGGCTTGCTCTCGAGGTACCCAAGGGCTGTCACATATGCCAGTGTCAGTAGTCTAGCTTCGGGTTGACAGTCGAGGCAGTGCAGGGCAGTCGGGTACATCTGGAGTGAACGAGACTTTTGGGGACATTGGGGAATTGTTGCCCGACACCCGAGGCTCCTCCCGAATCTCCTGTTTTGAGCGCATCCTCTTGGGATTCGAGGGGAGCGCCGGGAATCCTTTCTCGATGGAGCAGGGAAAGGGCCCGTCATCTGGAGCTGAGCAGGATTAAACGAGTCTCCTCTTGAGTCGAGGTGGGACCCTCGGTGTTCCTCTCGAGTGAGGACCAGTGGGGCGAGGAATTTCTTGGTTCACAGCAAGGGTATGAAGGAGCCTTTCGAGGTCCAGGAGGAAAGGGTTGATTTCCCCCGAGATGCCACAGTGGACAAGGGCCTCACTCCGCCTGCAGGGGGGAAGCTTCTAGTTTTTCGAGTTGTGGCGGTGTCCTCTCGAGTTATGATGGGGACGACAGGGATCTGCCCCTCTGGCCTCAGCAGAGGCCAGTCTCCTTGCGAGTTGCGAGGAGCCTCTGGAGATGGCTTCTCAGTCATTGCCGGTTACTCAGTCATCGTCTGCTGGTGAGGCCGGAGCCTGATCTTGCCTTGCCCGTGCTGATATAGGTCTTGGGATTCCCCAGAGCACCCACAGGGGAGTCAGGCCTCGTCTCTTCAGGAGCAGTGCTGTGACGCTTTCATCCCCAGCTGCAGCAGCAGTGTCCAAATACCTGTTGAGCGGAAACAAGGATGTGTGGCTTGCCCTAGAGTTACCCCAAGGCTGTCACATGTGCCAGTTTGTCTGGAGTATAGGCTTGAGTAGACAATCGAGGCAGTGCAGGAAAGTTAGGTTCATCTGGAGTGGACAAGGAATTTGGGGATTTGGGGTTATGGTGGCAAGAACCCTGAAGCACCTCCCGACTCTCCTGGTGCGAGCCTCTCCACTTGAGATGCGAGGGGAATGTCAGGAAACCTTTCCCAATGGAGCAGGGAAAGGGCCCCTCATCTGGAGTTGAGCAGGGCAACGCGGGGGTCCCCTTGAGTTACGGCGTGACACTCTGTGTTCCTCTCGTTTGGGGACCGGTGGTGTGGGGAACTTCTTGGGTCATGGCAAGGAGTGAAGGAGCCTTTCGAGGCACAAGAGGAAGGGGTGATTTCCCCCGAGACGCCTCAACAAAAAAGGGCCTCACACTGCCTGCTGGGGAGAAACTTTTGGATTTTCTCGAGTTGTGGTGGGGTCCTCTCGAGTTACAATGGGGACCTCAGGGAACCGCCCCTGTGGCCTCAGGAGAGGCCAGTCTCCGTGTGAGTTGCCAGGCACCTCTGGGGATTCCTCCCCAGTCATCACAGGGTCCTCAGTCCCCTTCTGGTGCTGAGGCCATAGCCAGAGATTGCACCACCAGTGCTGACATAGCGCATGGGTTTCCCCTGGAGCACACACAGGGGAGTGAGGCCTCCTCTCTCCTGAAGACTTGCACGGCCGCTTTCCTCCCCAGCTGCTGCAGCAGCGTCCGGTTCCCCTTCTAGGGGACACAGAGATCTGTGGCTAGCCCTAGAGGTACCCCAGATTGTTACACATGCCAGTGTGTCTGCAGTCAATCCTCGGGTGACAGCTGAGGCAGTGCAGCTCAGTCAAGTTCATCTGGAGTGGAAGATGATTTTGGGGAGTCTTGGAGAAGAGTGACCCTACCCCTGAGGCTCCTCCCGAATTTTGTGGCACGGGCAGATCTTCTTCAGAAGCGAGGGGAGTGCCAGAAAAACTTTCCAGATGGAGCAGGGAAAGGCCTCGTCATCTGAAGCTGAGCAGGGGAAAACGGGGCTACACTTGAGTTGAGGTAGGACCCTCGGGGCTCCCGTCGAGTGAGGACGGGTGTGGCGGGGAACGTCTTGGGTCACAGCAAGTGTATGAAGGAGCCTTCTGAGGTCCTAGAGGGAAGGGGTGATTTCCACCAAGACACCGAAGTAGACAAGAGCTTCACCACGCCCTCAGGGGAGAAGCTTCTAGTTTTTCTCGAGTTGTAGCCGGGTCCTCTCGAGTTATGACGTGTTCCCAGGGACCTGCCCCTGTGGCCTCAGGAGAGGCCAGTCTCCATGAGAGTTGCGTGGCCCCTATTGGGATTTCTCGCCAGTCGTCGCCGTGTCCTCAGTCCTCCTCTGCTGCTAAGGCCGGAGCCAGAGATTGCATCGCCCGTGCTGACATAGGTCGTGGGGTCCCCCTGGAGCCCACACTGGGGAGTCAGGCCTCCTCTCGCCTGGAGAAATGCACGGCCGCTTTCCTCCCCAGCTGCAGCAGCAGTGTCTGGCTCCCCTTCTAGGGGACACAGGGATCTCTGGCTAGCCCTCGAGGTATCCCAGGTTGTCACACATGCCAGTGTGCCTGGAGTCAAACTTCGGGTTGATAGTCGAAGAAGTGCAGGTCAATCAGGTTCATCTGGACTGGACGAGGCATTTGGGGGTCTTGTGGTATGGTGGCCCGACCCCTGAGGCACCTCCCCACTCTCCTGGCGCCAGCGCCTCTTTTTTGGATGTGAGGGGAGCGACGGGAATCATTTCCATAGACAGAAGGGAAAGGGCTCCTCATCTGGAGCTGAGCATAGGAAAACTGGACTCCTTTTGAGTCTCAGTGGGCCACTCGGGGTTCCTCTTTAGTAGGGACGGGTAGGGCGTGGAACTTCTTTGGTCACAGCAAGGGTGTAAAAAAGCCTTTCGTGGTCCAAAGTGAAGAGGTGATTTCACCCAAGACGCTGAAGTGGACAAGGGCTCCACCCGCCTCCAGTGGAGAATCTTCTGGTTTTTTTCCACTTGAGGCAGGATCCTCTCAAGTAACGAAGGGGAATTCAGAGACCCGCCCCTGTGGCCTCAGGATAGGCCAGTCTCCGGGTGAGTTGCGAGATGCCTCTGGGGATACCAGCCCAGTCATCTCCGGGTCCTCAGTCCTCATCTGGTGCTGTGGCCAGAGCCTGAGCTTGCCTCACCCATGCTGACATAGGTCTTGGCATTCCCCTGGAGCCCCAACCGTCGAGTAGGGCGTCATCTCGCCTGGAGATGTGCATGGCCGCTTTCCTCAATAGCTGCAGCTGCAGTGTCCAGCTCCCCGTCTTGCAGACACAGGGATCTGTGTCTTGTTCTCGAGGTACCCCAGGGCTGTCACGCATGCCAGTGTGTTGGTAGTCCAGCCTCGCGGTGACTGTCGAGGCAGTTCAGGGCAGTTGAGTTCTTCTGGAGTGCACGAGCCATTTGGGTTCATTGGGAAAAGGTGGCCTGTCACCTGAGGCTCCTCCAGACTCTCCTGTTTTCAGCGCCTCCTATTGTGATTCAAGGAGAGTGCCGGAAATCCTTTCCAGATGGAGCAGGAAAAGGATCCCTCATCTAGGGCTGAGCACGGGAAAAGCAGTCTCCTCTTGAGTTGTGGCGGGACCCTCGGTGTTCCTCTCGAGTGGGGACCAGTGGGGCGGGGAACTCCTTGATTCAGAACAAGGGTGTGAAGGAGCCTTTCGAGGTCCAGGAGTAAAGGGGTGATTTCCCCCGAGACGCCACAGCAGACAAGGGCCTCACCCCACCTGCAGGGGGGAAGCTTGTAGTTTTTATGGATTTGCGGCAGTGTCCTCTCGAGTTACATTGGGGAACCCATGGACCCGCCCCTGTGGCCTCAGTAGAGGCCAGTCTCTGTGCGAGTTGCGAGGCGCCTCTGGGGATTGCTCCCCAGTCATCGCTGGTTCCTCAGTCATCGTCTGGTGGTGAGTCCGGAGCCTGATATTGCCTCACCCGTGCTGACATAGGCCTTGGGGTTCACTAGAGCACACACAGGAGAGTCAGGCCTTGTCTCGACAGGAGACACGCTGGGAAGCTTTCATCCCCAACTGCAGCAACAATGTATGAATACCTGTGCACCGGACCCAGTGCTGTGTGTCTTGCCCTCGAGGTACCCCAAAGCTGTCACACATGACAGTTTGTCGGGAGTCAAGCCTGGAGCAGACAATCGAGGCAGTGCAGGGTAGTTAGGTTCATCTGGAGTGGACGAGGCATTTGGGGATTTTGGGGAATGGTGGCAAGAACACTGAGGCACCTCCCTACTCTCCTGGTGCAATCGCCTTCACTTGGGATGCATAGTGAACGCCGGGAAACCTTTCCCAATGGAGCAGGTAAAGGGCCCTTCACCTCTAGTTGAGCAGGGCAAAGCGGGGTTTCTCTTGAGTCGTGGCGTGACACTCTGTGTTCCTCTCCAGTGGGGACCGGTGGGGTGGGGAACTTCTTGGGTCACAGTAGGAAGTGAAGGCGCCTTTCAAGGCCCAAGAGGAAGGGGTGATTTCCTCCGAGATGCCACAGTGGACAAGGGCCTCTCACCGCCTGCTGGGGAAAAGCTTCTGGATTTTCTCCAGTGGCGGCAGTGTCCTCTCGAGGTACAATGGGGACCCCAGGGACACAACCCTTTGGCCTCAGGAGAGGCCAGTCTCCATGTGAGTTGCCAGACACCTCTGCGGTTTCCTACCCAGTCGTTGCCAGGTCCTAAGTCCTCGTCTGGTGCTGAGGCCAGAGCCAGAGCTTGCATCACCCGTGCTGACATAGATCTTCGGGTTCCCCTGGAGCCCGCACAGGAGAGTCAGGAGTCTTCTCGCCTGGAGACGTGCATGGCCGCTTTCCTCCCCAGCTGAACCAGCAGTGTCCAGCTCCTCCTCTGGGGGACACAGGGATCTGTGGCTAGCCCTTGAGGTACCGCAGGTTGTTACCGGTGCCAGTGTGT
Source organism: Raphicerus campestris (assembly GCA_006410735.1). Lineage (NCBI taxonomy): Eukaryota > Metazoa > Chordata > Mammalia > Artiodactyla > Bovidae > Raphicerus > Raphicerus campestris. The sequence continues at coordinate 4,000 of SJYW01037280.1, read as the reverse complement.
CAGGAGTCAAGCCTCTAGGAGACAGTCGAGGCAGTGCAGGACATTCAGGTTCATCTGGACTGGACAAGGCATTTGGGGGTCTTGGGGTACGGTGGCCCAACCCCTTAGGCAGCTCCCCACTCTCGTGGTGGGAGCGCCTCCTCTTTGCATGTGAGGGGAGCGATGGGAATCATTTCCCTAATGAAGAGAGAAAGAGCCCCTCATCTGGAGTTGAGCAGGGGAAATCTTGGATCCTGTTGAGTCGCCGTGGGCCGCTCAGTGTTTCTCTTTAGTGGGGGTGGGTAGGGCATGGAACTTCTTGGGTCACAGCAAGGGTGTAAAGGAGCCTTTCGAGGTCCAGGAGTGAAGAGTTGATTTCCCCCAAGATGTCGAATTGGACAAGGGACTCACCCCGCCTCCAGCGGAGAATCTTCTGTTTTTTCTCGACTTGTGGCGGGATCCTCTCGAGTTACGACGGAGAACACATGGACCTGCCCCTGTCATCTCAGGAGAAGCCAGTCTCTGTGTAAGTTGCGAGGCGCCTCTGGGGATACCTCCCCTGTCATCGCCAAGTCCTCAGTCCTCGTCTGGTGATGAGGCCAGAGCCTTAGATTGCCTCGCCCATGCTGACATAGTTCTTGGGGTTCCCCTGGACCCCCAACCGTGGAGTGAGACCTCATGTGGCCTGGAGACCTGCACCCCTGCTTTCCTCCCCAGGTGGAGCTGCAGTGTCCGGCTCCCCGTTATGTGGACACAGGGATCTGAGGCTTCCTCTCGAGGTACCCCAGGGCTGTCACACGTTCCAATGTGTCGGTAGTCCAGCCTCGGGGTGACAGTCAAGGCAGTGCAGGGCAGTCAGGTTCATCTGGAGTGGACGAGACACTTGGGGGAATTGGGGAATGGTGGCCCAACACCCGAGGCTCCTCCCGACTCTCCTGTTTTGAGCGCCTCCTCTTGCAATTTGAGGAGAGCGCCGGGAATCTTTTCCCGATGTAGCAGGGAAAGGGCCCCTCATCTAGAGCTGAGCAGGGGAAAACGGGTCTCCTCTTGAGTCGCAGAGGGACCCTCGGTGTTCTCTCGAGTCGGGACCAGTGGGGCAGGGAACCTCTTGATTCACAGCAAGGCTGTGAAGCAGACTTTGGAGGTCCAGGAGGAAAGGGGTGATTTCACTCGAGATGCCACAGTGGACAAGGACTCACATCGCCTGCTGGGGAGAAGCTTCTGGATTTTCTCGAGTTGCTGCAGGGTCCTCTCGAGTAACAACAGGGACCTCAGGGACACGCCCCTGTGGCCTCAGTAGAGGCCAGTCTCCGTGTGAGTTGCCAGGCGCCTCTGGGGATTTCTCCCCAGTCGTCGCCGGGTCCTCAGTCCTCATCTGATGCTGAGACCAGAGCCAGAGCTTGCATCGGCAGTGCTGACATAGGGCATGGGTTTCCCCTGGAGGCCAAACAGTGTAGTCATGCCTCCTCTCGCCTGGAGACGAGCGTGGCCACTTCCCTTCCCAGCTCTAGCAGCAGTGTCCAACTCTCCTTCTAGGGGACACAGGGATGTGTGGCTAGCACTCGAGGTACCCCAGGTTGTCACATGTGTCAGTGTTGCCGGAGTCAAGCCTCGGGTGACAGCCAAGGCAGTGCAACGCAGTCAAGATCATCTGGAGTGGAAGAGGATTTTGGGAGTCTTGGGGAATGGTGGCCCGACCCCTTAGGCTCCTCCCGACTTTCGTCATTCGAGCATTTCCTATTCAGAAGCGAGGGGAACGCCAGAAACCCTTTCCAGACGAAGCAGGAAAAGGCCTCCTCATCTGGAGCTGAGCAGGAGAAAACGGGGCTATACTTGAGTTGAGGCAGGACCCTCAGGGCTCCCCTCGAGTGAGGGCGGGTGACGCTGGGAACATCTTGGGTCACAGCAAGTGTGTGAAGGAGACTTTTGAGGCCCAACAGTGAAGAGGTGATTTCCCCCAAGACACCGCATCAGACAAGGCCTCACCACGCCTGCAGGGGAGAAGCTTCTGATTTTTCTCGAGTTGCAGCGGGGCCCTCTCAAGTTATGACGGGTTCCCAGGGACCCACCCCTGTGGCCTCAGGAGAGGTCATTCTCCTGCGAGTTGCGTGGTCCCTCTGGGGATTCCTCGCCAGTCGTCACCGTGTTCTCAGTCCTCATCTGCTGCTGAGGCCGGAGCCAGAGCTTGCATTGCCCGTGGTGACATAGGTCTTGGGGTTCCCCTGGAGCCCCACAGGGGAGTCAGGCCTCCTCTTGCCTGGAGAAGTGCACAGACGCTTTCGTCCTCAGCTGCAGCAGCTGTGTCCAGCTCCCCTTCTAGGGGACACAGGGATCTCTGGCTAGCCTTTGAAGTACCCCAGGTTGTCACACATGCCAGTGTGTCGGGAGTCAAGCCTTGGGGTGACAGTCGAAGAAGTGCAGGTCAATCAGGTTCATCTGGACTGGACAAGGCATTTGGATTTCTTGGGGTATGGTGGCCGGACCCCTGATGCACCTCCCCACTCTTCTGGTGCGAGCGCCTCTTCTTTGGATGCGAGGAGAGCAACGGGAATCATTTCCCTAATGAGGAGGGAAAGAGCTCCTCATCTGGAGCTGAGCAGGGGAAAACGGGGTTCCTTTTGAGTCTCCATGGGCCGCTCGGGGTTCCACTTTAGTGGGGACGAGTAGGCCGCTGAACTTCTTGGGTAATAGCAGTGGTGTACAAAAGCCTTTCGAGGTCCAAAGTGAAGAGGTGATTTCACCCAAGACGCTGAAGGGGACAAGGTCCTCAACCCGCCTCCAGTGGAGAATCTTCTGGTTTTTTTCCACTTGAGGTGGGATTCTCTCGAGTAATGAAGGGTAATTCAGGGACCCGCCCCTCTGGCCTCAGGATAGGCCAGTCTCCAGGTGAGTTGCGAGGTGCCTCTGGGGATACCAGCCCAGTCATCACCGGGTCCTCAGTCCTCGTCTGGTGCTGAGGCCAGAGCCTGAGATTGTCTCATCCGTGCTGACATAGGTCTTGACATTCCCCTGGAGCTCCAACCGTTGAGTCAGGCGTCATCTCGCCTGGAGACGAGCAGGGCCGCTTTCCTCCCCAGCTGCAGTTGCAGTGTTGGCTCCCCGTCTTGCAGACACAGGGATCTGTGTCTTGCTCTCATGGTACCCCAGGGCTGTCACACATGCTAGTGTGTCAGTAGTCCAGCCTCGGGGTGACTGTCGAGGCACTTCAAGACAGTCGGGTTCATCTGAAGTGCACGAGGCATTTGGGGGCATTGGGGAAAGGTGGCCCGACACCTGAGGCTCCTCTAGACTCCCCTGTTTTCAGCGCCTCCTATTGCAATTCATGGAGAGTGCCGGGAATCCTTTTCCGATGAAGCAGAAACAGGGCCCCTCATCTAGATCTGAGCACGGGAAAACGAGTCTCCTCTTGAGTTGCGGCAGGACCCTCGGTGTTCCTCTCGAGTGGGGACCAGTGGGGCGGGGAACTCCTTGATTCAGAGCAAGGGTGTGAAGGAGCCTTTCAAGGTCCAGGAGGAAAAGGGTGATTTCCCCCGAGACGCAACAGGGAACAAGGGCCTCACCCCGCCTGCAGGTGGAAAGCTTCTAATTTTTATCGAGTTGCGGCGGTGTCCTCTCGAGTTACAACGGGGAACCCATGGACCCGCCCCTGTGGCCTCAGCAGAGGCCATTCTCTGTGCGAGTTGCGAGGCGCCTCTGGGGATTGCTCCCCAGTCATCGCCGGTTCCTCAGTCATCATCTGGTGTTGAGTCTGGAGCCTGATATTGCCTTGCCCGTGCTGACATAGGTCTTGGGGTTCCCCAGGGCACACACAGGGGAGTTAGGCCTCGTCTCGCCAGGAGACACGCTGGGACGCTTTCATCCCTAGCTGCAGCAGCAATGTATGAATACCTGTCCACCAGACCCAGTGAGGTGTGGCTTGCCCTCGAGGTACCGTAAGGCTGTCACACATGCCAGTTTGTCAGGAGTCGAGCCTTGAGCAGACAATCGAGGCAGTGCAGGGTAGTCAGGTTCATCTGGAGTG
>SJYW01037275.1:0-10422 GCA_006410735.1 Raphicerus campestris | reverse complement strand
GAGAATTTTGAGCATTACTTTACTAGCATGTGAGATGAGTGCAATTGTGTGGTAGTTTGAGCATTCTCTGGCATTGCCTTTCTTTGGAATTGGAATGAAAACTGACCTTTTCCAGTCCTGTGGCAACTGCCGAGTTTTCCAAATGTGCTGGCATATTGAGTGCAGCACTTTCACAGCATCATCTTTCAGTATTTGAAACAGCTCAACTGGAATTCCATCACCTCCACTAGCTTTGTTCACAGTGATGCTTTCTAAGACCCACTTGACTTCACATTCCAAGATGTCTGGCTCTAGATGAGTGATCACATCATCATGATTATCTGGGTCTTGAAGATCTTCTTTGTACAGTTCTTCTGTGTATTCTTGCCACCCCTTCTTAAATCTTCTGCTTCTGTTAGGTCCAGACCATTTCTGTCCATTATCAAGCCCATCTTTGCATGAAATGTTCCTTTGATATCTCTAATTTTTTTGAAGAGATCTCTAGTATTTCCCTTTCTGTTGTTTTCCTCTATTTCTTTGCATTGATCACTGAAGAAGGCTTTCTTATCTCTTCTTGCTATTCTTTGGAACTGTGCATTCAGATGCTTATACCTTTCCTTTTCTCCTTTGCTTTTCGCCTCTCTTCTTTTCACAGCTATTTGTAAGGCCTCCCCAGACAGCTGTTTTGCTTTTTTGCATTTCTTTTACATTTTACTACAATGAAAATACTATCAACTGTCAACAGGGTAAAGTCTAGACTCCTTAGCATGGCCAATAAGACCTTCCATGTCCTCACCTCCGTTAATACTTCCAGGTTCATCTGCCACGTATCTCCCTGACTATGATAAGGCATTTGAACTACCTTCCTGTCACCATGGACTTGCATGCCATCCTCCTTCCTTCAAATTTCCACTCAGGCTTCCTCTTGCAAAGTCCCTCCAACCTGACTCCTCATGCTTAACTCGGCTCCCTATAACTGTTCTTTCCATATTGCTTAAACAGATAAACTTCCACTCATCCCTCAAGGTGGAAATTCGCTGTAGTCCCTCTGTGAAGCTCTCCTTCCCTTTCTCAGGCAAGATTGCTTCTCCCAGGATCATGTTCTTGAATCTCTCAATGTTCTTTTCCCTTCGTGGAAATTATTTCTTTGTTCATCTGTCTCTCTCACTAGCTTGAGAGTTTCTCAAGGGAGGAGACTCCAGGAACTCAACACGCCCCAGTGTAGTGGAGTGAAAGGCCCATTCAGAAAGCCTTGCTGGATGAATTCCATATCTCTGAATGGCTACATCTCAAGTGCACTGCTTTTGGTTTTGGACTTAGGAAGAAAAGGCATTTGTTCTCTAGGGAAACAGAGGAAAGATTTTCTGTACTTTTCCCATCAAAGACATAGAAGGTCTCATTTTCAACCTATAAGAACATACACTCTTTAAGACATCCTGGTTTTATTTGATTTTGGTTTTGGTTGGTTGAATCTCTTTAGCCCTAAGGATATACCATGAAGATTGGAAGTTATCATTACTTCTAGCTTTACAAATAAGAAAATACTAGGGAAATTTTTAAAAAAAGGAAAGAGAATTTTTAATAACTTCTAGAAAATGTGGTTATTTAAAGAGGGATATTTTGGGGCTTCCCTGGTGATCCAGTCATCTGGACTCTGCACATCCACTGCAAGGGATGCGGGTTCGATTCTTGGTTGAGGAACTAAGATCCCACATACCAAGTGGCACTGCCAAATAATAAAATAAAAATTATAATTTGTTATTAAAAAGTAAAGAGGGATATTTATTTTGCTCAAACCATGTAACATAGGCCTACATAAAGCCATTTTTCACATTTTTACGCTGACTGCTATTAACCTATCTCTGTCTCCCTAATCGGAGAAGGCAATGGCACCCCACTCCAGTACTCTTGCCTGGAAAATTTCATGGACGGAGGAGCCTGGTAGGCTGCAGTCCATGGGGTCATGAAGAGTTGGACATGACTGAGCGACTTTACTTTCCGTTTTCATTTTCATGCATTGGAGAAGGAAATGGCAACCCACTCCAGTGTTCTTGCCTGGAGAATCCCAAGGACGGGGAAGCCTGGTGGGCTGCCGTCTATGGGGTCGCACAGAGTTGGACATGACTGAAGTGACTTAACAGCAGCAGCAGCAGCAGCAGCAGCAGCAGCAGCCTTCCTAATAGAAATTGTTATATTATCACTCACTACTGTTTTCCGTTGTCCCTACCAAAATCAAACATTTACTTTTAGCCAAAGTCATTTTTCAAAAGAGACTTCCATGAAGATCTAATATGGAGAGAATAATAAGTAAATACAGATTCCAAATAGCTATCACCCCAGGCACTGCCCTCTACACTATTTTATCCACCTGTATTAATCTGCAAGGGCTGCTGAAAACAAAGGTCTACCAGTAGAGTGGTCTAAACATCAGAACTGTTGCCTTACAGTTGTGGAGGCGAAGAAGTCCAGGATCAAGGTGCTGAATGGGCTGTCTCCTGAAAGCTGTGAGAAGCATCTCCTCCATTGTCTGGTGGTTTCCTGGCATTCTTTGGTATTTCTCAGCATCTCAAACCTTCGCCCTGATCGCTGTCTTCATCTTCACATGGTATTCTTGCTGAGTGTGTGTCTGCCTTCAGACTTCTCCTTTTTATCTATTTATTTTTTTAATGCTTTTATTTATTTATTTAATTTTGGCCACACCAGGCAGCTTTGGGGCTTTTAGTCCCCAACCAGAGATCGAACTCAGGTCCCTTGCAGTTTAAGTGCAGAGTCCTGAAACCACCAGACCACCAAGGAATTTCCAAATTTCCCCTTTTTATTATAACACCAATCATGTTGCTTTAGGGGCCCACCCTACTTTAGTACAAGCTAATCCGGCACCCCACTCCAGTACCCTTGCCTGGAAAATCCCATGGACGGAGGAGCCTGGTAGACTACAGTCCATGGGATCATAAGGAGTCAGACACGACAGAGTGACTTTACTTCACTTCAATCATAACTAATTACGTCTGTAAGGACTCTATTTCCAAATGAGGTCACATTTTGAGGCACTGTGGGTTCGGACTTCAAATATGAATTTTGGAGTCACAATTCAACACAAAATACCACTTCCTTTAACCTTCCCAATAACTCATTTAAAAATTTGTTAAGACTTCCCTGGTGGTCCCCTTGTTAAGAATCCATCTGCCAATGCAGGGGACTTGGGTTCAATCCCTGGTGGGGGAAACTATGATCCCACGTGGTAAGGGGCAATTAAGCTCACATACTGCAATTAACACCCAAAACAGCCAAATAAATAAATACATCTTTTTTTTTTAAATTGTCATTTCACAGAGGATGAAGTTGAGGGTTGGGAACTTAAGTAACAAACTCAAAGTAGGACAACCAGTGGGTTTGCAAAGCTGAGACTCCAAACATGGTCTGTTTGATTCCAAATTCCAGTTCTTTCTCATCATATAAGCGAAAGACCTCTATTTACAGGTCTCTACCTTATTTCTTTTAGGCTCAGTAAATACTTGTCAACTTATTGAGCCTGTGCCTTTTCCCTGTTATGTAATAAGTTAGTTCCATTTCCAAATATTTACTGAGTACCTACTACTGTAAGTATTACAGGCACTGGGTTCAAAGATGACTTGAAACATAGACCAGGGTTCAAGGCACTTAAAATTTAATGGGAGAGACAGACACATAAGCCAGTCACTATTTCATAAGGAGATATCAAGTGTTAGGTAGAGATCCAAGCAACTCTGCTGTGGGGGGATTAGCACTAACCATGGGATTCAGCTAATAATTTTGGTATCATTGCACAGATGACAAGGGACTGCAGGAAGCTCATTTAACCCGCAGCTTTCCTTTACTTCAGCATGTTCTCCTCCTTCACGGGACTATTGGAAAAGTGTTATCCACTGAGGAATTAACTTAGGAAGCAGCATGAACTTCAGAGAAGACTGATCCTAGCATGGTGTTCTCCTTTCTCCATTGCAGTCATTCAGTCTGTCTCAGGGAGAGAATCTGGTTCTGGGGAGAATTAATCATTTTATTTATTTTACTTATTTTGGCTTGCTAGGTCTTGTTGCTGCTTTTCTCTAGTTTCTGGGAGCGGGGGTTACTCTCAAGTTGTGGTGTGCAGGCTTCTCATTGCTGTGGTTTCTCTTGAGGAGCTCGAGTTCTAGGGCACGTGGCTTCAGTAGCCATGGCTCCTGGGCTCGAGAGCACAGGCTCAAAAGTTGTGGCACTCAGGGTTAGTTGCTCTGTGGCGTGTGGGATCTTCCTGGGCCAGAGACCAAACCCGTGCCTTCTGCCTTGGCAGGCAGATTCTTTACCTCTGAGCCACCAGGGAAGTCCCTGGAGACATTTCATTTTAGCATGAAGTGACTCCCTTCTTTGACACAGATGATGATGTTTCCACAAAGATTTGGGAGGCCTTTTTCTTCCTTGCCCAGGCTTACCCTGAATGTCACGAATCTGCCCTTCCCCGGAGGAAAGTACACTGGATGTCGAACAAAGTCCATCTTTACCCCAGATCCCAAAGTCAGTCTGCCGAATGCAACATTTCCAGCGAAGGCTCTTCTTCAAAGCACTGTTATATACAGCCCCTTGCCTTTGAAGTCATCCAATAAACTAATTACTGCAGAACTGACAGGAGTGCAGAGTCCTCTTAAAATGCACACACACACACAGCCCTATGTGTCAGAAACTCTTAATGAGCAATGATGGAGTTCTTTGGGCTTCAAAGAAAGATCTGCTTGCAGACATGAAAATATCTGCTTTTTAAAATATATTCACAGAATCTGACCACTTAAACTCTGAAATTTCCAGGGAGAACAAGCATGAGAATCTGAGCAAGACAGAAAGAGAGAGGAGGCACCTCATTCTTAAAAAGGGAGCTATACTACTTACACTCTCTGGTTTTAACTAGATGTGGCAGAAAAAGACTTGTTAGAACTTGAGTTTCTATCTCAAAAATTGAGCCTCAAATATCTTCAAGTCTCTAAATGCTCCATGACATGCCATTGGCAAATAATTAGAGTTTATTCATGCATTTATCCAACAAACATGTATTAAAAGTCTGCTCTGTGTAGAGTTGGAGAAAGCAATGGCACCCCACTCCAGTACTCTTGGCTGGAAAATCCCATGGATGGAGGAGCCTGGTGTGCTGCAGGCCACGGGGTCACTAAGAGTCGGACTTGACTGAGCGACTTCACTTTCACTATTTAGTTTCATGCATTGGAGAAGGAAATGGCAACTCACTCCAGTGTTCTTGTCTGGAGAATCCCAGGGATGGGGCAGCCTGGTGGGCTGATGTCTATGGGGTTGCACAGAGTCAGACACGACTGAAGTAACTTGGCAGCAGGAGCAGGATGTGTAGAGTACATAGAGAAGGTTTTGAGGCGCTCACACTGGTGGTTATGGTAATGCCCAGTGCCAATATTAACAACAACAACAGCTTCAAAATTGCCAGCAGTGGCTTATTAAGAACCATCTTTCCTTGTATCTGTGTCTGGTGTGAACGGCACTACCACTTTTCTTTAGGCTGATGAAATATCAAAGTCAGTAGCTCACTCACGTCTTCATGAATGAGTGAAGTTCTTAGGGAGACATATCCTGGTGTTGGAAATAGTTATGTCTGTAAGGGAAGAAACTATGAAAGGAATGAGTAAAAAAAAATTTCCTCCCAACAGAAAAATCCCCAGTACTAAGATGCATGTTTTTGGAGTAAGCAAGTACTTAGTATAAGATTCTTTCACATCTGATTATATGGCTAACGCAGATGTATTTGTTGGGATCTTTTTGGCTGTAAGAATAGATATTCCACCCAAAGTGGTTTCTATAAGAAGGATGTTCATAATATGATGTAACAATGAAATATGGAGGTCAGGTGGTACCCAGGTCTTCAATTCAGCAACTCAAGGAGTTCATGGGGGGATACAGATTCTTCCCTTCTTCCTATCATGGCATTTTCACTGTGTTGGCGTTTGGCTCAGACATACTCTCTCACAGTTGCAAGATGGTTACAGTAGCTCTAAGCTTCATAGCCTCACAAATCACCATCCAGTGGCCTAACAAGAAGCATCAACCCTTTCGAACAGCAAGATCTTCCCCAAAGCTCCTTCTACTCTCATAATTGTTCAGCATTTTAAATCACATGCTTGTTCCTAAACCAATCATTGGCAAAGGAAACTGAATTATCACAGTTTACCTAAGCCATCAAGATTGAACCCCAGGGGCTGGAGAGGAAGCCAGTATCCTCTGATTCCTGAACAAAATGGAAAAACAGCAAAGAAGACAAGGCAGTAGTTGGTGGGAGGATGGAATGGACATAAGGTAAGCAACTGGAAGGACCACAACGGCAGAATTTCGAAGCAGAAGTGCCTCTAGGCAAGGAGCAGTTCCATCAAGGACCTGCTCTGATGACCACTAGGCTCGACCTTGCTTCACAGACGAGCTTCTCTTCCAGGAATGAGTTTTGCTGATCTTGAGGAGAGCTGCTAAGGACATCCTGTGCTGTATATTCTGCTGGTTCATATTACACCACCTTGACCTGAAGCCAAATTATGCATGAGAGTTCTAAAATGGTTTATGGCTAGGGTAGGCTAGCTGATGTCATTTGTCAAATATGGCACTCTAGAATTATCTTACCAATATAAAACCAGGCAAAAGCTTTCCCACAGAAAATTTATAGGAAAATGTGCTTTTTGAAATAAGAATGAAACACCCTAGAACTTACTCCATGTGGAATAGTGGAATAACAGATCCAGTCCCTTGCAGTTATGGTGAGGGGACTGACTAGGTTTAAACTCAGGGAAAAAGGAAAATCAGAGGTGTTTCTTGAGCTGCTCCTTTCTTAAAATTGAAATTATGAGCTTCTTTGAAATGGACACATTTGCTTTTTATGTGCAAAGTTTTCAAAGGTAGATAAATTAATACACTAAAAAATACCCCTAGTGTCCCAAACTTATTGCTTCATGTATAGTATGAATAACTATGTTTTGATCAGTGGATTACTATGAGTTTCTTCTGTGAAGTTATCAAAATAGGAAGAGACCTGAGTACTGGCTACCTTGATGATAGCATTAGCATTAAAGCTTACTTCCAAGATGCAAAAGCTATCCCTCAAGTGGTTCCCAGCTCTGGTTACACACTGAGTCACCTGCAGGGCTTTCAACACGTATGTCTCAGTCCCATTCCCAGAGTTTTTGATTTGATAGGAAGCCCAGGTACTGACCTTTTAATATTTTAAAGCTCTCCAAGTGACTCTAATGTGCAGCCAAGTTTAAGCTACTACATCAAAATCACCTGGAGGGTTTTTTTTTTATTTTAACACAGATTGCTGGAGCAAACTTCAGAGTTTTTGATCCAGTAGGTTTGGGGTGGGGCCCCAAAATTTGCTTTAATAAGTTCCCAGAAGATGCTGACACCTCTGCTTAGAGGGGCACACTTTAAGAACCCTCACTCTACAGCACTATTCAGCAAACCCATAAATTCATATAGGTCATAAGTCCATTTAGATGATCTGGCTGGAAGTTTGTTTTTGCGTGGCCCATGAGCTAAGAATGGTTTTACATTTTAAAAGAGTTGTAAAGAAGCAAAAACAAAATAGCAACAATAAAAACAAAAAGGAATATGCCACACAGCATATTGAGGCCCGCAGAGCCTAAAATAGTCAATATTTGGCCTTTCACAGAATATGTTTTCTGATTCCTACTCTAGAGGATCTTGGAGTCTGATGGAAAAAAGCAAGACCCCTAAAAGATAAGAGAAACACTTTGATGAGAGAAATGGTAGAGGCATGGGGGAAACTCTGAACAGCTGAAAGATTGTTAACCCCCTACTGTGCCAGGAGAATGTGAGAATGTCATTTATCCTAACAACAATGCTATTATCACTCTTGTTTTATAGATCAGGAAACTGAAGCTCAAGAGATACTAACTTACTAGTATACAAAGTTAGTAGATGATAGAAATATGAATCAAAGATTTCTGTCAACTACATTATGTCCTAGAAAAAGCTTAGGATTCTGATTAGAAATGGATGTTTCCCAGAGTGACTCTAAAAACATTTTGTTGTTGTTGTTTAATTGCTAAGTCATGTCCTACTCTTTGAGACCCCATGTACTGCAGCCCGGCAGGCTCCTCTGTCCATGGAATTTCCCAGGCAAGAATACTGGGGTGGGTTACCTCTCCTTCTCCAGGAGCTCTTCCCAATCCAAGGAGTGAACCTGCATCTCCTACCCTGGCAGGTGGGTTCTTTACCACTGAGCCACCAATCCAGTTCACTTCAGTTCAGTCGTTCAGTCGTGTCCGACTCTTTGCGACCCCATGAATCGCAGCATGCCAGGCCTCCCTGTCCATTACCAACTCCTGGAGTTCACTCAGACTCACATCCATCCAGTCAGTGATGCCATCCAGCCACCTCATCCTCTGTAGTCCTCTTCTCCTCCTGCCCCCAATCCCTCCCAGCATCAGAGTCTTTTCCAATGAGTCGACTCTTTATAGGAGATAGCCAAAGTACTGGAGTTTCAGCTTTAGCATCATTCCTTCCAAAGAAATCCCAGGGTTGATCTCCTTCAGATTGGACTGGTTGGATCTCCTTGCTGTCCAAGGGACTCTAAAGAGTCTTCTCCAACACCACAGTTCAAAAGCATCAATTCTTTGGCGCTCAGCTTTCTTCATAGTCCAACTCTCACATCCGTACATGACCACAGGAAAAACCATAGCCTTCACTAGACAGACCTTAGTTGGCAAAGTAATGTCTCTGCTTTTGAATATACTATCTAGGTTGATCATAACTTTTCTTCCAAAGAGTAAGCGTCTTTTAATTTCATGGCTGCAGTCACCGTCTGCAGTGATTTTGGAGACCCCCAAAAATAAAGTCTGACACTGTTTCCACTGTTTCCCCATCTATTTCCCATGAAGTGATGGGACTGGATGCCATGATCTTTGTTTTTGCTATGGAAAAATTAAATGGAGACAATCTTGTTAATTCATTCTCTTGGAAACAAGCAGAGAGAAGGGAAGAAAGGGACATTAATTATGTATTTGCATCTATTGATTAGTTGGCATATATTACTTAGCATGACTCAAAACTGTATCAGAAATTTAAATATTTTAAGACCTAGATAATAATAGATTCTTTGACTGATTTATTGATTGATCAGTGTAGATGTCAGTAGCTGTATTACTGTTCATCCCTCTAGTTTACATGGGACAGATCAGAATGACGATTTGCATTGATCATGATGGTGAATTGACATTCCAATGAAAACCATTGTGCCCAAATGCCTTCTTTTTATTAGAATGGAGCTGCTGAGTTTTGTTTTATTTAACTAAAATTTATCTTAGTCTGTTAAAGTTTTTCAAGCATTATATGCTGAATTCAATAGGTTCAGATTCTTAATATATCAGGTAAGATGAAAGAATAGTTTAATGTGATAGAGTAAGATATTTTTTCCAGACTCTGCAATCTCGTTATTTGTATACTTAATTTATAAATGATCTTCTCCATTTTCCCTTAGGCATCATGTTACGTGGACTCAGTTTTCTCAGTCTCTGTCATTTCACAGCTTCACACATTTATTGGCCACTGTGTTCATTAGTTTCCCAAGAAGCAGTTACAAATCCATCAAGAATTGTGTTGTATATTAAGCAAGCAGTCCAAATACAGAGTTTCATATCTAAGTTATAAGTGATTAGTCAAAATTTTCTTTAGAAATGCGTGGCTTCCAAAAAAATTCCACAGATGGGAAGCATGTTAATTATTCTTACTGGGATGATTCTTAAAGTGGAAAGTAGGCTGCTAATTTGCCATTTGGGAGTGGTTTCTTGGTTGTTTGTGGTGAGAGCAGTTCTATAATAATGCTTTTATTCTGTGATTTAGCACCGGACATGTAATCAGAAGACCTCAGTTCTGGTCCTGTCAGTAACACTCTCTGAACCTGTGACTTTGTATCAACACTTAACTTGTATAAGATTTAATCTCATTTATGAAATATTTTCTACTCTGACATCAGCAGGTTAATAGATCTCTGGAGATATATACTGGCTTTAATATTATAATTGCTGACATGAAAGTATCACTAACTTTATCCTAATTAACCTCCCTTAATGCACATTTTCATGAAAAGTAGCAAATGTCTGGAAACATATGACTTTTTTGAATACCCTAGTTCACTAGCATTGCTTTGACAAAGCATCATAGATCCAGTGGCTTAAAAACACACCTGCATTTCTCACTTTTCTGGAGGCTAGAAGTCCAAGCGAGATCAAGGGACTGGAAGGGTTGATTTCATTTTGAGGGTCCTCTCCTTGTCTTATAGGTGCCTGTCTTCTCCTTTTGTCTTCATATGGTCTTGTCTGTGTCCTAATCTTCTCTTTTTATGAAATATCTGTTGTATTAGATTAGGGGCCTCATTTAACCTTAAAAACCACTTGAAAGGGGCTTCCC
>SJYW01037272.1:179697-197906 GCA_006410735.1 Raphicerus campestris | reverse complement strand
TTTGAATCAAATACATGATTTAATATGTATTTTTTTGGTGAATTTAAGTTTGGAAGGAAATTAGAATGGAAGAATACATTGAAAAAAGATTCAATACAACCTAAGTAAAACCAGTTCTCAACAAGTTACCTTCCCATTTTTGTTGTTCAGTCACTAAGTTGTATCTGACTCTCTGTGACCACATGGACTGCAGCATGCCAGGTTTCCCTGACCTTCACTATCTCCCAGAGTTTGCTCAAACTCATATCCATCGAGTCGGTGATGCCATGTAACCACCTCATCCTCCATACCCCANTCTCTGTGACCACATGGACTGCAGCATGCCAGGTTTCCCTGACCTTCACTATCTCCCAGAGTTTGCTCAAACTCATATCCATCGAGTCGGTGATGCCATGTAACCACCTCATCCTCCATACCCCACTTCTCCTCCTGCCCTCAATCTTTCCCAGCATCAGGGTCTTTTCCAGTGAGTCAGCTCTTCACATTAGGTGGCCAAAGTATTGGAGCTTCAACTTCAGCATCAGTCCTTCCAGTGAATTTTCAGGGTTGATTTGTTTTAGAACTGACTGGTTTGATCTTGCAGTCCAAGGGATTCTTAAGAGTCTTCTCCAACACCACAATTTGAAAACATCAGTTCCTCAGCACTCAGCCTTCTTTATGGTCTGACTCTCACATCTGTACATGACTACTGGAAAAACCATAACTTTGACTGTAAGTAACTTTGCTGGCAAAGTAATGCCTTTTCTTTTTAATACACTATCTAGATTTTTCATAGCTTTCCTTCCAAGGGGCAAGTGACTTAATTCCATGGATATAGTCACTGTCCGCAGTGATTTTGGAGCTCAAGAAAATAAAATCTGCCACTGTTTCCACTTTTTCCCCATCTATTTGTCATAAGTGATGGGACCAGGTGCCATAATCTTAGTATTTTGAGTGCTGAGTTTTAACGCAGCTTTTTCACTCTCCTCTTTCACCCTCATCAAGAAGCTCTTTAGTTCCTCTTCACTTTCTGCCATTAGAATGATATCATCTGCATATCTGAGATATGTTGTTATCTATCAGCAGAAATACTGTTGCTATTTCTCCCTGCAATCTTGATTCTAGCTTCTGTTTCATCCAGCCCACTGTTTTAAGATATACTCTGCATGTAAGTTAAATAAGCAGGGTGATAATATACCTTCCCATTCTAGTCCATAAAAAGTTCCCTTAGGAATCTCTGATGCTCTCAGGGTCAAATGCTCACAATTCAGTGGCCATCACATCTAAATTCTTTGGGAGCCATCCAAGTCACATGCTTCACTTCACCTTTATTTTTGTTATTTTTCACTCTGCTCAGATAAGAAGCTTTATTTTTATTGTTTTCCTCTCTGTTCAGATAAGAAGTTGCAATTTGTATGAGCACTAAAAGTGTAGCCTTACTGGAAAAAATGAAAAAGTAAACAAAAGATAGATCAAGGGACTTTATAGTCAACGACATGTCTGAAGTCTGAGGAACAAAACATGAAGAGAGAGAGAATAGTGAAAACTAGCAGAATATTAAAGTGGCAGATGCTAATTTCTTCAATTTTGACTTCAAAGAAATAACAATAATTCACAGACTGTCTTCTAAATACCAATTTCACAAATGTAAATATTTTTGAAATTTTCCTTGCTTAATCCCTTTCCTTGACAGTGAAGCCCAGAGGAGAATACCTGGATTCAGTTTCCATCGCAACTACCCTCCCCTATTCTGAAGGATTCAGAAATCTTTCTTGAGTGGAGTAAACTTCAGATTTCTTTCTGATGGCTCTGGCAACTTCTATTTAGGTCTAGCTCCTTCTAGCCTTAATACATCATAAGCACTCGAGCTTTTTTTTAGTGGACTGCTTGTGCTATTATTTTAATAATCATGATACGATGGATAACTTGATATTTTATTCTTTATTGACTGTGAATTTTACTCATTGACATTTCTGAAGCGTTCACCCAAATTCAAGATTTCTGAGTCAAATGGTCACTAAAGTAGGAAAAAATATTTACACATATGCCTTTCAAAGAGTGGTGCTTCCCCAGTGGCTCAGCGGTAAAGAATCGCCTGCCAGTGCAAGAGATGCAGGAGACATGAGAGTTTGATCCCCGGGTGGGAAGATCCCTGGAGGAGGGAATGGTAACCCATTCCAGTATTCTTGCCTGGAGAATTCCACAGACAGAGGAGCATGGTGGGCTACAGTCCATGGGGTCTCAAAGAGTTGGACACCACTGAAGTGACTGAGCATTTTCAAAAAACAGAAACATACCATTTGTTTTAAAAATGAATGTACTTTTTGTTTGTTTGTTTCCTGAAGTTTTTGCTGGATTGTTTAACTGCAGAGAATCTTATCAAGCACAATCTTAGTTTTCTCATTTTTGAGGATTTTAAAATTAAAATTGGCATTGAACCACCAATTCATTCTTTTCTCCTTATTGGATGAGTGCACATAGATTGCTTTACCTATATTTTAATTTTCAACATAAACTTTTGGCGGAACCTTTGATGTTTCATCACCATGTAAGCAGATGTGATTTTTATTCTTTTTCCTTTTCATTGAACAGTTAACTCATTTGAAAATTTTTCACTTGATTTCATTTAGCTTTTTTTTGACACTAGCTACATCTGTTGCTACCTGTCTGGTTTTCATTTTAATGGGTTGCCTAGCAGCTAGGGCCACAACAGTGGTGTATTTTCCTGCTGTTCATTTATATACCAATGCTGTTCATTGGTATGGAATTGGTATATTGTCATAGATTTGTTTTTTCCTCTTCAAAGTGTTCTTCCATTATTATTTCTATTTATACCTTTGGAAACATTTTATGGTTACTTGATACATATAACACCAAAGCTCCTTTGTAAATTTTTCAGTTTCCCAAATGCACATTGACATATATTATTTAATAGTTACTACAAAATGATCTTTGGAGCAATGTATTTTGTTATATAAGGACAATTCTCAATTGTAACTTAAAAGTGATAAACTGGCTTTTGATAAACTAGAATCAATGTACATGTATAAGTTTAATCTTCATGCAAATTGAAGATGACTATGTACTCAGGATTGGTTACATCATTTGCAAGGTCCAGTGGAAAATGAAAATGTATTCTCNTTAAAAGTGATAAACTGGCTTTTGATAAACTAGAATCAATGTACATGTATAAGTTTAATCTTCATGCAAATTGAAGATGACTATGTACTCAGGATTGGTTACATCATTTGCAAGGTCCGGTGAAAAATGAAAATGTATTCTCCCCTGTTCAAAAGTTTCTAAGAACTTCAAAATGATCACAGTAGCACATGCACAGGCTCTTAGTAAGCAGGTTGTATGATTATAAAGACAGCCCTTTGTGTATTTTGAGAAAGCTAACATCATTACCAGAATGTTATAGCATATTCAGTTCAGTTCAGTTCAGTCACTCAGTCGTGCCTGACTCTTGAAATAAAAGATATAAAGAAAGATCACATAGTCAGTCTCAAAATCAAAACATGAAATTCTAACATGAATTTTCTAAGAGAACTTTCCTTTAGAACCTGATATTTCACCCCTGTATTTCTATTTTTGAATAAATCTCTATATAGTTTCTTATTTTTGCCTAAAATCTAACTTTTTTTAAGTTCTGTTATCCCAAATTCTGCCCTAATAAATAATTCTGAGATAACTGTATTTCCTAATGTCATATGTGGGACCATATGACTTTGTCAATATTCAGCCTTTTTTGACTTACAAAAAGGGCAGTTTCATGTGTTCCCACCTAAGACATAGCAGCTCATTAAATATGTGACGTCAGGAACCATACAGACTCCACCCTCTATGATGAAACACTTCCATGTTGTGTTGGGCTTAGTCGCTTCGGTTGTGTCTGACTTATTGTGACCCCACGGACTGCAGCCCTCCAGGCTTCTCTGTCCATGGGATTCTCCAGGCAAGAATACTGGAGTGGGTTGCCATGCCTTCCTCCAGGGGATCTTCCTGACGCAGGGATTGAACCCAGGTCTCCTGCACTGTGGACAGATTCTTTACCATCTGAGCCACCATGGAAGACCCACACATCATGTATCTTTTTCAAAAAATGAAGTCAACTTTTTCACACCCAAATTAATTATTATTTGAATCTTCACCATTATTCATATGAGAAAATTTTCAGATTCTTCAACGTGTTGGTTGAGTGCCTCTAACAACTAACTTTATTAATTTTCTTCTTATAGTTTGACATTCTTATTGAAAAGAATGACCCAAGTATTTACTAATAGAACCTATAGTGAAACATGTTTACAGTCTAATGACCTAAAGAAGTCTAAACCCTAACTCCCAATTTTTTTAATCAATGTCTAAGCAATATGTCTACTAGTATAAACTTGTGAAATTCTATGTGAAACCTGAAAAACTTTAATTATATACATTCTTTTATTTATTTTACTTCTTTTTTGCCAACAAAGAATCCCATTGATAATGTCCCATCTTCCATTTTCTATCATTCCCTCCCCCCAAATTTTTCTGTTAAAACTGAAACAGTTTCTGTGGAGAAACCTGGTTATTTCCAATTCTGAGATCTGGGAGGCATACTTATAATAGGATCTCATAAATTCTGTCTGACATGATAAACAATAAAATCAACAATATTCATATTGTGTATAGAATTATGAGTTCCATAAGGCTCATGTATAACATTAAAAAGCAAATCAGTAAAAATAATTATCTCATTGACTATTGCCTAATTGTGTAATTTTCTGATGAATTCAACTGACATTGTTTTTAAGAAACATGTTAACCTGATAAATTTATTTATTATTATCCAAAAATAACATTAAGGAAATGGCAACCCACTCCAGTATTCTTGCCTGGAAAATCCCAAGGATGGTGGAGCTTGGAGGGCTACAGTCCATGGGGTCAGAGAGTCCCACACTACTAAGCAATTTCACTTTCACTTTCAAAAATAATATTCATACATTGTAGAGCACTGGATTTCTAAAATTTTCATCTGCTGAGCATTTTTCACCAGGAAATTTTATACAGAAGTCCAATAGGAGAAAACCCTAACTCAATGGAACTTTTTTCTCCACTTGGGCTCTGTATTAATCCCGCTGTGTAGCCCACTGTCAAAAAATCCAAATCTGAAACAAAGCACACAGTAAACCTGAATTCTCAGTGGTTTAACCAAATCAAAACATACCTGTTACTCACATAAAGTCTGAACTCAAGTCAGGCTACTAACCTCCACATTTAAGCTATAGTACTCATTACATGCAACATTGAGGGGTACCNAATTCTCAGTGGTTTAACCAAATCAAAACATACCTGTTACTCACATAAAGTCTGAACTCAAGTCAGGCTACTAACCTCCACATTTAAGCTATAGTACTCATTACATGCAACCTTGAGGGGTACCCAAGAGAAGCTTAACATAAGGCAGGAGTATTTTCCTGCCTCAATCCCAAAGGGAAGCCCCATGTTATTTCAACTTGTCTCTTATATATTTTCATAACTGAAATATCAACCTAACTGAAAGTCTCTGTAATATCCAGAAGTATGCAGATATTTACTGAGCATGAACTACCATATATTCTTTTGCTTCTCATATGCCCCTGACTTTTCTCTGGTAACTCCTATTTACTCCCAAGTCTTCAAGCAATTCTCCACGAAATATTGTTCTCTTATATCAAACATGCCATGAAAAATGGGCTGCAAAGAGTTCAATATTTTATTTGCTGAAACAGATGGGAAGACCCAAACTTTATGTAGCAACAAAAGGATGAAGCTGCGTGCTTTGACAGGCTGCATGGTATGAGGTAGGGATGATGGCCTTTTTTGAAAGTTGGCTCTCTCTGGGACATCTGATGGGATGAGCAGGCTTCAGGGCACATCTGAGATATTCCAGTTCTCTGTCTGAAAGCTTTCTGGGTCTGCTCTAGTGCAGGGGTGAGTCCAGAAAATTTAAGACCCCAAAAGTTGAGATATGTCTTATTCATCTTTTGGCCCTCCACAATTAGTCCTGAACCTGGCACCTGCTGGGTTTTAAATTACTTTTGGTTGACATGAAATGAAATCCTCAGCTACTTGCTCGACAGTTCCAAATCAGGCCCTAAAGCTCAGCACTTCCAGAATCACTCCTTTTATTTCAAATCTTGGTTTCCCTTTAGAGTTTCCAATTTTGATTACAGATACTTTCTGTCATACAGTCTTCTGAGCTCTTGACATTTAGTCTCTAATGGGTCTTGCACATTTTTAATTCTTTATATAGTCAATCACATGCTAAGGATTGTTGCCTCAGCTTCATGCCTTTCTTTCAATTTTATTTCTCCATTCTAAGCCATTCACGTATTAGCTTGCAAGTGAACTACTCCTAGCAGCTGAAATCTCCTCTTGCAACTGAGAGTTCTGTCAGAATTGTCTCCTTAAAGCAGAATTTAAACCACATTTTTTCTAAGAAGGTTCCAGTGACAGTGTGCTAAGTCGCTTCAGTATGTCCGACTCTTGGTGATCCTATGCACTGTAGCCCGCCAGGTTCCTCTGTCCGTGGGATTCTCCAGGCAAGAATACTAGAGCGGGTTGCCATTCCCTTCTCCAGGGGATCTTTCTGATCTAGGGATCGAACTTGGGTCTTTTATGTCTCCTGCACTGGCAGGCATGTTCTTTACCACTAGCAAGCACCTGGGAAGCCCTCAGTGACAATAAAGGTCTTTAATAGGTGCTACATTCAGGGAAACAGAGATCAAAGAGTTTGTTAAGTAAGTAAGCTTATAAAATCTATCTTAAAGTTGAGTAGAATTTGCTTTTTGTTGTTTCTGTATTAGTGTATATTAGAGATTTCTAAACAGGCTTTGTGCTACAGAATTTTTCTAATATATTTAACAAAAGAATCTGGTTTTTAGAGATATTCTTTCAGAAATGCCATAGACTAAACTTTCAAGGATTTCTCATTATCAACAGAATCACATCCAGATGGTTTAGTATTCTATTCAAGGCTTTCCACAACAGGCTTACTTAAAGAACGTTTTCTTTTTTCTCATGTGTTTTTTGCTCAGACCAGTTTGTACTATTCAACTCTTCTACTCTATATGTTTGTTCTTACTGCTGTTTCTGTGTGGAATTTCGTACAAGATAATCAGTTTCTCTTTGAAACACTGAACTCATCGTTTAAAAATCCCCCTCCTTGTCTATGGAGATTTCCTTGTCTTTACATATATCACAGTAATTTTGGCACAGATGGAAGAGTTCTATTTTAATGAAATAGTAACTGCATATCCAACAAAGTACTAGGTATTTGTATGTGCTGTTGTGGTTAATCATCTCATCAATCCAATGAAGAAATATTAATCAACCTACTGTGCTTAAAACACACACGATTAATGCCGTGTGTGTAGGTCTTCTCAGTTATGTGCTAGGGAAGTTGTGATTTAAAGAAGCTATGACTATCTTCAAAGCTTCTCTGAGTTGCTTTTACTATATTCCCCATCATTTTTGTTTTTATTTGTTTTTTTTTTAATACTTAATGTATTCTACCACATTTACCACTTCCCTGGTAGCTCAGATGGTAAAGCGTCTGTCTACAATGTGGGAAACCCGGGTTCAATCCCTAGGTTGGGAAGATCCTCTGGAAAAGGAAATGGCAATCCACTCCAGTACTATTGCCTGGAAAATCTCATGCACAGAGGAGCTTGGTAGGCTACAGTCCATGGGGTTGCAAAGAGTCAGACACAACTGAGCGACTTTTCTTTACTTTCACCACATTTTATGTAATTTGTAGCTAGAAGTCATTCCCATTAGAATGTAAGTTCTTTGAAAACAGATTTTATATCTTATTAGGCATATATTGTAATTCCATGTTATAGGGCAGAATATTAATTTTTACTGGACCAATTTTGTTGGCTTCCCTGATTGCTCAGATGGTAAAAATCTGCCTACAGTGTGGGAGACTTGGGTTCAATCCCTGGGTTGAGAAGATCCCACGGAGGAGGGCATGGCAACCCACTCCAGGATTCTTGCCTGGAGAATCACCATGGACAGAGGAGCCTGGCAGGCTACAATCCATGGGTTCTCAGAGTCAGACCCTTTCACACAACTAAGCACAATTTTGTAATATTATTATACAGCTGCCCTTGTGTTTTTTTTCCTGTATGCTGCATCATGCTTTTTTCATTCAAATTGGAATTAAAATATCTCTGGGAACAAGATCACACTGTGTTGCTTATACTGTATTTCCTCCAAATGCCGTGCTTCCCAGAAGCTTTTTGACATCCTTGCTCAGGGATAAGCTTTAGGATTTCAAGCTTATGATGGAATTTATTTTTAAAAGTGACAATAATGCATCCTGCCTATGTGAATATACAGAAAAGGAAGAGGTTTTCTAGGACTGTTCCAATGTGGACAAAATCAAAGAAAGGCTAAGAGAGATCAGTTGTAATCTGGAGCCAGAACTGTTAAAATTGTTACTTGAAAACATTTTTACTTGTGCCTTGCTCTGTGAGCAGAAGTGAAGTACTGTGAAGAATGGGTTAAGTATCAAGAAATGCTCAAGATACTTTTCTTTTGTAGGTCCACACCTGACCCTAAACAATTACACACTGCAGACTGCTAAGTTATCACCTTGAGAGTAATATTTGCTTTTAAATACATATTTCAGTGTGTTCTGTGACTTCTGTTGGCTGCTTGATCATCATTGAGACTCACAATGCTTCATTTTTATTTGAAAAGGCTTGGTTATCTTCCCAGCTCAAACTTGGGATTCAAGTCTTATTTCAAAACAGATTAGATGGCAGCTGAAGAATTTACATTGACTCCTGGACAAGCCCCACCCATTTTTGGTGCATAAACACTGAGTGTCTCAGATATGACTTAGCTTATTGAATGATATGTTTGATTCTATTCACTTACTTGGTAAAATAAAGATATTTAGGAGTTTGCTTATTTTCCTAGGGGCAAATAAACCCCAGATATTCTCAACTCCTTTAAGTTTCAGGGCTCACGTCTCAATTCCAACTAAGGAGGCAGTATCTCCAGCCCCACCGGTGTTGACCACAAGAGATCCATTATTCTGCCAGGTTCTTGTTTCCAGACATTTATAGAAAATCTTGAGAAATACAACAGTAGATTAAAAACTGTTATTACTGCATCTGACCTGTCCTGGTGACTGTGCAGATCTTCAAAAGCTGTAGATCAGACTTTGCCCTCTCAAATAAGACTTTTCCATAGTGACACTGCTATACGTTTCTTCCAGTGTCCTAGGTAACAACACAGATCTTTCACTTAATTCCTTGAAAAATATTTCATTCCATCTTCGTATATTGTCATTATGTTTCCTGTGGTTTAACTGCAGCTGGGAAAATGAATTAGATGATGTCTTCCAGTTCCTATTCCAAAATAAAAGTATTTTCTAGTACTCCTTCCAAAATCATCCTCTTGTATAACTGTATAGTGGATTATAGCAGCAGTTTGTACAAGTGCTAAGGATTAAGATAGTGGAAAAAAAGGAAAAGAAACAATGTAAAAGCCATGGAAGAGGTACACTTGTCTGAATTGATCCTTTGGCTCTGAAAAGGGTGGGGCAGCGTGATATCTGCAATAGCTTCCACCCAACTAGATTGATGGTGTTGAGGTTTCCCAAAATAGAAATCAAAGGAATAAAACTAATATATGAGAAGGAACATTAGTTTACTCTTGGATGTGTGACATTGGGAAAGTTTTTCAAAAATTGAAATAATGTAGAAAATTCTTTCCTGTTTTAAACTTCAAAGGATAAATCTAAACTTGAGATATAAGCTATATCATCATCTAACAGAGATAATAGATTCCATGTGTGTGGATATTTTCTAGGGAAATGACATAAAGTGATTAGAGAATTGAGTGTAGAAATTCTCTGAGCACTGAGGAAGAAACTCAGCATATTAGGGCCAGTTAGGGAAGGGCAAGCCTCTGCAAAAAAGCTGAAAGGTCAGCCAAAAATTCTGGTGAATTTAGATTTTTATGTCCTGGAAGAAATTAAACAATTCCCACCCCCATCCCCCCTCCAACAAAATACCAACAAAATAAACAAACAAAAACCTGTTCATTTCTCTGTCTCCTTATCAATATTTCTAAATACTTATATCGTGGTTACAATGTTCCTGGCTGTGTTCCTGTTCTTTACTATTTTAATTTTGTAATAACATCCTCCTTATTTCCTGCTTCTATCTCTATTTCCCTATAACAACAGATTTTAGTCATCAAGGTATAAATAGTGTAGATGTAATATCAATTGTATTAATTGGGATGAGTAAAAGTACTCTAATAAGCAATATTCAGATCTCTGTGGCTTATCATAGTAAGTTTATGTCTCACTATAATAGCCAGTGAAGGTAGGTCATAGGAGTTTGCCTTGGCCAGTGATGCAGGAATCCAGGCTTCTTCCATCGTGTGCTGCTTTCCTTCTCCAAGTTCATGGAGTTCCCACCATCCATGCTGTTAGAGAATGGAGGAGCTTAATCACACAGGAGGTTTTAATGGGATCTGCTGGGGAGTAACCTACAAAAATGCAACAACTTGATCACTTGACTGCAAAGGAGACTGGCTTAAGTGGTCCTACTATGTGTCCAGGAGGAAAAGAANGGTTCAATCCCTAGGTTGGGAAGATCCTCTGGAAAAGGAAATGGCAATCCACTCCAGTACTATTGCCTGGAAAATCTCATGCACAGAGGAGCTTGGTAGGCTACAGTCCATGGGGTTGCAAAGAGTCAGACACAACTGAGCGACTTTTCTTTACTTTCACCACATTTTATGTAATTTGTAGCTAGAAGTCATTCCCATTAGAATGTAAGTTCTTTGAAAACAGATTTTATATCTTATTAGGCATATATTGTAATTCCATGTTATAGGGCAGAATATTAATTTTTACTGGACCAATTTTGTTGGCTTCCCTGATTGCTCAGATGGTAAAAATCTGCCTACAATTTGGGATACTTGGGTTCAATCCCTGGGATGAGAAGATCCCACGGAGGAGGGCATGGCAACCCACTCCAGTATTCTTGCCTGGAGAATCACCATGGACAGAGGAGCCTGGCAGGCTACAATCCATGGGTTCTCAGAATCAGACCCTTTCACACAACTAAGCACAATTTTGTAATATTATTAGACAGCTGCCCTTGTGATATTTTTTTTCCTGTATGCTGCATCATGCTTTTTTCATTCAAATTGGAATTAAAATATCTCTGGGAACAAGATCACACTGTGTTGCTTATACTGTATTTCCTCCAAATGCCGTGCTTCCCAGAAACTTTTTGACATACTTGCTCAGGGATAAGCTTTAGGATTTCAAGCTTATGATGGAATTTATTTTTAAAAGTGACAATAATGCATCCTGCCTATGTGAATATACAGAAAAGGAAGAGGTTTTCTAGGACTGTTCCAATGTGGACAAAATCAAAGAAAGGCTAAGAGAGATCAGTTGTAATCTGGAGCCAGAACTGTTAAAATTGTTACTTGAAAACATTTTTACTTGTGCCTTGCTCTGTGAGCAGAAGTGAAGTACTGTGAAGAATGGGTTAAGTATCAAGAAATGCTCAAGATACTTTTCTTTTGTAGGTCCACACCTGACCCTAAACAATTACACACTGCAGACTGCTAAGTTATCACCTTGAGAGTAATATTTGCTTTTAAATACATATTTCAGTGTGTTCTGTGACTTCTGTTGGCTGCTTGATCATCATTGAGACTCACAATGCTTCATTTTGATTTGAAAAGGCTTGGTTATCTTCCCAGCTCAAATTTGGGATTCAAGTCTTATTTCAAAACAGATTAGATGGCAGCTGAAGAATTTACATTGACTCCTGGACAAGCCCCACCCATTTTTGGTGCATAAACACTGAGTGTCTCAGATATGACTTAGCTTATTGAATGATATGTTTGATTCTATTCACTTACTTGGTAAAATAAAGATATTTAGGAGTTTGCTTATTTTCCTAGGGGCAAATAAACCCCAGATATTCTCAACTCCTTTAAGTTTCAGGGCTCACGTCTCAGTTCCAACTAAGGAGGCAGTATCTCCAGCCCCACCGGTGTTGACCACAAGAGATCCATTATTCTACCAGGTTCTTGTTTCCAGACATTTATAGAAAATCTTGAGAAATACAACAGTAGATTAAAAACTGTTATTACTGCATCTGACCTGTCCTGGTGACTGTGCAGATCTTCAAAAGCTGTAGATCAGCCTCTGCCCTCTCAAATAAGACTTTTCCATAGTGACACTGCTATACATTTCTTCCATTGTCCTAGGTAACAACACAGATCTTTCACTTAATTCCTTGAAAAATATTTCATTCCATCTTTTTATATTGTCATTATGTTTCCTGTGGTTTAACTGCAGCTGGGAAAATGAATTAGATGATGTCTTCCAGTACCTGTTCCAAAATCAAAGTATTTTCTAGTACTCCTTCCAAAATCATCCTCTTGTATAACTGTATAGTGGATTATAGC
Organism: Raphicerus campestris; assembly: GCA_006410735.1. Lineage (NCBI taxonomy): Eukaryota > Metazoa > Chordata > Mammalia > Artiodactyla > Bovidae > Raphicerus > Raphicerus campestris. The sequence goes on along the minus strand of SJYW01037272.1, from coordinate 185,450 downwards.
AGCAGTTTATACAAGTGCTAAGGATTAAGATAGTGGAAAAAAAGGAAAAGAAACAATGTAAAAGCCATGGAAGAGGTACACTTGTCTGAATTGATCCTTTGGCTCTGAAAAGGGTGGGGCAGCGTGATATCTGCAATAGCTTCCACCCAACTAGATTGATGGTGTTGAGGTTTCCCAAAATAGAAATCAAAGGAATAAAACTAATATATGAGAAGGAACATTAGTTTACTCTTGGATGTGTGACACTGGGAAAGTTTTTCAAAAATTGAAATAATGTAGAAAATTCTTTCCTGTTTTAAACTTCAAAGGATAAATCTAAACTTGAGATATAAGCTATATCATCATCTAACAGAGATAATAGATTCCATGTGTGTGGATATTTTCTAGGGAAATGACATAAAGTGATTAGAGAATTGAGTGTAGAAATTCTCTGAGCACTGAGGAAGAAACTCAGCATATTAGGGCCAGTTAGGGAAGGGCAAGCCTCTGCAAAAAAGCTGAAAGGTCAGCTAAAAATTCTGGTGAATTTAGATTTTTATGTCCTGGAAGAAATTAAACAATTCCCACCCCCATCCCCCCTCCAACAAAATACCAACAAAATAAACAAACAAAAACCTGTTCATTTCTCTGTCTCCTTATCAATATTTCTAAATACTTATATCGTGGTTACAATGTTCCTGGCTGAGTTCCTGTTCTTTACTATTTTAATTTTGTAATAACATCCTCCTTATTTCCTGCTTCTATCTCTATTTCCCTATAACAACAGATTTTAGTCATCAAGGTATAAATAGTGTAGATGTAATATCAATTGTATTAATTGGGATGAGTAAAAGTACTCTAATAAGCAATATTCAGATCTCTGTGGCTTATCATAGTAAGTTTATGTCTCACTATAATAGCCAGTGAAGGTAGGTCATAGGAGTTTGCCTTGGCCAGTGATGCAGGAATCCAGGCTTCTTCCATCGTGTGCTGCTTTCCTTCTCCAAGTTCATGGAGTTCCCACCATCCATGCTGTTAGAGAATGGAGGAGCTTAATCACACAGGAGGTTTTAATGGGATCTGCTGGGGAGTAACCTACAAAAATGCAACAACTTGATCACTTGACTGCAAAGGAGACTGGCTTAAGTGGTCCTACTATGTGTCCAGGAGGAAAAGAAATTAGGTTGAGATACCCACAAAGCATTATTTTTACCACAGAAATCTAGTCAAAGAAACTTGTAACAAAAATATGTTTATTTGTTTCTGTTTTTCTTAAACCATGCAGTCTTATTTCAGAATTCAATCCCCCACATAAGGAGTTGCACCCAGCATGTCCTGCTGTCTAGTGAAAACAGAAAACAAATATTCATCTCATTACTCTAGGAGTTTCTTTGCTTCAGGGTCTCAAATAGTACCCTAGTATCTCTTGCATAATTGGCTCAAGTTTCTTAGGAAATAGATGGGAGGGAACAAATTTAAATCATGGAAATTGATTTACTTGAGAGTTTACAAGCTCTCCTTATGGGGCCTGGAGAGTAACTGCCTAGCAGGCCAAGGATGAATTCCACTGAAGCTTTTACATTTTCATGACAATAGTCCATTCTTCCCTGTCTATCAGGAGGGTTCCCAAAACTATGCTAATTTAACCACGACATGGGAGACCACTGTGGATAACTTATGTTTTAAACACAGTGGTGGAGAACTGTACCGCACAGAGTTGTTTAAGCATATGTGAATGCATTCTGGCTTATTCGTTGCTCAAGTTTTTATCCAGATAAATCCACAACAGAAGAAAAATAGTTCTTCTTATCTTCCCTAAATTAATTACAAACTTTTGATCATCACCACTTTTCCATGATTATGACTCTTAACAAATACAGTCAACAGTCCTGTGACAATCACATCATGTAAAGGTATTCCATTGGTTGAGGAGTCCCTCATCTGTTATTTTCATTCAAATATCTTCACTTTGATTAATATAAATGTTTTGTTTGATGAGATAGAAAAAGTAGTGCACCTCATATTTTTTCAAAATGTTAAAAATATTTTGGGAAATAAAGATCTATTTTTATGTGAAATATATGACTAGATTTAGCGCTGTTTCTACAGAACAGCAAGTTCAGAAAGGGGAAAACAACTTAAAATCTATGGCACAGTGTTGAAAAACTCACAGGTAAATGCCTTAATATTGATTTTTCATATGGGTTTGAAATTCTGTCATGAAGATCTATTGACTTATGTGGCTTGTGATGAAGCTTACAGATTCTTCTTCAGATTGTATTTCTCTCCATAAGGTTTTACAAAAGTATTGCTGGATTTGTTTTGAAAGATACATTAGGAGAAAGAAAGTGTATTTTCTAAGACTTGATATGCAGAAACACTAGGTTCAATTTCTGACTTTATATCTGAATTGTATATAGGTTTATTTAGACCTGAACAAGAGAAGCAAATGTAGATGGAAGCAAGGAAGATAAATATGGAAGAAACAGCCATCACTTGTATTGTCTGGGGCATTCTCTTGTCCAGCGAATCCCAGAGTCTAAGCACCTGCTGCTCCCCTATAGTATGCGAGAGTGACAACATGGTGGTAATTAGCCATAACCCAACTCCCTTATATTGGCCTGATAATTCGTGTCTATTTGGGGAATATTTTATGAACTGAGTATTCTTGAGACCACTGTGAAACACAGTGAGGGTCTCTGGGGGCTTCTGGAACAAGCTCAGTCAAGAATTGCAGCAGCTCAGAGCTCAGATTAATTCCTTTCAGCTGAAAGTCTAGTAAGCCTTGTTTACAGAACAGTGTGTGTGTGTGTGTGTGTGTGTGTGTGTTGGTCGCACAGTCATGTCTGACTCTTTGTGACCCCATCAACTGTAGCCCGCCAGGCTCCTCTGAACATGGAATTCTCCAGGCAAGAATACTAGAGGAAGTTGCCATTTTCTTCTCCAGGGGATCTTCCCGATCCAGGGATCATATCCGGGTCTCTTGCCTTACAGGCAGTTTCTTTACCCTCTGAACTATACTGCCTGCTGGTCCATATTAGAAGAGCATCCTGTAACCAGAAATCTGGGGAATAGAATGTAATGATATGAGCATCTCATTTAATTTTTTTGAGAGGCCCTTACCCTTAGTTCTTCCATGATATATCTTATCTATTTATGTATTACTTGTCTCTTAATTACTTGTTTGCTATAAACCTTGACTAATATAAACATGTAAAAAATGTTCAAATAAAATTTAATAATTTAGTGTTGCTGAACACTGACCAAAAAGTCAAAGATCTCACACATTGTGTAAAATATCCTATCCTTGCAATGAACATTGTCACTGTTCAAAATAAAGTGAAAAAGAATATCACTGTACTCAGTTTTCTATTTACTATGTATACACAAAAATATATTACCTGTATCAGCTGAACTTTTTGAATTTTTTAATTATTGTCATTACTTAGATGTTATAACATTTTAGGAGTTAGCTAAAAATATAGCTAAGAAAAACAGCTGCTTTTTTTCTTGGCTTTCTGATGATGTCTATCAATAAATATTTCTGTCATTATTCATTGAATGATAGAAAAAATATATTACAGCAGGACTTAGTGACTTGTTTCAGACAGTAAAAATGGAAAATGGTAAATTACAGTATAGAAACTTGGTAAATTCTACTTTAATTAAGTGATCAAGGTAAATATCACCAGTGATAGTCTTGATGTTATGCACCCCTTGATATGAAACAATCAGAAAGGCACTTCACCTCTGTGTTATTCTTTACCCAAGCCCGTAATTCCAGTCTAAGCATGAAATGACTCACACAAACTCAAACTGAAAGAAATTCTACAAAACATCTAACTGCTATTCATCAAAACTCTCTAGATCATAACAAAAACAAAAACAAGGAAAGACCGAGAAATTGTCAAGGATTATTTGTTGTTTTTTAGTTGCTAGGTCGTGTCACTCTTTTGTGACCCCATGTACTGTAGCCCGCCAGTCCTTTGTCCATGGGATTTCTGAGGCGAGAATACTGGAGCGGATTGCTGTTTCCTACTCCAGGGGTTCTTCTTGACCCAGGGATAGAGCACATGTCTCCTGAATCTCCTTCACTGGCAGCTGAATTCTTTACCACTGAGCCACCAGGAAAGCCTGCTAAGGATTATAGGAGGTCCCAAAATATGCAAAGACTAAATAAAGTGTACTATCCTAGATTTAGAATTGGAATTCCCTGGTGACTCAGCTGATAAAGGATCTGCCCACAGTACAGGAGACCTGGGTTCAGTCCCTGGGTTGGGAAGATCCCCTTGGAGAAGGGAACAGCTATCCACTCCAGTATACTGGCCTGGAGAATTCCATGGATTATACAGTCCATGGGGGTCGCAAAGCGTCGAACAAGACTGAGTGGCTTTCACTTCCATCCTAAATTTGGATAAATCCTAGATGGATAAAGGACTTTAGAAAAACAAATGGTGAAATTTGAGTAAAATCTATAGTTTAGTCAATAGTATTATACTAAATTCTTTGGGCCAATGAACTACAGTTATATAAAGTGTTAACATCAAGGGAAGCTGGTACATATAATAATTTTCTATATCACTGCAATTTTTCTATAAGTATAATATTTCAAAGTTTAAAAATTCTATTAAGGAATGCTGTCTTATACAGGAGAAATTTCTCCATCTTCATCTTTTATGCAGACTTAACTAGCTATGGGATTTTATATACACGTAACTGATAGCAAATTAAGAAATCACTGCATTTACAAACTGGAAGCTAACTTTGAAATAATTTAACTCTCTATATATGAAGATACCAAGTTTTTTTTTTTTTTTTACTTTATCTGAGACTTTAAGACATAACCAAGGCTAGTACATCACCAAGGCTAGAACTCAGAACATAGTCAAGCCTAGAATACAGCCAAGACTACAACTCAGATTGTCTAAATTCTCTATCACACATAATACTGAGCGAATCTTTGTGCATGACGTTACTACCCATCTTACCAATACTAACTGTTAATTCTCTAAGCAGTCCTTAGCTATTTTTCATTGTGCCTGATGTAGAGGAGCTGTGGATTTAATCAGGCAAATGACCTCATTAGGTTTATACCTTAGAAAGTTTGCTATGGGATTTTTAAGGATCTCTTGGTTTGAGGGGAAGTGGGATTGTAGACAAAAGTTCTTTCAGAAACTCCAGCAGAAGAGACCACTGGTGTTAAGAGAGAACTCAGGGCATCCACGAAGGTTTTGCCACTAGAGCTAAAAAAAAGGGTTAATGAAAGTAGGACTGATGAGAATTAGTGATTTATGGGACCACATGTGATAAAGAAGCTAGAAATACTCTGCCTCTAAAATCAGGAATTCAAAATGGCAACCCACTCCAGTACTCTTGCCTGGAGAATCCCATGGACAGAGGAGCCTGGCGGGCTACAGTCCATGGGGTCGCAAAGAGTCGGACACAACTGAGCAACTTCACTTCACTTTCCTTTCTACATCTGTTTCACCTTATTGGTTCCGCTACATTGATTTCTGGCCCTACTTAAACCTCTCCTTCATTAATGCTTGTGTGGCCTGTGTTATGTATGTTTCTCTCTCCAACCCTGAAACCTCAGCTTGTCATTCAGGAACTCTTGGAAAAATAGTCAATTCTGCTGTTCTGTTTGTTCTTACAAGACAAACTCTCTCTGAGATTTGAATACAAAATGAGCCACTCCTCTTCTCTGAGGCCAATTTATCCATCTCCACATTGACTTGGTCTTACATATTAACAGTTTTTTTTTTTTTTTTTTT
>SJYW01037272.1:149576-179640 GCA_006410735.1 Raphicerus campestris | reverse complement strand
GCCATAGACTAAACTTTCAAGGATTTCTCATTATCAACAGAATCACATCCAGATGGTTTAGTATTCTATTCAAGGCTTTCCACAACAGGCTTACTTAAAGAACGTTTTCTTTTTTCTCATGTGTTTTTTGCTCAGACCAGTTTGTACTATTCAACTCTTCTACTCTATATGTTTGTTCTTACTGCTGTTTCTGTGTGGAATTTCTTACAAGATAATCAGTTTCTCTTTGAAACACTGAACTCATCGTTTAAAAATCCCCCTCCTTGTCTATGGAGATTTCCTTGTCTTTACTTATATCACAGTAATTTTGGCACAGATGGAAGAGTTCTATTTTAATGAAATAGTAACTGCATATCCAACAAAGTACTAGGTATTTGTATGTGCTGTTGTGGTTAATCATCTCATCAATCCAATGAAGAAATATTAATCAACCTACTGTGCTTAAAACACACACGATTAATGCCGTGTGTGTAGGTCTTCTCAGTTATGTGCTAGGGAAGTTGTGATTTAAAGAAGCTATGACTATCTTCAAAGCTTCTCTGAGTTGCTTTTACTATATTCCCCATCATTTTTGTTTTTATTTGTTTTTTTTTTAATACTTAATGTATTCTACCACATTTACCACTTCCCTGGTAGCTCAGATGGTAAAGCGTCTGTCTACAATGTGGGAAACCCGGGTTCAATCCCTAGGTTGGGAAGATCCTCTGGAAAAGGAAATGGCAATCCACTCCAGTACTATTGCCTGGAAAATCTCATGCACAGAGGAGCTTGGTAGGCTACAGTCCATGGGGTTGCAAAGAGTCAGACACAACTGAGCGACTTTTCTTTACTTTCACCACATTTTATGTAATTTGTAGCTAGAAGTCATTCCCATTAGAATGTAAGTTCTTTGAAAACAGATTTTATATCTTATTAGGCATATATTGTAATTCCATGTTATAGGGCAGAATATTAATTTTTACTGGACCAATTTTGTTGGCTTCCCTGATTGCTCAGATGGTAAAAATCTGCCTACAGTGTGGGAGACTTGGGTTCAATCCCTGGGTTGAGAAGATCCCACGGAGGAGGGCATGGCAACCCACTCCAGGATTCTTGCCTGGAGAATCACCATGGACAGAGGAGCCTGGCAGGCTACAATCCATGGGTTCTCAGAGTCAGACCCTTTCACACAACTAAGCACAATTTTGTAATATTATTATACAGCTGCCCTTGTGTTTTTTTTCCTGTATGCTGCATCATGCTTTTTTCATTCAAATTGGAATTAAAATATCTCTGGGAACAAGATCACACTGTGTTGCTTATACTGTATTTCCTCCAAATGCCGTGCTTCCCAGAAGCTTTTTGACATCCTTGCTCAGGGATAAGCTTTAGGATTTCAAGCTTATGATGGAATTTATTTTTAAAAGTGACAATAATGCATCCTGCCTATGTGAATATACAGAAAAGGAAGAGGTTTTCTAGGACTGTTCCAATGTGGNTGACCCAGGGATAGAGCACATGTCTCCTGAATCTCCTTCACTGGCAGCTGAATTCTTTACCACTGAGCCACCAGGAAAGCCTGCTAAGGATTATAGGAGGTCCCAAAATATGCAAAGACTAAATAAAGTGTACTATCCTAGATTTAGAATTGGAATTCCCTGGTGACTCAGCTGATAAAGGATCTGCCCACAGTACAGGAGACCTGGGTTCAGTCCCTGGGTTGGGAAGATCCCCTTGGAGAAGGGAACAGCTATCCACTCCAGTATACTGGCCTGGAGAATTCCATGGATTATACAGTCCATGGGGGTCGCAAAGCGTCGAACAAGACTGAGTGGCTTTCACTTCCATCCTAAATTTGGATAAATCCTAGATGGATAAAGGACTTTAGAAAAACAAATGGTGAAATTTGAGTAAAATCTATAGTTTAGTCAATAGTATTATACTAAATTCTTTGGGCCAATGAACTACAGTTATATAAAGTGTTAACATCAAGGGAAGCTGGTACATATAATAATTTTCTATATCACTGCAATTTTTCTATAAGTATAATATTTCAAAGTTTAAAAATTCTATTAAGGAATGCTGTCTTATACAGGAGAAATTTCTCCATCTTCATCTTTTATGCAGACTTAACTAGCTATGGGATTTTATCTACATGTAACTGATAGCAAATTAAGAAATCACTGCATTTACAAACTGGAAGCTAACTTTGAAATAGTTTAACTCTCTATATATGAAGATACCAAGATTTTTTTTTTTTTACTTTATCTGAGACTTTAAGACATAACCAAGGCTAGTATATCACCAAGGCTAGAACTCAGAACATAGTCAAGCCTAGAATACAGCCAAGACTAGAACTCAGATTGTCTAAATTCTCTATCACACATAATANTATATCACCAAGGCTAGAACTCAAGACATAGTCAAGCCTAGAATACAGCCAAGACTAGAACTCAGATTGTCTAAATTCTCTATCACACATAATACCGAGCGAATCTTTGTGCGTGACATTACTACCCATCTTACCAATACTAACTGTTAATTCTCTAAGCAGTCCTTAGCTATTTTTCATTGTGCCTGATGTAGAGGAGCTGTGGATTTAATCAGGCAAATGACCTCATTGGTTTATACCTTAGAAAGTTTGCTATGGGATTTTTAAGGATCTCTTGGTTTGAGGGGAAGTGGGATTGTAGACAAAAGTTCTTTCAGAAACTCCAGCAGAAGAGACCACTGGTGTTAAGAGAGAATTCAGGGCATCCACGAAGGTTTTGCCACTAGAGCTAAAAAAAAAGGGTTAATGAAAGTAGGACTGATGGGAATTAGTGATTTATGGGACCACATGTGATAAAGAAGCTAGAAATACTCTGCCTCTAAAATCAGGAATTCAAAATGGCAACCCACTCCAGTACTCTTGCCTGGAGAATCCCATGGACAGAGGAGCCTGGCGGGCTACAGTCCATGGGGTCGCAAAGAGTCGGACACGACTGAGCAACTTCACTTCACTTTCCTTTCTACATCTGTTTCACCTTATTGGTTCCGCTACATTGATTTCTGGCCCTACTTAAACCTCTCCTTCATTAATGCTTGTGTGGCCTGTGTTATGTATGTTTCTCTCTCCAACCCTGAAACCTCAGCTTGTCATTCAGGAACTCTTGGAAAAATAGTCAATTCTGCTGTTCTGTTTGTTCTTACAAGACAAACTCTCTCTGAGATTTGAATACAAAATGAGCCACTCCTCTTCTCTGAGGCCAATTTATCCATCTCCACATTGACTTGGTCTTACATATTAACAGTTTTTTGTTGTTTTTTTTTTTTGTAGGGAGTAGGGAGGGGGTGGTCATCAACACTTTCCAATACTGGGCTTTTCTGTATATGGGCTTAATTTCTCTTTAAGCCCTATGTGCAATCTTCCCTCGGGTCTTAGGTACCTTCAGTTACACCCTGCCACTGTCTTCTTCCCAGCTAAGCTGTTGGTTCATCTTGCTTTCGTTAGTTTCCCCCAGGGTCTGGCATTTCTGAACAGCAGTCTCCTCCCTGTGGCCTCCTGGGTGGACTGAGAGCCATAGCCTCTATATTGGTGCTTCAGAAGCTGATGTGAAGCTACCATGGGATTCGAACATTGGCTCAGATTTTAGTGGGTGGGGAAGGATTATGTTTTATACAGGTTTCTGCCTAGTATCCGGTGCCTGGCTCTGAGTAGGAACTTGATATCTCTCTCCTGGATCACTTGAATAAAGAAAATAAATTTCACTGTTAAAGCCAGAGAGTGGTACTCATTTGTAATTTGATTCATTACAGATGTGATTTGCTTGCATATTTTCTAGAACATCTCTGGTACATCACGAGAAAGTTAAATTCTTAATGTTGTTTAGGAATGTTTTGACTTATTATGAGGATTGATTTAAGTTTGTACCTGACTTTTTTTAAAAAAATCACCATTTCTACTCAGAATGTTATGACTATTCTAAAGTTTGGTCTCTAACTTGAATTTCAAAATAGACTTAATTCTGATATATTCTGACTTGCTGCTTTTCTCACTCTAGTCATTTTATCATTTAAACTGGTGCAAACAGTCCATCAGGTCTATAACAAGACAACAATGACACAAAAAATGGAAATCTATACCAGGAACAGGTCCTATATCAACCCTTTTTGATTAATTCTCCCCTTCTTCTCAACGTCTAACTCATCCTGACTGAATCAATCAAAAAGCTATTACTTTCATACTTGGAAGTGTTGCTTTCAAAATCAATAAGAACACAGTTCATTTTTAATATGCAATATATTACAAAAATGAAAATTCCCATTTACTTGAGGTAGAAATTTTTGAAAAATCATGGTTGTTGGAAAATTGTTGACTGCATATGTATATACACACACATATACATTTATATATATATACATGTATCTGCATATATATTATATTCATTACAAGCTTTATATTTTATTTTATTAATTTTTTAATAAAAAAGCTCATTGGTGGCTCAGAGGGTAAAGAGTCTGCCTGCCGTGTGAGAGACCTGAGTTTGATCTCTGGGTCAGGAAGATCCCTGGAGAAGGAAATGGTAACTCAATCCGGTATTCTTGCCTGGAAAATCCCATGGATGGAGGAGCTTGGCAGGAGTCCATAGGGTCACAAAGAGTCAGACACGACTGAGGGAATTCACTTTATATACATATATGCATGACATATACTTTAAGAGAAAACAAAATATTGCTTCATAATGAATTTTTGCTCAAGTCTTTTGCATCTGAATTATAGGCACTGAATGAATCAGCTTCTTCTACAAAGTGCTAGCTACAATGAATAGTTCTGTGTTAAAAAAAGGCATCTCTAGCAAAATTTTTAAGTTCTTAATGAGGATATTAAAAGCAGCTAGCTGTATAACTGATAATCATATTATTTATTAGTAGGGAATATAGAGAAGCTCTGGCTTATATTTGAGAATAATTATATGGATTGTACATCTGTATTCAGGAATGTGTTTTCTGATATGCTTCAATCACCATTCATCTATACATCTATTAAATTAGGTAGTGGTTTAGTGGCTCAGAGGTTAAAGCATCTGCCTGGAATGTGGGGGACCCGGGTTCGATCCCTGGGTCGGGAAGATCCCCTGGAGAAGGAATACTCCAATACTCTTGCCTGGAGAATCCCACGGAGGGAGGAGCCTGGTAGGCTGCAGTCCTTGGGGTCTGAAAGAGTCAGACANAAATCCTAGATGGATAAAGGACTTTAGAAAAACAAATGGTGAAATTTGAGTAAAATCTATAGTTTAGTCAATAGTATTATACTAAATTCTTTGGGCCAATGAACTACAGTTATATAAAGTGTTAACATCAAGGGAAGCTGGTACATATAATAATTTTCTATATCACTGCAATTTTTCTATAAATATAATATTTCAAAGTTTAAAAATTCTATTAAGGAATGCTGTCTTATACAGGAGAAATTTCTCCATCTTCATCTTTTATGCAGACTTAACTAGCTATGGGATTTTATCTACATGTAACTGATAGCAAATTAAGAAATCACTGCATTTACAAACTGGAAGCTAACTTTGAAATAGTTTAACTCTCTATATATGAAGATACCAAGATTTTTTTTTTTTTACTTTATCTGAGACTTTAAGACATAACCAAGGCTAGTATATCACCAAGGCTAGAACTCAGAACATAGTCAAGCCTAGAATACAGCCAAGACTAGAACTCAGATTGTCTAAATTCTCTATCACACATAATACCGAGCGAATCTTTGTGCGTGACATTACTACCCATCTTACCAATACTAACTGTTAATTCTCTAAGCAGTCCTTAGCTATTTTTCATTGTGCCTGATGTAGAGGAGCTGTGGATTTAATCAGGCAAATGACCTCATTGGTTTATACCTTAGAAAGTTTGCTATGGGATTTTTAAGGATCTCTTGGTTTGAGGGGAAGTGGGATTGTAGACAAAAGTTCTTTCAGAAACTCCAGCAGAAGAGACCACTGGTGTTAAGAGAGAATTCAGGGCATCCACGAAGGTTTTGCCACTAGAGCTAAAAAAAAAGGGTTAATGAAAGTAGGACTGATGGGAATTAGTGATTTATGGGACCACATGTGATAAAGAAGCTAGAAATACTCTGCCTCTAAAATCAGGAATTCAAAATGGCAACCCACTCCAGTACTCTTGCCTGGAGAATCCCATGGACAGAGGAGCCTGGCGGGCTACAGTCCATGGGGTCGCAAAGAGTCGGACACGACTGAGCAACTTCACTTCACTTTCCTTTCTACATCTGTTTCACCTTATTGGTTCCGCTACATTGATTTCTGGCCCTACTTAAACCTCTCCTTCATTAATGCTTGTGTGGCCTGTGTTATGTATGTTTCTCTCTCCAACCCTGAAACCTCAGCTTGTCATTCAGGAACTCTTGGAAAAATAGTCAATTCTGCTGTTCTGTTTGTTCTTACAAGACAAACTCTCTCAGAGATTTGAATACAAAATGAGCCACTCCTCTTCTCTGAGGCCAATTTATCCATCTCCACATTGACTTGGTCTTACATATTAACAGTTTTTTGTTGTTTTTTTTTTTTGTAGGGAGTAGGGAGGGGGTGGTCATCAACACTTTCCAATACTGGGCTTTTCTGTATATGGGCTTAATTTCTCTTTAAGCCCTATGTGCAATCTTCCCTCGGGTCTTAGGTACCTTCAGTTACACCCTGCCACTGTCTTCTTCCCAGCTAAGCTGTTGGTTCATCTTGCTTTCGTTAGTTTCCCCCAGGGTCTGGCATTTCTGAACAGCAGTCTCCTCCCTGTGGCCTCCTGGGTGGACTGAGAGCCATAGCCTCTATATTGGTGCTTCAGAAGCTGATGTGAAGCTACCATGGGATTCGAACATTGGCTCAGATTTTAGTGGGTGGGGAAAGATTATGTTTTATACAGGTTTCTGCCTAGTATCCAGTGCCTGGCTCTGAGTAGGAACTTGATATCTCTCTCCTGGATCACTTGAATAAAGAAAATAAATTTCACTGTTAAAGCCAGAGAGTGGTACTCATTTGTAATTTGATTCATTACAGATGTGATTTGCTTGCATATTTTCTAGAACATCTCTGGTACATCACGAGAAAGTTAAATTCTTAATGTTGTTTAGGAATGTTTTGACTTATTATGAGGATTGATTTAAGTTTGTACCTGACTTTTTTTAAAAAAATCACCATTTCTACTCAGAATGTTATGACTATTCTAAAGTTTGGTCTCTAACTTGAATTTCAAAATAGACTTAATTCTGATATATTCTGACTTGCTGCTTTTCTCACTCTAGTCATTTTATCATTTAAACTGGTGCAAACAGTCCATCAGGTCTATAACAAGACAACAATGACACAAAAAATGGAAATCTATACCAGGAACAGGTCCTATATCAACCCTTTTTGATTAATTCTCCCCTTCTTCTCAACGTCTAACTCATCCTGACTGAATCAATCAAAAAGCTATTACTTTCATACTTGGAAGTGTTGCTTTCAAAATCAATAAGAACACAGTTCATTTTTAATATGCAATATATTACAAAAATGAAAATTCCCATTTACTTGAGGTAGAAATTTTTGAAAAATCATGGTTGTTGGAAAATTGTTGACTGCATATGTATATACACACACATATACATTTATATATATATACATGTATCTGCATATATATTATATTCATTACAAGCTTTATATTTTATTTTATTAATTTTTTAATAAAAAAGCTCATTGGTGGCTCAGAGGGTAAAGAGTCTGCCTGCCGTGTGAGAGACCTGAGTTTGATCTCTGGGTCAGGAAGGTCCCTGGAGAAGGAAATGGTAACTCAATCCGGTATTCTTGCCTGGAAAATCCCATGGATGGAGGAGCTTGGCAGGAGTCCATAGGGTCACAAAGAGTTGGACACGACTGAGGGAATTCACTTTATATACATATATGCATGACATATACTTTAAGAGAAAACAAAATATTGCTTCATAATGAATTTTTGCTCAAGTCTTTTGCATCTGAATTATAGGCACTGAATGAATCAGCTTCTTCTACAAAGTGCTAGCTACAATGAATAGTTCTGTGTTAAAAAAAGGCATCTCTAGCAAAATTTTTAAGTTCTTAATGAGGATATTAAAAGCAGCTAGCTGTATAACTGATAATCATATTATTTATTAGTAGGGAATATAGAGAAGCTCTGGCTTATATTTGAGAATAATTATATGGATTGTACATCTGTATTCAGGAATGTGTTTTCTGATATGCTTCAATCACCATTCATCTATACATCTATTAAATTAGGTAGTGGTTTAGTGGCTCAGAGGTTAAAGCATCTGCCTGGAATGTGGGGGACCCAGGTTCGATCCCTGGGTCGGGAAGATCCCCTGGAGAAGGAATACTCCAATACTCTTGCCTGGAGAATCCCACGGAGGGAGGAGCCTGGTAGGCTGCAGTCCTTGGGGTCTGAAAGAGTCAGACACGACTGAGCGACTTCACTTTCACTTTAGTAGCTCAGTCATGTCCAACTCTTTGCAGTCCCATGGACTGCACTTGCAAAAATCCTAGAATGGGTTTCTATTTCCTTCCCCAATAATAATTATGCATGCTTGTAATATTGAACTAGGGACCATGATTATAGTCAATTTCTGTATTCTCTTTATTTCATTTAAAAGTATGCAATCTAGTATGAGATTATATAATCCTGTATAAAACAAGGAACTTGTTTAACAGAATATCTTAATATCAGATTATGTTGGTAAAATGAGTGTTAGGTAATGAAAGTTATTAATTTGATATATATATTACGTTTATTATTGTATCACTACAGCTTTTTTACTGACTGTCCCTGAATTTTCTGTATTCTTTCTTTAGATGTAATCAAATGGTCATGGAAGAAAAGTTCCTAGATCATCAGAAGTTGACAGTTTTCAATGTGTTGTGTGTGCTTAGTCTTAGAGAGAATTGAGTTTGGTATAGGGGTGATGGATGAAGTTTTACTGAGTGATGGATAACTGTTCATTCTGTTAATGGCATATCATCTATCAACTACTTTTGATATGGTTGATCACAAGATGCTGCTGACTCAAATTTTGTGGATTAACTGAGGTGAAAGTGATACCTGTTTGAAGTTTCACTAATACAAAATTTCCCCTCTTGGAGGTAGGATGGATTGAATTATCTGTCGAAATGCTTTTCCTTGTAAGTTCTTTACTGTCAAATTTCTTGTTTTCTCAACCATATCTCTTCTGTATTAGCTGAAATAGAGCCTTATATTGTTAGATGATTTTTCTGTGTCATGCAAACTTTTTGTCTCCAAATCTACATTCCTTTCTACAAGCTTTTTATTTTTAAGAAAATGAGGTGGATTTCTGGCCCTCCGTGCCAGAGTAAGCTCTCTGTAGCCCGTCCTTCACACTGATTGCCACTGACAACTTGAAAAACTACAACAAACAACTAATTTAGGTCTCTGAAAAGTAAACAAAGGGAGAGGATTATGAATCATGGTCAAAATTTAGAGAGGCAACCTTCACTGATACAAGTTTCCTGTTGTTTTTCTCTCAATAAAAATAAAAGAGAATAAAATCAACAACAAGAAGACAGTCCAGGAAAATAAATATTATGAGAGAAGCAGTGGGGGAAAAAAAGAAACAGAGTTAGTACCAGAAAGTTAGAATTATCAGAAAAAAATATTAAATTTAAGAATATTAAAGAAGAGACTTTTAAATATGTTAACCAATTTTTTAAATGGAGTAAAANCAACCATATCTCTTCTGTATTAGCTGAAATAGAGCCTTATATTGTTAGATGATTTTTCTGTGTCATGCAAACTTTTTGTCTCCAAATCTACATTCCTTTCTACAAGCTTTTTATTTTTAAGAAAATGAGGTGGATTTCTGGCCCTCCGTGCCAGAGTAAGCTCTCTGTAGCCCGTCCTTCACACTGATTGCCACTGACAACTTGAAAAACTACAACAAACAACTAATTTAGGTCTCTGAAAAGTAAACAAAGGGAGAGGATTATGAATCATGGTCAAAATTTAGAGAGGCAACCTTCACTGATACAAGTTTCCTGTTGTTTTTCTCTCAATAAAAATAAAAGAGAATAAAATCAACAACAAGAACACAGTCCAGGAAAATAAATATTATGAGAGAAGCAGTAGGGGAAAAAAAGAAACAGAGTTAGTACCAGAAAGTTAGAATTATCAGAAAAAAATATTAAATTTAAGAATATTAAAGAAGAGACTTTTAAATATGTTAACCAATTTTTTAAATGGAGTAAAAATATAAGCAAGGAAAAATGGTGTAAAAATAGACTGATAATTCATTTACTTACATTTACCTTGTTTGTATTGATCAACTCTTTTCAAAGATACTCTTGATCTCTTTTTTAAAGGAATATTTCTTGTATATATCATAATATTGAGTATTGCTTTCTAATAAATACTATTAGAATGTCAAAAAATAAATGATCATTTGCTTTTGTTGGCAGGGTAGATATATTTTTCTAGTCATTATTTTTATAATTTTGCCTATACTTAAATTTCTTCTCATTTCTTTAGATAATATCTAATGGTTCCATACTGAGTGGCAATAAAATTAGAATAGGTGTTATTTCTAATTTCTCTACTCATTTTGTGCTATTCAGGTTTTGTAATTGGGCAGTTATTAATATTTGCTTGTACTGTTTAATATGTATATTTTAACATAGGTGGATTGTGAGCCTTAAAAATATTCTGTTACTCTCAGCTGTAACATATGAGACTATCAGGGAGATAATTCTGCTTTTTACATCTTTTACTCACTCCCTCCTCTTAACTTTTATGGTTGGATCATTTGTACACTGTCAGAACTGTCCATAAAATGTGTTTTTCACATTTTCTACACAATTTTCCCCTTGAGTCTACAGACAAATGCATTTGATGCTCACTACTAGTCTTAATGGGGGCTTCCCTGGTGGTTCAGACAATAGTCTGCCTGCAATGCAGGAGACTGAGTTAAAGGTAGTAGTCCTGATCAGCACCACATTGACTGAAGTTTTTCCTCCAGTAAAAAGATTTTCCTTCCTTGAATTTATAGATGTTCATAACTGTAGACTTCACAGCTGATGGATATTTTGGGAGGATAAAGATAAAGCTATTAGCTTCTTTCTCATCTTGATTAACTTGTACATATTGCCTCCTATATTCTTGGTGTCAACTTGTTGCTGTGAAAAACTCTGATGTTCCATTGTTTTTCCTTTCTTATATATGTCTTGACCTTTGCACTTAACCTTCCAAATAATGCTTTCTTAATCATTAAAGTTCAATTATTATACAATGATTTGTCTTGAGATTGAACCTTCTGATATTATAAATTATATATATATATAAACTATATAGGTATACATATTCATATTATATATATACCTATATGGTTTACCTTGGCCTAAGATAAGTTTTCCTTATTCTGTTTTATTTTCTATATTTCTGTTTCTTTGGAAAGAGGAGAAGATTAATTTTGTTTTCTTCTCTCACATCTCTTTATGATTCTTACTCTTTGCAGACTGGCCTTTCTTGTTTTGTTTGTGTTCATCTTTTCTAAAATGATTTCTACTTTTAATCCCATTTCTTTCATGAATCCTGCTACTTTCAATTTCACTCTCTGGCCATCTCTTCTTGAGACCTCGTGTTTCATCTCCTGGTCTCTATCTATATATTTTAAATTGGTTAAATTTACATTGGCATGTACAAATGTTCACTACATTTTTCTTGTTTCCTAACAACATGTTTCTGATGATTAAAAGAGCTGATGTTTTCCTTTTCATCTTTGTTCTTGCCTGTCTTTCCTGGTTGCTAAGCAAGTTCCTTTAGTGTTTCTCTTATCGGAGTATTGCATTTTCTTGACTAGCTAACAGCAGGAGTTTCTTGTAGGAAGTGGGAAAGAGGTTATAGAGTTTTGCAGGCACCACAGCTCCAGGGCTCTCTCATCATTTTCTGTAATGATAAACTACCTCCTCCTGGTTTGAGATATTATAGATCTA
This sequence comes from Raphicerus campestris, assembly GCA_006410735.1. Taxonomy (NCBI): domain Eukaryota; kingdom Metazoa; phylum Chordata; class Mammalia; order Artiodactyla; family Bovidae; genus Raphicerus; species Raphicerus campestris. The sequence goes on along the minus strand of SJYW01037272.1, from coordinate 167,653 downwards.
CTGCTGTTTTGATTCCCAGAACCCAAACTAGTTCGGGACACCTTCCATCTGCACGCTTATCCTTTCCTGTTTCCCACTGCCCTGCCGCGAGTGAAACAACGCTTGCCGCCCAGATTGATTGATTCCGTGTCAGAAGTTACACTTTGTAGTTTGTTTTCTGAGGTTTTCCACCTCTGAGGATTTTCTCTCCACTTCCCTGAGGACTCTATCCTGTTAGCTTTGAACTTTGCTCCAGCATTTCAGACTCTGGCTGGGGCTTCTCCTCTGGATTCATACACTTGTTTGTGGATTTCTAGTGATCTGCCACCATCAGCTGCCCCCACCCTTTCAGTTTATTTCTTCTCCCGAATCCTGACTTGCCCTGAGTACTTCTTTACTCAGGTCAGTAGGGTTTGTGACAACAACTTGTAAGATTTGGAGTTAGAGGGTCTGTCTTTGTTTCATACACTTGCTGAACTATAAAGTTTATAGTTTTTATTTTTGTTTTTCTCTTCTTGTTTCTAGGAGAAGTGATATGACTAAGCTGCTACTGTGGAAATGTACAAATCTTTGCACATGTTTCAGTGACAGAAATGTAATAAAACTTACCATTACTTAATATGCTTCTACATCTACCAATTTTCAGAAAATTTAGTTTATATAAATTAATTTAGTTTTAAGTTTTTAAAGCATAATTTTATTTAGTTTTTTTTGAAACATAGTTTTAATGATATTTTTTAAAACTCCTCCAAATTTAGAACAATTTCAAAAAATAATTAAAAATAACTTATTCTTTTGCGAGGAAATACTGAAAACTGGTATATTTTGAAGATTTTTTTTTTTTTTTTTTTTTTTTTGGTCCTCACTTCTGAGTACTTTCTTGTATTATAAACTTTCCTTTATTACCTGCATAAACACATAATAATCCCCGGCTCCTCAGATTGCCTGTTACGTGGCAGCCTTGTTAAATCTAGTGAATGGACAGCAGATGTCACTGTTGGATGAAATGAGCCATTCTGCTAATCCCACTGTCTCTCATCTGAAAGTGCCTTTCCAGGGTCCAAATCCTGGGGTTTACTGATAAAGAGAGAGAGAGAAAATAAAATTAAACTCAGAACCCTGAGTCAGTTTCAAAACTTGGCCTGGCACCTTAGGGCATGGGACATAAGCCAGCTTTGCAATTAACTGAACTTTTTCATTTTAAATGAAGCATATTTTTTCAGTTTACTCTGCATGGTGGAAAATGACTTGCAATATTAGAATTCTAAATTCTTGTGTCTTACTTTGTGCGATTGTTTCCCGGTTTTTTCAACACATACCTGTAGGTTTGACTCTAGCAGCATTCCATCTGTTCACATGGTGCTTTTAAAATGTACGTGACATTGGGAATCATGGCACACAGCAGAGGCATTTAGAATCAAAATGTAGAATTGAGCACAGTCAGAATGCTTTATTTTAGTATATCCATCTCTTAAAATTTATCTCCTAGTGTCTTTTACTATGCATTGTTATATTTTGCAGGTGCCCATGTTTCAAATCTGGGTACTTTTATTTTTCAGATGGCTTTTATTCTTTGTGAGAATAGAAAAATGTTTCCCAAATATTTCTAAGATATTTAGGTTATTGCTCGTGTCTGTTATCTTACTTTGTCTACCTGCTGACTTTCTGAGTGATTTCTCACTTAGTGGGTCAGAAATTCTTCTGAGTTACAACTTATGTCCAACTAGTATCCTGTTTGTTACTAATTAATTGAGTTCAAGTTAGTTTTTAATTTTAAACTTCGTAACTTATTCCTACTCTGCTACTTTAATTTTGTTTCACAATCCTTTTATAGAAGAAACACCAATCAGAGTAGCATAACATTTTAATTTTCATTTTATCAGCTCCTAATTGGCAAGTATATATAATTCTTGCTGTCTAATGTGTGGGTATAGTAGTTGAGAGAGTGACTATTTCTCACTCTTTTCAGAAAAAGTGACACAGAAGACACAATCTGTCTTTGGGGCACACTGAAGTTAAAATTATTGAATGGATTTCTGTCATTATTTGTTTTGATTCCAATTCTACATTTAAATTTTGCTACTTTGGAATGAGATAGGGAAGGATAAAGGCTTTTTTCCCCCAGCACTGAGCACAATACTACTTTGCCAAGAGAAGAAAGCCACTAGTTGGCGGACTGATGGAAGAATGATTGAGGCTATATTAAAATACTTGTCATGCTTCTTCCTGACATTACTATTTTGAGGCTAATAATATGAAGCACATAAATAGAAGAAGAAAGTGATATTGATTAATTAAGATAAGTAGGATGGGAATTTATACACTCATTTGTTAGATAAATTTTTATTGAGCACCTACTGTGTGCTAAGTGTTACCCAGGGTTCCTCTCTTGTGTAACTCACAGTCTAACTTGGCAAAGGAGCTGGTGAGTATTTTTGTGAGTTTGTTTTGTTTTGGAAAATAAAAAAGCTATCAGATAAAGTATTTTTCCAAAAAAGATCACTTTAAAATATTTAAAATAGAAAAATTATGAAATATGTGTTTCCAGAAAATTTATGAAATATGTGTTAGGAGATCAATCCATATGATTTAACAATATAATCATTTATTCAACTTCACAATTTCTCTGGTGGTTAGGTTTTAGCAGACATGAAGTGGTAGGTCTTAAATTCATATTGTAACAGATTGGGTTACAGTGGAGTTCTAACTTTCGTTCAGACATCAACAACTGAAATGCTGTAAAGTCAAAGTGAATTCTCCATGCAATGGCACAAATGCAATTTTAGCATGCCTTGTTAGTATACATGTCAGTTATGTTTTGTGTTTTTTTTCCTTTTTCTACAGTTATTACCATCTAAGAGGGACATATGGTATATCAATAGTACAGCTTATTAAGGTGTTTGAGGAAGAAATATTAAGAATGTGTACCAGATGGTATTTAGCTCCATAAGAGCACAGATGATTACCAGGTAGTTGCTTCTGTCTTTTCTCCTTGATATTCATATATAACTCATAGCACTTGTAGAAACACTTTAAAAAATACCAATATATTATCTTTGAGGATCTCTCTACATGTTTTGGCACAAAGGTTTGGTGTTAACTGACTACATTATTTCCAACTGTAAAACAACGCATTTAAGGTAGAAGAAAAAGACACCCATCTCCATGTGTTCCCAGAATTCTAATTAAAAAAAAAAAAACTGATGTGTGTGTGCACAAAATCAAGCTTTGATTATTACAGATATTTTAATGTTACCATAAGGATGCTTTTCATAATTACATCAATCAGTAGTAAAGAAGGAAAAAGGGAAATGCAAAAATCTAAAATACAAAATCTACTTCAAAATGTGACTTACAGGAAAGATAAATGAGTTGTAAAAAGAAATATGATCTATGCTGCTTGGCAGGGGTCCTCAGCCTCTGGGATCTAATGCCTGATATTCTTAGGTGGAGCTGTTGTAATAATAATAGAAATAAAGTTCATAATAGATGTAGTATGTTTGAATCATCCCCAAACCATCTCCTTGCACCCCTCATCGATGGAAAATTTGTCTTCCGTGAAACTTGTCCCTGGTGCCAAAATGGGTGGGACCACTGTGTATGGTTTAGGAGGTAGCGTCATATAAGGCAAACAACCTGAAAAGACACTGAGAGTGGTAGCCGGTCATAGCATGTGGTAGAAGAAATTAACATGGAAAAAATCGGTTATCTCCATTATGTGATGGTAGCCAGCCAAAAAATAATAGCAAGCAAGAAAATGTTTGGAATAAGCACTGAAGTTACTAAATTAGATTTGTGAAAACGGGAAAGCCTTTAAGGCAAACTGCAGGTATGAGGCCAAGAAATCAGAGGCCAATTTACTGATGTGTTTAATGTTAAATGAATAGAACTACAGTATAAGCAGTATATATGCTCTTCTTTGTGGTTCCTTTTTTCCTATCATTCTATGATAAATGTGCATTCTTTGCATACTAGATTCTCATTTCATTGTCAGTCATACAGTTTGCCTTCAGATAACAGGAGCCCTTTGGTTCACCCTTTGGAGAAACTGATGTCTCGTAATGTGGCTGAGCTAGGGGACCAGCCTTTGTTTAAAATCACCAGCTGAGGCAAAGTCACCTCCACTAAAAATATACACCTGCTTAATCTGTAAGCATCAGTGGAAAAAGCCTACCTGGAAAGAAACTAAAACTTGACTTTAGCAGGCTCAGGGCTAGGCCCCATTAATTGCATTGAATTTGGGATACTGGAACTTTTCACGGAAAATTTCAATTTGCCACAACTTTCATACTCTAAACCTTATTTCCTGTCACACAAACAGAGAACTGTTCTCTCATTACTAAAGCTGCCAGTTTTTTTTTTTTTTTCCTCATGGATGAATGTCCCTACCCTGCTATTCCTCCAGGCAGAAATAAAATTCTTAGCTTTATGTACTCCAGCTAATGTATACTGAGTTTCCATTTCCAAATGACCCACCTCCAAAAAGTAATTTGCAAATTCCCAGGAAAACACATGCTGCTCCACTGTCTGTGCTTTCAAAGCACTTGGTTCAGAATGTGAGTATCTGGATTCCACTTCTTCAAATTACTTCATTGTGTGACCTTGAACAAGTCACTAATATCTTTGGACCTCATTTCTTCTTCTATAAAATTAGAATAAGAATGTTGAACTCACAGGACTTTACAAGGGTAAAATGAGATGATGTTTATTAAGTACCCACTGTTATATCTGCATCCGGAAGATGCTGTACACTCTGTGTTGCATGGTACTGATACTAATGAATAGTCTTGGAACTTGATGTACGTCCAACGTTCCTCTAAGTGAACTTTATGTGTAATGATTCATTTAAGNTTACTTCATTGTGTGACCTTGAACAAGTCACTAATATCTTTGGACCTCATTTCTTCTTCTATAAAATTAGAATAAGAATGTGAAACTCACAGGACTTTACAAGGGTAAAATGAGATGATGTTTATTAAGTACCCAGTGTTATATCTGCATCCAGAAGATGCTGTACACTCTGTGTTGCATGGTACTGATACTAATGAATAGTCTTGGAACTTGCTGTACATCCAACGTTCCTCTAAGTGAACTTTATGTGTAATGATTCATTTAAGGTCACTAATTGTTATCCCTATTTCAGAACTGTACACTGAAGCATAGAGACTTTAAAACTTGCCCAAGGTCATATGTTAGAAAACAGTGGAGAGAATTTGACTCAAAGGATGTGGCTCTAAGGCCACACTCCCATTTCTATCTACTGGTATCCTCCTACTATTATGACAACTCCCACTCTGCTTCAGTGCTTATCACATTGCTTTATATTTTATTAATTTATGTGCATTGCCCTACAACTAGTTTAAGAGCTTCTTGAGGGAGATTTATTTATATTTTCTGCCTATCTAGCATGCCTGGCCCATACTGAAAACTCATTAAAAATTTACTGGGAAATGAATTAACAAAGACCAATAAACATGAAAAGAAATTTAAGAATTATAAATGACTTAGAAGATCTTTTTTTTCACAACTGTGTACTGATCTCCACGACTGTATAGATGTGTGTTTATATTGTGAATATGTATCAATACATTTCAAGAATTACTGTTGACAAACTGTGTGTGTACATATATATGTAACGGTATATATACATGTATATACAGAGAAAGATATAGAAAAAGCCTTGTTCTTTTTGATGGAAAATTCTCAATAGAAAATACCAACAGCTAATCTTCACTGTGTAAATATGTTGGTCATTTTACTTGATTTTAGCATGTCTGAAACTTATGTCAGAAGAAACAAGTTTTCTGAATATCTAAATCAGATTTTAGTGACATTTTTACAGCATTAATGACAGACAAGCAGAGGATTCTTTCAGGTATTAGTTTCTGCCATTTTAGTCACATGTTTACAAATATTTTGGCTATTTTTTATATAAAGACCATATGCTTGACTACAGTAGACGTAAGGGGTAAAATTAAGAGATGAATTTTAGGCTTCTTCTCTTAAAGTTTTCAAGTGCTGTGATGAGAATTGCACTAACCCAATAAAGAAATGGGGATGTTTCTAGTTTCTGTGGCATTCTTTAGCATATCCTCAAAGTAAAGGAAAATATAAAAAAATATTTGTAATAGTGAAACNTTTTCAAGTGCTGTGATGAGAATTGCACTAACCCAATAAAGAAATGGGGATGTTTCTAGTTTCTGTGGCATTCTTTAGCATATCCTCAAAGTAAAGGAAAATATAAAAAAAGTTTGTAATAGTGAAACAATTAATTTGGGTCTAGTGGCCACAGGACTGGAAAAGGTCAGTTTTCATTCCAATCCCAAAGAAAGGCAATGCCAAAGAATGCTCAAACTACCACACAATTGCACTCATCTCACATGCTAATAAAGTAATGCTCAAAATTCTCCAAGCCAGTCTTCAGCAATACGTGAACCGTGAACTCCCTGATGTTCAAGCTGGTTTTAGAAAAGGCAGAGGAACCAGAGATCAAATTGCCAGCATCCACTGGATCATGGAAAAAGCAAGAGAAAAACATATATTTCTGCTTTATTGACTATGCCAAAGCCTTTGACTGTGTGGATCACAATAAACTGTGGAAAATTCTAAAGAGATGGAAATACCAGACCACCTAACCTGCCTCTTGAGAAATCTAAATGCAAGTAAGGAAGCAACAGTGAGAACTGGACATAGAATAATAGACTGGTTCCAAATAGGAAAAGGAGTACGTCAAGGCTGTATATTGTCACCCTTCTTATTTAAGTTATATACAGAGTACATCATGAGAAACGCTGGACTGGAAGAAACACAAGCTGGAGTCAAGATTGCCGGGAGAAATATCAATCACCTCAGATATGCAGATGACACNTTGACTTCACAATCCAAGAGTTCTGGCTTTAGGTTAAGTGGTTACACTATCGTGGTTATCTGGGTCATGAAGATCTTTTTTGTATAGTTCTGTGTATTCTTGCCACCTCTTCTTAATATCTTTTTCTTCTGTTAGGTCCTTATATTTTCTGTCCTTTATTGCGCCCATCTTTGCATAAAATCTTCCTTTGGTATCTCTAATTTTCATGAAGAGATCTCTAGTCTTTCCCATTCTATTGTTTTCCTCTATTTCTTTGCATGTATACTTAGAAATTTTTTCTCATTCCATTCACTTGTATGGTTTTCCCCTCACTCTAAATGTTTCTATTTTTTACATTTAATCCTTTATTTTTCTAGATATATGTATTGTGAGATAAAATATCTAAGATTTCCTTTTCAAACATGTATTATACTGTGTATTATTTTTTTACCTACTGGTATCAATTTCATTGTAAATATATATGAATTTTAATGAATATATGTACTTTTTAGACTATATTTTTCATAATCATCCTAAATATTTTTTGACAATAATACTGTTTTGTTGGAGTGTACTTTAATATATTGTTGAGCCAACTCCTATCATCAACCCTACTTCTTTTTATTTTATTTTTTAAATTTTCTTCTATTATCCTTTTCCCCCTGTCCTCTTTCTTCCTGTTCTACCTTCTTCCTTTCCTCATTCTCTTCTCCTTCTCTTCTCATTTCGCTTTATGTTCTCATTCTCATTCTCTATTTTAAGGACTTACCTTCTGTTTGATAGTTTTTAATTTGTGAAGTACCTTTCATATCTGACAGTATCTACTTTAGAAACTGTGCACATAAATATGCTATATTTCTCAGATGAAGAAAAATATGAGATTTCCTTATTAATAGAGTATCCCCATATATGATAATATTTTCCTGAGTCACCACTTCTTGCACCTTTCACATGTTAGGACATGTGAGTAGAAATCAGTGTTTCCTAAATGAACACTAGACTCCATAGTAAAGATATTTTTCAATTTGGAAGGAAGGAATAAAACAGTATATTATAATTAAACATTTGAGAAAATGCCCTTTGCAGACAGATTCTCCTTTTTTCCAGCTCAATCTGTGTTTTACAGCTGCACAACAGTTACAACAAAAGCCCATCTTGAATAGCAGTGCACAGCATTCTCTGATAATTTCTATTTTTTCCAGGTCGCATTACGAGATATTAACTGTGCTCTAAACGTTCAGTTGATTATTCATTTATTCACTTGTTGTACATATATTTTAGTGAATGCCTCATATGCACCTAGGATATAGACCCCACTTTCATTGGCTGATATATGAGCAGAGGTTGGATGGGGTGGGGATAGACTGGTCATATGTAACATATATGTGAAATCAATACCAAGTGTAGTGAGCATTTAATAAAAATAACAAAGGCAAATAAGTGAGAAAGAGAGTCCTTGCATGAGGTGGTGAAGAACACCTTGCTGGTCTGCATTTGACTTGTGACTATGTGGCTTGTACAGAGACATCATATTTCCTCCAAGTAGAGACGAAGGATAGGGAACTAGAGGCTGTTACACCAAGCTTGTGGGCTATGGAAGGGAGTTTGGTTTTACTCCGGATGCATTACAGAGTCATTGCAGGATTTCAAGAGAAAAAAAAAGACATTATTTAAGTTTGAAAAAAATCTTTATAGCTTTGTGTAAACTGAATGATAAATGGAGGAGCATGATGATCGATTCAATGATATAGCAGTCTAGGTGAGACATTATGGTGGCTTGGAATGAGATGATATCAGTGGAAATGAAGAGGTCTTTGAAAATTTAAGATCTATTTTGAAGAAAGTATTGACTTAACTGGTTAATAAAATGAAAGCATGGTATGAAACATTGGAAAATTGGCATCTTAAGTATAAGTATTGCCATTTATGAAGGAGTAGGCTGAGAGAGACAGATTTGGATCAAAGAGATTAACTGTAGTGTTTTTAGTTATAAATACCTATATAGCCATGTAAGCAAAGCTGCTCGTCAAATAGTTGGGTATTATCTTAACTCAAAGAATGTTAGAGCCAGATGTTTTTAAAAAACACATAAACAACAATGATTTTTTAAAGAAATGCTTTATCATTATCCTCATTAAGGAGGTATTGAAGCTGTGTGTCAGGATAGGTCCCTTGATGATAGCATGTAGGTGAGCAATAGGCACTAGAATCAAATCCCAATATGTTGCACTGCATTCCATTACAATATCTCAGGATTTTCAACTTTCTCAGCTTTATATCTGTTGTTGGAGTGTACTTTAATATATTGTTGAGCCAACTCCTATCATCAACCCTACTTCTTTTTATTTTATTTTTTAAATTTTCTTCTATTATCCTTTTTCCCCCATCCTCTTTCTTCCTGTTCTACCTTCTTCCTTTCTCAGCTTTATTGAGATAAAATTGACATATATCATTGTGTGAGTTTAATGATGTATGTTTATCATTAAACATAAATTTAATGAAACATATACATGTAAGTTGAATCACACAATGATTTGTTACATGTTTTTACTGCAAAATTATTGTTGCAATGATAGTGTTAGTTAACACACCCATCAGCTTTATTTGGTGGCTTTCACAATCACAGTAGAACGTTGTTAACTGTCAGCTCCATGCTATCCATTACACCCTCAGAATTTTCTCCTCTTGTAACTGGAAGTTTGTACCCTTTGACCACCTTCATGCCTTTTCTCCACTCCTCCCATCCTCTGTCCCAAGCAATAGTAATCTGTTCTTTTTTCTTTGAGGTTTTTTTTTTTTCCTTTTTAATTCCTTGTTCAACTTCTATTTCAGGCTTATTTTAGAGTATTTTTTTCCAATTTCCCAAATGCCCGGCTGGTAGTCTTTCTTATATATATCAACTGCTTTGAAATTATGTTTTTCCCCTTCTATATAAATAACATGTTAACAGATACTATGCTGCAGTATCTGACCTGTTCAATATTTGATTCAGTTCAACAGATTTTGATGAACTCTTATCTATGTTCAGTTGTCATGTTTCTTGTATTGGGTATTGCATGATAAACCTCTTCAAATTTTATGAGGAGCTCATGTTTCTCAGCCATTGAGAAATTAAAGCATGATCATAATCCTATAGCCCTTTAACAGGAACTTGGTTAAAATATGTATCAGTTCAAAGACACTGCATTCAAGGTTCTCTTTCTTTGTAAAGCTGTCCTTTACATCTGTATGTTATAGACATTCCTATAGGCACACATGTCATATGACTGCACATGTTTTATCTCTAGAATCAACAGAGCCTGGATACTTGCTCTTTGTGATCAAAAACAGTTTTACATAAAGGAGTTGGTAAATATAATTATGTTGTTGTTAGTCGCTCAGTCATGTCCAACTCTTTGTGACCCCTTAGACCGTAGCCCACCCGGCTCGTTTATCCATGGAATTCTTCAGGCAAGAATATGTAGTTGCCATTACCTTCTCCAGGGGATCCTCCCAATCCAGGGATTGAACCTGGCTCTCCCTCCTTGCAGACAGATTCTTTACCATCTGAGCCACCAGGGAAGCCCATAATTATGTTAAACAATGACAAATCACGTATACAAAACTTTCCACTTTCAGGACACATCCCTAGTGTTTCTTTTAGCCTTCACAATAAAGCAGTCAGATATGAGGCAGAAATTTTGTAGATGAGGAAACAAGCTAAATGAGAATAATGTAGGTACTGGGATCCCATGTTTATTAAACAGTCCAGTTACGCTTGTAAAAAAAAAAAAAAACTTGCCAAATTTATTCCAGATCTTATTCAGAAATACAACACTGTGAAAGAAAAAGTAAAATGCGCTTATTTAAAAGTGTAGCATATTTATTAGAAAGAATTNGGATCCCATGTTTATTAAACAGTCCAGTTATGCTTGTAAAAAAAAAAAACTTGCCAAATTTATTCCAAATCTTATTCAGAAATACAACACTGTGAAAGAAAAAGTAAAATGCACTTATTTAAAAGTGTAGCATATTTATTAGAAAGAATTCTAGAATAAAAATTAGTATATATGATATCTAGGCTTGAACCTGTCTCATAAATTAGGAAGCTATATGTTACTGGAAAAGATACTTTGCATCTAGAAACCTTGAATTATTTCATCTGTAAATGAAGAAGAAAGGAACTACATTTTATCACTTATTTATTCAACTGGCTCTTGATTTTATGTTAGGTATAGTCCTAATAGCTATAAAACTAGTATAGGAGAAAGATTGACTAAAAGGAAATGTTATCAGGATCTTGAAAGAGATGGACATCAAGATAATGAAATAATTTGTAGGTGGGCATTTAATCTTGGCTCATTCACTCATTCATTCCTAAATGTTTTGGACTGCTTTTTATATTCTAAAAATTACCCCAGATGCTCAAAATGAAAATGTTAATGTTGAAGGATTGTAAAGGGTAAGAACTTGCTCAATGAAAAAAGAGTGATAAGAGACTGGAACAGGACATGTTGGGCAGGAAAAGAAGCAGGTACAAAAGCAAGCTGACAGGACGTGGAATGGAGACGAATTTAGGAGTCTACTCAAGAGCTTCCCTTTCTAGCTTTGCACAGCAATAGACATTTAATCCTAAGTTTAGAGAACTGGAGAGGCAGTTAGGAAAATGGTTAGGCCTCCATCTTAAAAGGATCACACTGGCAGCATTGTGGTCACTGGATTAGAGGAGCCAGAAACTGAGGCAAAGGGGTCATTTATAAGGCTGCTGTAGGCACTATGCACTTGTTTCTTTGATTCTTTTTTTTTTTTTTTGGATAATGTGGCAATAGCCATAGAGATTAAAAATACTCATTCTCTTAAGCCAATTAATTTCATTTCCACGTTCCCCTAAATATGTTCAAGTTTGTTGGGAGTTCAGTGCTCTTTGAAATAACAAAATATAAACTATAGAAAATATAAACAAGTATTTTCAACACTACACCAAAGGCTAATTAAATAATAAAGCATCCATAATAATAGGAATGAAAAATAATATTGCACTCTACTTTGCCAACAAAGGTGTGTCTAGTCAAGGCTATGGTTTTTCCTGTGGTCATGTATAGATGTGAGAGTTGGACTGTAAAGAAAGCTGAGCACTCAAGAACTGATGCTTTTGAACTGTGGTGGTGGAGAAGTCTCTTGAGAGTCCCTTGGACTGCAAGGAGAACCAACCAACCTATCCTAAAGGAGATCAGTCCTGGGTGTTCACTGGAAGGACTGATGTTAAGCTGAAACTCCAATATTTTGGCCACCTGATGTGAAGAGCTGACTCATTTGAAAAGACCCTGATGCTGGGAAAGATTGAAGGCAGGAGGAGAAGGGGACAACAGAGGATGAGATGGTTGGATGGCATCACTGATTCAATGGACAAAAGTTTGAGTAAACTCTGGGAGCTGGTGATGGACAGATAGGTCTGGCGTGCTGCAGTTCATGGTGTCACAAAGAGTCAGACATGACTGAGTGACTGAACTGAACTTAACTGATATAACTGTAATAATATTTCATATTTATATATATTTAAAAGATGCTTGCTCCTTGGAAAAAAAACACTATGACAAACTTAGATAGTTATTAAAAAGTAAAGATGTCACTTGCTGATAAAGGTCTGTATAGTCAAAGCTGTGGGTTTCTTCCAGTAGCCATGTAAGGATATGAGAGTTGGACCGTTAAAGAAGGCTGACAGCTGAAGAACTGATGCTTTCATAGAGACCATGTTCTCTATGATTTTAATAATGTATATTTTAAAATTTGCTTTACTGTCCAGAATATAGTCTATTTTANTCCAGTAGCCATGTAAGGATATGAGAGTTGGACCGTTAAAGAAGGCTGACAGCTGAAGAACTGATGCTTTCATAGAGACCATGTTCTCTATGATTTTAATAATGTATATTTTAAAATTTGCTTTACTGTCCAGAATATAGTCTATTTTAGTAAGTATTCAAATATGCACTTAAAAATGTGTATCATGCATTCATTTCCACAGTTGTAAATGTGGCAAATTAAGCCAACTTGGCAAATTGTGCACTTATAAGTTGTCTCTATCGCTACTGATTTTTTTGTCTTCTTTTTCTTTACTTAAGAAGGTGTGTTAAATCTACAGGAATTTTTTCATTTGTCTATTTTTTCATTTACTCATCAATTTTTGCTTTCTATATTTTGAAGTTATGTTATTGGGTATATACACCTTAGCAATTGCTTTNCAGGCACAGCCCTCTACATTAGAACTTGAACAAGGCAATGCCTTGGACTATTTGCTTTATGAGAGATGAGACAGTGTGGGTTTGCCAACAAAGTATTAAGTGGATTTATATGACTGATAGACTATGTTCAGTGTTAATAAAGAATCATTTACAATTAATAATTCTCAATTAAAGCTGTTTGTTATATTACCTTCTCTGTTTTATCTCAGTACATGACAGGCATTCAGTAAATATTTGCTGGATTTTTAATAAACGTAGACAAATCAAAGATGGCCTAACACAAGATTTTTGTGATGCCTTGAATGACATATTTATCTGTAGCCAGTGAATTATAATATGTCAGACACCTTTATGAATAAATGAAGTAGGGAGGGGTAAGTGGATGTCTTAGATGCTGCAGTAAAAACTTGCCTTTACAAAGACTAGTGTTCAATAGATATAAATGCACATTTACTTTCAGTTTGCAAGTCAGAACCTATTGGCCTTTCATAACTGGTGCTTTTTATTCCTCTGGATGTACCACTAATTCATGGACAACATCTTGGCAATAGATCCAAAGTGACATATACTGTTGAGAGATTCAGTGAAACATTCTCAACCTGTAGGCATTTCCCTGGTTTCTGTGTAAACACCATACTGACTATAAAATTGCTTCTGGGATTTATGTCATTGCATTTCCTTGTCCCCTTTTATTAAATTGGCTTACTTTCTCTGCACATTAGGACTTTTCACTGTATCAGCTATCACTTGATGTATTATTATTACAGACATTCTGGTCACTTTCTTATTTCCTAGCTGAGAACTAAGGTGACTTGATTGTTGAGGATCAGCTCTACTACTGACACTCTCAAGTGAGATGGGTACTATTTATTAAGTANTCTTGACTGCTCTTGGACTTTTCACTGTATCAACTATCACTTGATGTATTATTATTACAGACATTCTGGTCACTTTCTTATTTCCTAGCAGAGAACTAAGGTGACTTGATTGTTGAGGATCAGCTCTACTACTGACACTCTCAAGTGAGATGGGTACTATTTATTAAGTATATAAGGTATTTTGAAATCAAGTGAATTATTATTAAGTATATATTTTGAAACCAAGCCTAGAACAAAACTAGGCTTTATCTATTTCACTTTCATGAAAGGAATATTCCATGTGGATATGGGGATAAATTATGTATAAGGATATATACATACATACACATATATACACAAACTTTCATACACAGACAAGTCCAACTTGGTATTTACCAAAGTGATATGAACAGTGAAGAGAAAACTTGAATTTTTATTGATACTTTGATAAATTTGAATGAAATTGGAGAAGGCAATGGCNATGTGGATATGGGGATAAATCATGTATAAGGATACATACATACACATATATACACAAACTTCCACACACAGACAAGTCCAACCTGGTATTTACCAATGTGATATGAAAAGTGAAGAGAAAACTTGAATTTTTATTGATACTTTGATAAATTTGAATGAAGTTGGAGAAGGCAATGGCATCCCACTCCAGTACACTTGCCTGGAAAATCCCATGGATGGAGGAGCCTGGTAGGCTGTAGTCCATGGGGTCTCGAAGAGTCAGACATGATTGAGTGACTTCACTTTCACTTTTCATTTCATGTATTGGAGAAGGAAATGGCAACCCACTCCAGTGTTCTTGCCTGGAGAATCCCAGGGACAGGGGAGCCTGGTGGGCTGCCGTCTATGGGGTCGCACAGAGTCAGACATGACTGAAGCAACTTAGCAGCAGCAACAGCATTCTATTCTCAATAGTTTTGAGCACAAGAATTTTCAAAATCCTTGGCTATTACATGTTCTGTTGAAATCATCAATGCCTAATCAATGAGAGGAAATCAAAAGGGGCCATAGTATATGCTTGATTTTATGCAGCAAAAATTACTCTAACACACATAAGAGGTGACATATTTAAGATATAGAATAGTAGTAAGATGGTTTGAAATGAATCTAAAAGAAAGATCTGCAGGCTGATCTATGTTGGTTAAGGAGAATTCAGAACAAAAGAATGAAGGCACCCAGCAGAGCTGTGGCCTTCAGCAGAAACTGTTCACTTCAAATGAATGTTTGGGAAAATTACAAAGAGCAAAATTACATGAACGATATGTGTTTGTCTCAAACAGAGTGCAAGCAATCAGCACAAGTTATTTTATGGAAATTTTTTAAACTTCCTAAAGTGGAAGGACTATTAAAGAAAAGAGTCTCAAACAATATATTTCCAATGGTTTAAACTTTCACCAGAAATCACGTGGTCCCCAAGTTGGCACTAAAACCAAGATTACATCATGATACTTGCTTTAAAACTAGATAAATGTTGATTAGCTTTTTACCCTATGTCCCAGCTATTGCATTACTTCTGCAACTTTCCCTCTTTAGATGGCCAGAAATACATTTCTGATTATAGTCAGAAGTCTATTATTTCACAAATACAATTGTAGTTAATAATTAACAAGATCGAACAACCATTGATTAGTAAGGTTTACACATGCGTAATTGCTTTGAAGTTTATTAAAAGGAAAATAACTCCATTAAAATGCTTAAAGTTCCAATTTCTTAAACCACTTTTTCCATAACAATATAACTAACTTAAAATCTTTTAAAAGAAGGGCAGTAATGGTTTTCACTGGCTACTGGTAGAATGATAAATATAACCATAATAGTATCCTGTGTGCATGGTTAGTTGTTCAGTTCTACCCAACTCTTTGCAACCCCATGGACTGCAGCCCACCCGGCGCCTCTGTCTTCAGAATTTTCTAGGCAAGACTACTGTAGTGAGTTGCTATTTCTTCCTCCAGGGCATCTTCCCAACCTAGATATCAAACCCAGGTCTTCCGCGTTGTACGCAGATTCTTTACTATCTGAGCCACCAGGGAAGCCCCCATAGTATCCTAGCTTATAACATAAACTTACATACATATGTATTATAACACAGTAACTGCACATATGAATATAAAACAGTGTTATAGTTCTCTCTATCANATTTTCTAGGCAAGACTACTGTAGTGAGTTGCTACTTCTTCCTCCAGGGCATCTTCCCAACCTAGATATCAAACCCAGGTCTTCCGCGTTGTACGCAGATTCTTTACTATCCGAGCCACCAGGGAAGCCCCCATAGTATCCTAGCTTATGACATAAACTTACATACATATGTATTATAACACAGTAACTGCACATATGAATATAAAACAGTGTTATAGTTCTCTCTATCAGAAAATAGGAAGAAGGAAAAAAACACAAACCTTAACCACACAGCAACACTGACAGAATTTTAGTATGCTTTCATAGCAAATCTAAGATACAGAGAGTTAATCATCTTGTGTTACCATTCACAGAACATGGAAGACAAAAATAAAATTCATGATCCAATTCTAACCAAAACAGAACATTATATCAAGTTCACTGATATTATTCTTGCAGTTCTTTTTTCCTATTTTAAAAAAGTTCACTAAATAATTCTTCTAGGAATTCAAAACATACATGGCACACAAACATATACACCAGTAGCACAAGCTTAGGAAAAAAATAAGATCGAGTGCGAGAATAAAAAAGAAAGTCTTCATTTTATCTTTTATTTTTGCACTTAGAATGCATAAAAGTAAATTTCCTGAAAATATCCAAAATAGTAGTCATTCATTCAAATAATCCTATATGAGTACTACTATTTATTAAGTAAAAATACTATTAAGAGGGACAATCAGATACAGTTTAAATGCCATTAACTTATCATTACTGAGCATTATGGAATGTGCAAAGGTGAATGAAACAGCTTGTGTCTCTGAAACAAGGACACTGAAATCTTTCAGGCAATAAAAATGGAAACTCTAGAAACTCTCTTTTTTAGCTGCTTTACCTTAGAGATAAGGCAATTGCAAAAATATAGTCAACAGAAGGAGGAATTTATAAACACAGTGTTTTAAGAGTCAAATGGCCAGCTAAAAGCATTGTTTATGAGGGTCACAAGTGTGTCCTCATTAGACTGCTTTTTCATTGACTGACTAATGTGTCAGACTAGCTCCAGGGCTGTTACTGACACAATGAATGGTAACATAATTTAGGTGTGAAACTATCATTCACAACCCACACTTTCTCCCACCATTTTTAATAACAATAGCGATAGTGAAAGAGGACAGCGTAATTCTGGCGGACATAATTCTTATTAAGTAAGCTACATTGGGAAAGAGCTTATTAACTCACCAGTACAGCTCTGTAAGTGGAAAATTTGAAATTTAAATTATGCATTCATTTCCAGTAAATCTATATTTCTATCTTTTTATTTTGTTGAAACAATTGACCCTTGTGGAAACATTTGAGTTGCTGATGAGTCAATGAAATGCCCGGCCCTGAGAGCTCTGTGAGCGTGGGGAAGCGCTGGGCATTACTCTTCCTCTAGGTGCACAGAACCATGCCTTGCGCATAGAGGATATTAGAGAACAATTGCTTTCTGAGGCTCAGTATAAGAAGAAAAAATATTTTTTAAGTGTTAAACATTATAAAAGTTAGCTACGAAAATATACCTCTAGGTAATATAAACCTTTATCTGCCTTTGTCATCTTGTTGCCATTTATTAAGTGCCCACTGTGTGCCAGGCTCTGCAATGCATTGTTTAATTACTTTACCACTCCTGATTCTCAAGGCCACTCATTTCACCAGTGAGAAAACTGAGGTCTATTTGTCACATGGCCTGGAAATACGAGGGTTGAGTTTCAAATCTGCATTCAGTTCAGTTCAGTAGCTCAGTCATATCCGACTCTTTGTGACCCATGGGCTGCAGTATGCCATGCCTCCCTGTCCATCACCAACTCCCAGAGTTTACTCAAACTCATATCCATCGAGTCAGTGATGCCATCCAACCATCTCATCTTCTGTCGTCTCCTTCTCTTCCTGCCTTTAATCTTTCCCAGCATCAAGGTCTTTTTTCAAATCAGTCAGTTCTTCACATCAGGTGGCCAAAGTATGAGAGTTTCAGCTTCAGCATCAGTCCTTCCAATGAATACTCAGGAC
>SJYW01037272.1:120637-136412 GCA_006410735.1 Raphicerus campestris | reverse complement strand
TGTGTGTGTGTGTGTGTGTGTGTGCGTGTGTGCAGACATAGAGAGGAAGAGTGACTTCTAGAGAGGATAATGCTTGTATATTTGACTTGAAATTTGTGTAAACAGCAATATAATATATTGATAATAACTAAGATTATATTCTTTAATGACAGCATATTATTTTTTCTGGTCCTGGTGTGAGAAAATCTAAGACTACTCAATACCACAGAGTTGAGTATATGACTGGCCTGTCCACTCAAAGTGCCCATCAGTCTAAGCACAGCCTAAGTGATTGTCTGAAGGGCGGCCATGTGACCCAAGTAGTGTCAAATAGAGTCTCCCCTGAAACTTTTTTTTTTCACCAGAGCTAGCAAGAACTTCAATAAAAGACATATTTTAGTCCTATATGCTCTGCAAATTCTAATTTTGGTTATATTTAATTGTTCCCCTTCAACTTAGACTTTGTATATCTATTGTGGTTGGCAATTGCATTTTCTCTGTGAGATCAGTTATCTTCATTGATCAGAGACACGTCTAATCCAATTTCATGAAGAATCTAATTTTTCTCAAGTGTATCAAAATGATATTTTATTTGTAATGCTATTAAACATCCAACTAGTCAAGCTTGATTCAGGAAATTACTGTTTAATTTCATAGTGCCTAATATCACATGACCTCTAAACACATTCAAACAGAAGATATAAAGGTAAAAATATCTCTTCAAAAGATATTTTAAAGTTAATTAAATTAATGTGAATACAATTACATTATCAATTTCAAGCTCAAGGAGAGAGAAGTGGGATAACTGTTTTGATATCTTTAAAAAGTTACTTCACAATCATATTCATCTTAGTTGGTATGTTCATACCTTCGCCTTTCCCCTGGGATCAGAGTTGTTATTTACTTGGAGTTCTGTTTTGATTTTCTATTTCAAATAGATTAGATATAGACAGAAACTTCACAAGAAGCACAATGAATACCTAGACACAGAATCAGTATACTTACTTACTTACTCCCTCTTACTGTAAAGAGGGAGTAATGTGCTCCCTCTTTAGCCATTTGCTGTGAAAATCCATCCCAGCCTCCTTATTCAGATATCCGTAAGAGTAGTCCCTAAATTACCAGTCTCATCATGTTTGCCAGAATTCACTTCTTTCATTTTAGTTGCATTTTATAATTGTGTATAAATGAAATGACACGATCATAGCACCAAGACATGCAGATTACATCCCTGCTCTGTATTCTATTGGGGCAACTTTGGACAAATTATAGTTTGTTTGTTTTTTCCCCAAATCCTACTTTTGGCATTTATTTATTTATTGTAACTGTGTATTTTGTTTTGGAGTATAGCCAATTAACAATGTTGTGATAGGTTCAGGTGAACAGCAAAGGGACTCAGCTGTACATATACATGGGTCCATTGTTTCCCCGACACCTCTCCCATCCAGGCTGCCACATAACATTAAGGAGAGTTCAATGTGCTATATACAGGAGGTCCTTGTTAGTTATCCACTATTTTCTGAATTTGAATAAGAGAAAAATTCAGGGAATTATTTTGAAAATTAAATGATATGACCTATGAATATTCATCCAAATGTAAGTTATTTTTACTGGCCAGTGAACTTTGTAAAACAGGTTTAATTCTCAAGAAGCTTATATTCTTGAAGATGAAATCAGACCTAACATTTTCAAGAATGTAATCCATGAATAAAAAGTTTTAAAGACAATAATAACAACCATCTGTTCCAATCTGGTGGGAACATGCTTAGGTATGCGGTTACTATTCCTGTGTAGTCATTTTCATTTCTTTTACTCTCAAAATAAAATTCCCCAAAGTATGCACTTAGATAAAGGTGTGGTTTTTCCGAGGCACTGAGTGCAATCACTGATGTGCACATGCTAGTCTTTAAAATCTACTATTTTATCTGGATAGAAAAAATAGGCACTACAAGACGTGGCTCCTAGCTTTATATTTTTGAGATTCAACTATTTTTCAAAGAGAAATATTTAATCCTTTAAGCCTTTATGTAAGACTCACATATTTTGGTGTTTTATCCAAATTAGTACGTTGTTCAAATATCTTTTTTGCTTAATTTACCTAAAAATGTGATCACTGTTTTAAAAGATTGTAAGAATTTGCAGTATTATTGGTGGCATTGTGCTGAGTTAGTTCTAGAACAGCTTCAAATACATATTAGTTCCCTAATGGAATGTGCTATAATTCTTTTCCTTTGTAACACAAACAGAACAGAGAGAAGTGCTGTTTGAGTGCTCTGCTGGTTGGCCAGAATCTTTTGGGGATTTGTTGATTATAGCCAAAGGGAGATGTTTAGCACATTTTCAGACACTGGTAGGTAGCAAGAATATTAAGAGGCAGGATTTCCTGATGTTTAGCATACCTCTGAAACTTAGAGAAATCACAAATTTCATACATTTTGGGATTCAGCAATAAAGAACAGTGTATCTAATGCTAGGCAACGTTATACTATACCATTTCCTGGCATTCTCAGGTTACCATGTGGTCAGCCATAGAACTGAGAATGGTGTACCCTGGGAATGGATGACAACTACACAGTATTGAGGCAAAACAGGTGAAGAGTCTACTTTAACTCTGTAAGCATTCTCCACAGCCAGAACAGCACCTTCCACATGCTGTGCGTTTAGTACACGTATCTTCCGTGATGACCAAAATACAACTTCTGTTTGATCACGTTCAGCTTTGTAATTCCAGAATTAAAGGCATAACATGGCTTGCCTGTTTTAAGCAAAGACATTCAAAGTGAAGTTGTCAGTACTATTATATGATTTATATTCACCCTTCTTGAAAGAATTTCTTGATTATACATTAGTGAGTTACTCTGACAACAGTAGTCTTGGGAAAATTAATTCCTTACATGCTTGTATTACTGAGGGAGAGGTTTTGTTTTAGCCTGTAACGTTTATTATGCATTCTGGCTTTGTGCTAAAGAGTATCTATGCCAATAAATATTTGAAAGCGGATAGTGAAAATTCAATATGTGATTGCAATTAATATGTCAGAATTCTAATACTAATTATTTTTTAATATTATTATTCTTAGATTTTTTTCCNAATATCTCTTCAAAAGATATTTTAAAGTTAATTAAATTAATGTGAATACAATTACATTATCAATTTCAAGCTCAAGGAGAGAGAAGTGGGATAACTGTTTTGATATCTTTAAAAAGTTACTTCACAATCATATTCATCTTAGTTGGTATGTTCATACCTTCGCCTTTCCCCTGGGATCAGAGTTGTTATTTACTTGGAGTTCTGTTTTGATTTTCTATTTCAAATAGATTAGATATAGACAGAAACTTCACAAGAAGCACAATGAATACCTAGACACAGAATCAGTATACTTACTTACTTACTCCCTCTTACTGTAAAGAGGGAGTAATGTGCTCCCTCTTTAGCCATTTGCTGTGAAAATCCATCCCAGCCTCCTTATTCAGATATCCGTAAGAGTAGTCCCTAAATTACCAGTCTCATCATGTTTGCCAGAATTCACTTCTTTCATTTTAGTTGCATTTTATAATTGTGTATAAATGAAATGACACGATCATAGCACCAAGACATGCAGATTACATCCCTGCTCTGTATTCTATTGGGGCAACTTTGGACAAATTATAGTTTGTTTGTTTTTTCCCCAAATCCTACTTTTGGCATTTATTTATTTATTGTAACTGTGTATTTTGTTTTGGAGTATAGCCAATTAACAATGTTGTGATAGGTTCAGGTGAACAGCAAAGGGACTCAGCTGTACATATACATGGGTCCATTGTTTCCCCGACACCTCTCCCATCCAGGCTGCCACATAACATTAAGGAGAGTTCAATGTGCTATATACAGGAGGTCCTTGTTAGTTATCCACTATTTTCTGAATTTGAATAAGAGAAAAATTCAGGGAATTGTTTTGAAAATTAAATGATACGACCTATGAATATTCATCCAAATGTAAGTTATTTTTACTGGCCAGTGAACTTTGTAAAACAGGTTTAATTCTCAAGAAGCTTATATTCTTGAAGATGAAATCAGACCTAACATTTTCAAGAATGTAATCCATGAATAAAAAGTTTTAAAGACAATAATAACAACCATCTGTTCCAATCTGGTGGGAACATGCTTAGGTATGCGGTTACTATTCCTGTGTAGTCATTTTCATTTCTTTTACTCTCAAAATAAAATTCCCCAAAGTATGCACTTAGATAAAGGTGTGGTTTTTCCGAGGCACTGAGTGCAATCACTGATGTGCACATGCTAGTCTTTAAAATCTACTATTTTATCTGGATAGAAAAAATAGGCACTACAAGACGTGGCTACTAGCTTTATATTTTTGAGATTCAACTATTTTTCAAAGAGAAATATTTAATCCTTTAAGCCTTTATGTAAGACTCACATATTTTGGTGTTTTATCCAAATTAGTACGTTGTTCAAATATCTTTTTTGCTTAATTTACCTAAAAATGTGATCACTGTTTTAAAAGATTGTAAGAATTTGCAGTATTATTGGTGGCATTGTGCTGAGTTAGTTCTAGAACAGCTTCAAATACATATTAGTTCCCTAATGGAATGTGCTATAATTCTTTTCCTTTGTAACACAAACAGAACAGAGAGAAGTGCTGTTTGAGTGCTCTGCTGGTTGGCCAGAATCTTTTGGGGATTTGTTGATTATAGCCAAAGGGAGATGTTTAGCACATTTTCAGACACTGGTAGGTAGCAAGAATATTAAAAGGCAGGATTTCCTGATGTTTAGCATACCTCTGAAACTTAGAGAAATCACAAATTTCATACATTTTGGGATTCAGCAATAAAGAACAGTGTATCTAATGCTAGGCAACGTTATACTATACCATTTCCTGGCATTCTCAGGTTACCAAGTGGTCAGCCATAGAACTGAGAATGGTGTACCCTGGGAATGGATGACAACTACACAGTATTGAGGCAAAACAGGTGAAGAGTCTACTTTAACTCTGTAAGCATTCTCCAAGCCAGAACAGCACCTTCCACATGCTGTGTGTTTAGTACACGTATCTTCCGTGATGACCAAAATACAACTTCTGTTTGATCACGTTCAGATTTGTAATTCCAGAATTAAAGGCATAACATGGCTTGCCTGTTTTAAGCAAAGACATTCAAAGTGAAGTTGTCAGTACTATTATATGATTTATATTCACCCTTCTTGAAAGAATTTCTTGATTATACATAAGTGAGTTACTCTGACAACAGTAGTCTTGGGAAAATTAATTCCTTACATGCTTGTATTACTGAGGGAGAGGTTTTGTTTTAGCCTGTAACGTTTATTATGCATTCTGGCTTTGTGCTAAAGAGTATCTATGCCAATAAATATTTGAAAGCGGATAGTGAAAATTCAATATGTGATTGCAATTAATATGTCAGAATTCTAATACTAATTATTTTTTAATATTATTATTCTTAGATTTTTTTCCAAATTCCTGTGTGGCCTATTTTTTATGTCCACTAGGACATAAAAATAAAATAAATATGTTGATGTTAATGAAATGCTGAGATCAATTTACAGTAAATTTTCAGAAAAAAATTGGCCATTGTGGTAATTGAAGGTAAAAGTGCTTAATACTTGATATAAAAAAATGAATTTAAATTTAAAAGGTTTTATAAAAAATCAATTAATTTAGATTTGATAGCATTTTATACCCATAATAAAGACATTTAAATGAAGATATGTGACCTTTTAAAACAATCAGTTTTACTTATTGCAATAATGAATAGTTGAAAGTGTAATTAATTTATAGGGACATTTAGAGATTGAATTCTAATGACACATACTTTTCTATCAAAGGTATCTTATCAAAGTTGCTCACCGTTCAGATTAGATAGTGATGATGTTGAACTCACATGGCTGGCCTGATATCAAAATATGAAAAAAAAGAAAATATAACTTTTCAAAATATGTATATACACACACACACACACACACACACACACACACACACATATATATATATATACACATGTCTGTGTATATATCCATTCTATGGAAATATTTCCAGTATTTAATCAACTTAATTTGAATTAACTTTGTCTTCTTACTTTTGACATCTATTTTATACTTTTGTATAAAATGAGCATAGGTTTAAATTTTTGCATAGCTGACATGGCATAACATTCCAAAATTAGTTGGGACAGAAAAGAATATACCTTTGTGTGTCCTTTGTTTTCTTCCCTAAAATTTTGATACTGATATGAGTATCATATTTCTTTTCTTTTCTTTTTTTCCTTTTCTTTTTCTTCCTTTCTCTTGCTATGATTGCTTTCTGAAAACTCTGGAGTAGCTGATGCAACACTGACTCTGTTGCTGGAAGGGGCTCACAGATAGGGCATACCTGTGCATGGTGGGGTTAAAAAAGTAACCCTCTGCACAGCAAGGATCCAGTGGTCTGTGGGATGGTATACTCCTGTCATTATCCTGTGATCCTGCTGCAGAGCAAGAAATATATTTTCACCTTGACTCCCAATGAGAAATTTTATTCTCATCATCAAAGGAATTAAAATACCTTCTTTTTAATGAGAACTCATACCAGAACAAAAAATTCCCAGAAAAGAGCAAGAGTCAGTAAACCATAGTGTTGCATGAAGAGAAAGAGATACTATTTATACTATAGGATAATACCCAATCAGACACCACTGACATTTTATTGGGTATATTGGAGGGGAAAAGTCTTCATCAGAATATGTAATAAAGACTAGAAACAGAGATAAATCAAATTAAGTACATAGAGTACAAGCCTATTTAAAGAATAATAAAAGTACCAATTCAAACATGCAATGTTGCATTTAAGTTAAACAAGAAAAGAACGAGGAATGGAACACAGAAAAGATAATCAAAAAAATTTTTTTAAAGGATCAAAACAGGGAGAATTTCACTGGCTGATGCTTCTCTCAATTTCTGTAACAGCAAAGATGGAGCCTTTCCCTACATGGTTTCTAGAAGCTGAGGGCGCCTTCTTGTACCTGTTTACTNAGAATTAAAGGCATAACATGGCTTGCCTGTTTTAAGCAAAGACATTCAAAGTGAAGTTGTCAGTACTATTATATGATTTATATTCACCCTTCTTGAAAGAATTTCTTGATTATACATTAGTGAGTTACTCTGACAACAGTAGTCTTGGGAAAATTAATTCCTTACATGCTTGTATTACTGAGGGAGAGGTTTTGTTTTAGCCTGTAACGTTTATTATGCATTCTGGCTTTGTGCTAAAGAGTATCTATGCCAATAAATATTTGAAAGCGGATAGTGAAAATTCAATATGTGATTGCAATTAATATGTCAGAATTCTAATACTAATTATTTTTTAATATTATTATTCTTAGATTTTTTTCCAAATTCCTGTGTGGCCTATTTTTTATGTCCACTAGGACATAAAAATAAAATAAATATGTTGATGTTAATGAAATGCTGAGATCAATTTACAGTAAATTTTCAGAAAAAAATTGGCCATTGTGGTAATTGAAGGTAAAAGTGCTTAATACTTGATATAAAGAAAAATGAATTTAAATTTAAAAGGTATTATTAAAAAATCAATTAATTTAGATTTGATAGTATTTTATACCCATAATAAAAACATTTAAATGAAGGTTTGTGACCTTTTAAAACAATCAGTTTTACTTATTGCAATAATGAATAGTTGAAAGTGTAATTAATTTATAGGGACATTTAGAGATTGAATTCTAATGACACATACTTTTCTATCAAAGGTATCTTATCAAAGTTGCTCACCATTCAGATTAGATAGCGATGATCTTGAACTCACATGGTTGGCTTGATATCAAAATATGAAAAAAAAAGAAAATACAACTTTTCAAATTATGTGTGTATATATATACACATAGATATCTGTGTATATATCCATTCTATGGAAATATTTCCAGTATTTAATCAACTTAATTTGAATTAACTTTGTCTTCTTACTTTTGACATCTATTTTATACTTTTGTATAAAATGAGCATAGGTTTAAATTTTTGCATAGCTGACATGGCATAACATTCCAAAATTAGTTGGGACAGAAAAGAATATACCTTTGTGTGTCCTTTGTTTTCTTCCCTAAAATTTTGATACTGATATGAGTATCATATTTCTTTTCTTTTCTTTTTTTCCTTTTCTTTTTCTTCCTTTCTCTTGCTATGATTGCTTTCTGAAAACTCTGGAGTAGCTGATGCAACACTGACTCTGTTGCTGGAAGGGGCTCACAGATAGGGCATACCTGTGCATGGTGGGGTTAAAAAAGTAACCCTCTGCACAGCAAGGATCCAGTGGTCTGTGGGATGGTATACTACTGTCATTATCCTGTGATCCTGCTGCAGAGCAAGAAATATATTTTCACCTTGACTCCCAATGAGAAATTTTATTGTTGTCATCAAAGGAATTAAAATACCTTCTTTTTAATGAGAACTCATACCAGAACAAAAAATTCCCAGAAAAGAGCAAGAGTCAGTAAACCATAGTGTTGCATGAAGAGAAAGAGATACTATTTATACTATAGGATAATACCCAATCAGACACCACTGACATTTTATTGGGTATATTGGAGGGGAAAAGTCTTCATCAGAACATGTAATAAAGACTAGAAACAGAGATAAATCAAATTAAGTACATAGAGTACAAGCCTATTTAAAGAATAATAAAAGTACCAATTCAAACATGCAATGTTGCATTTAAGTTAAACAAGAAAAGAACGAGGAATGGAACACAGAAAAGATAATCAAAAAAATTTTTTTAAAGGATCAAAACAGGGAGAATTTCACTGGCTGATGCTTCTCTCAATTTCTGTAACAGCAAAGATGGAGCCTTTCCCTACATGGTTTCTAGAAGCTGAGGGCGCCTTCTTGTACCTGTTTACTAAGTCATCCAGAAGCAGGACCTACCTGGTGCATAAGAGAAGATCCAAATAACACAGTTATCTGCTTTGTTGTTACTTAGTAACAAAGAGTAAAGTATCAATGGGATACTTTATCTAGGTGTTTAACACACTTTAAATATGGCAGAAAAAAATTGCTAAGTCAGACATTATACGTACCTGGTTTTGCTCTAGTTCATGGAATATCAGAAACTTGCAATGTGATCCAGATTTTTTTCAGGGTAAGGATATGTGTTTTCTCTGTGCTGTGCTCAGTTGCTCAGTCACGTCCAACTCTTTGGTACCCCATGAACTATAGTCCGCCAGGCTCCTATGTACATGGGATTCTCCAGGCAAGAATACTGGAGTGGGTTTCCTTGCCCTCCTCCAGATCTTCCCAACCTAGGGATTGAACCCAAGTCTCCTTCATTACAGGCGATTTTCTTAACTATCTGAGACACCAGGGAAGGGCAAGAGTACCGGAGTGGGTAGCCTATCCCTTCTGCAGGGGATCTTCCTGACCCAGGGATCGAACCTGCATTGGCAGGCAGATTCTTTACCTCTGGCGCCACCTGAGAAGCCTATCACTTACATGTGGAGTCTAAAAAAGTACAACAAACTAGTGAATAAAACAAAAAAGGAGAGGACTCACAGATATAGAGGACAAACTAGTGGTTACCAGTAGGGAGAGGGAAGGTGTAGGGGCAAGAAAGAGGTAGTGGGTTAAGAGGAAAAATTATTACATATAATATAAGCTACAAAGGTATATTGCACAGCATGGGGAATGTAGCCAATATTTTATAATCACTATAAATGGAATATAACTTAAAAGTTGTCACTATGTTGCATACTTATAACTTATATAATATTGTACTATAACTATACTTCAATAGAAAAATTAGAGAGTGAAATTCTGTATAGAGAAATTTGTATCCAAACATGCCATTTGATGAATTACAGGTTATCAGTATCTCAAATCCAGCAAGGCTAAATTGTACATTAAATAGATGTATTTAAAAGTTTGTTTCAATCAGTTAGGTATTTAATTTTGACTTCAATAGTGCACAACAAATCTGTATTTTGTTACTTTTTTACTATAATTCAATCCCCTCCTTTCTTTGGTTATTAGACATGTAGGGGGAAAAAAAGAGAGAAACAACAGCTATCTTTCACATTTACTGTGAACAATAAAGCAGTAAGTCATGAGCAGTCTTGATCCATATTGATGAAATGTTACACCTCAGAATTCAGGTAATACGACCACAGAANATAATTCAATCCCCTCCTTTCCTTGGTTATTAGACATGTAGGGGGAAAAAAGAGAGAAACAACAGCTATCTTTCACATTTACTGTGAACAAAAAAGCAATAAGTCATGAGCAGTCTTGATCCATATTGATAAAATGTTACACCTCAGAATTCAGGTAATATGACCACAGAAAGAGAGAAAATTAAAACCACTAAATCTGATTTGTGAGAAGATTAAAAACAAGCCTCTCATAATATCTTACTGGTGCCAGAAGTGGGTTATAAAATTAAAACACTCTTCTACCAACTTACTAGGAATTTCTTGAGGTATATAACATAAACATCATTAAAATATTGAGCAACAAACTGATAATTTCGCTGATCCAATTTTTTTTTGAAGAACACATGCCTCTGAAAATAGTTTTGACTTCATTTTCTCAAGTGTTTGATATATCTTACTCCCTTAATAATAACAGTACAGCTGGCCATGTAAATATGACTGCTTATCTACAACTGTATATATGTTTGTATACAGTCAAGGGGTCATGGTTTAAAGGATGCTATTCAAAAGAACAGTGTCACAAGTTGAGCAGAAGCAGGGCAAAGGCTAATAGAGTCTTGCCAAGAGAATGCACTGGTCATAGTAAACACCCTCTTCCAACAGCACAAGATATAACTCTACACACGGAGGTCACAAGATGGTCAACAACAAAATAGGATTGATTATATTCTTTGCAGCCAGAGATGGAGAAGCTCTACACAGTCAGCAAAAATGATCAGGAGCTGACTGTGGCTCAGATCATGAACTCCTTCTTGTCAAATTCAGATTTAAATTGAAGAAAGTAGGGAAAACTACTAGACCATTCAGGTATGACCTAAATCAAATCCCTTATGATTATACAGTGGAAGTGCAAGTAGATTCAAAGGGTTAGATCTGATAGACAGAGTGTCTGAGTGCCTGAAGAACTATGGGCAGGAGTTCATGACATTGTACAGGAGACAGTGATCAAGATTAGCCACACACACACACAAAAAAAAAGAAAAGAAGAAGAAGAAAGAAAGAAATGCAAAAACGCAAAATGGTTGTCTGAGGAGGCCTTACAAATAGCTGAGAAAAGAAGAGAAGCTAAAGGCAAAGGAGTAAAGGAAAGACATACCCATTTGAATGCAGAGTTCCAAATAGCAAGGAGAGAAAAGAAAGCCTTCCTCAGCGATCAGTGCAAAGAAAATGAGGAAAGCAATAGAACGGGAAAGACTAGAGATGTCTACAAGAAAATTGGAGATACCAAGCCAACATCTGCTGAATCCGAAAAAGCAAGAGAGTTCCAGAAAAACATCTATTTCTGCTTTCTTGACTATGCCAAAGCCTTTGACTGTGTGGATCACAATAAACTGTGGAAAATTCTGAAAGAGATGGGAATACCAGACCACCTGGCCTGACTCTTGAGAAACCTGTATGCAGGTCAGGAAGCAATAGTTAGAATTGGACATGGATCAACAGACTGGTTCCAAATAGGAAAAGGAATATGTGAAGGCTGTATATTGTCACTCTGCTTATTTAACTTATATGCAGAGCACATCATGAGAAATGCTGGGCTGGATGAAGCACAAGCTGGAATCAGAATTGCCAGGAGGGATATCAATAAACTCACATATGCAGATGACACCACCCTTATGGCAGAAAGTGAAGAGGAACTAAAGATCCTCTTGATGAAAGTGAAAGTGGAGAGTGAAAAAGTTGGCTTAAAGCTCAACATTCAAAAAACCAAGATCATGACATCTGGTCCCATCACTTCATGGCAAATTGATGGGAAAAGAATGCAAACAGTGACAGCCTTTATTTTGGAGGCTCCAAAATCACTATAGATTTTGACTACAGCCATGAAATTAAAAGATGCTTGCTCCTTGGAAAAAAAGTTATGACCAACCTTGATAGTATATTAAAATGCAGAGACATTACTTTGCTGACAAAGATCCGTATAGTCAAAGCTATGGTTTTTCCAGTAGTCACATATGGATGTGAGAATTGGACCATAAAGAAAGCTGAGTGCCAAAGAATTGATGCTTTTGAACTGTGTTGTTGGAGAACACTCTTGAGAGTCCCTTGGACTGCAAGGCGATCAAGTTAGTCAGTCCTAAAGGAAATCAATTGGTCCTGCATATTCATTGGAGTAACTGATGCTAAACCTGAAGCTCCAATACTTTGGCCACCTGAGGGAAACTGACTCATTAGAAAAGGTGCTGATGCTGGGAAAGATTTAAGGCAGGAGGAGAAGGGAATGACAGAAGATGAGGTGGTTGAATGGCATCACCGACTCGATGGACATGAGTCTGAGGAAGGTCTAGGAGTTGGTGATGGACAGGGATGCTTGGCATGGGCAGTCCATGGTGTCTCAAAGAGTTGGACAGAACTGAGCGACTGAACTGACTGACTGACTGATGTAAAATGTACAAACACTTTTGAATGATATTCTCTCTTCTTTGTATTCAAAATAATGCCATATTCTGCAGTAATGATCAGAACCAAAATTGAAAAGAATGCCAAAATAATATAAGTGGGCAAATGATAACTAAGTATATAGGATTGTTGCAAGTATACATTTGTGCTAGTTTTGCCTTCTAAATTGATTTCTGTGAAATCTAACAATGTTTCCTAAGGAAGCTCTAGTTGGTTCATTTGGAAAAGTTGTCCTGTGATAAGCAATTAGCACTCTCTAAGGTTAAGAAATTGGGTGTTTTTTAAAAAGTAAAAAGATATTGATTTCCATTTGACTTGACGAGTTCTTGAAACTCTGTTTGTCTAGCACAAGAGTGCGTTGCTACTTATTTTTGTCTTCCACCAGACTATGATTTCTCCCCTACTGCAGATTCATAGCCAAGTAAGCTCTTGATTTTGTGCCAAATGGAGTGGGAAGCCTAGCTACTTATGAAGAGAGCTTCCTTGATCTAGAAAATTATTACTATCAAAAATTCCTGCATTTTCAGTGGGCTTTATACCATTAAGAGACTGACACAGACAGAGACGTATTCTCACACACATACACACACACTCACAGTGGTAGTAGACAACTTCCTTTAATTAGTTTATGCGTATAATATGGGCCTGTCAAATGATTACTTTGACTTACTTTGCATGATCTGCTCATTTGATAACTGACTGTTTCATCACAAAGGGCTTCCCTCATAGCTCAGTTGGTAAAGATCTACTTGCAATGCAGGAGGCACCAGTTTGAGTCCTGGGTTGGGAAGATCTGCTGGAAAAGGGATAGGCCACACACTCTAATATTCTGGCCTGGAGAATTCCATGGCCTGTTTAGTCCATGGGGTCGCAAAGAGTCATACATAACTGACTGACTTTCACTTTCACTTCATCACACAAAACATTTAAAAAATATATTTAAGACTGTGCTGGGTCCCCATCGCTGTGTGGCCTTTCTCTCGTTTGTGGAGAGCAGGAGCCACTTCCCAGCTGTGGGCAGGCAGGGCCTCTCTCCCTGTGGAGCGTGGACTCCAGGGTGTGCAGGCTTCAGTAGCGGCGGCACGTGGGCTCGGCAGTTGTGTCCTCAGGGCTTCAGAGTACAGCCTAACAGTTCTGGCTTAGTTGTTCAGTGACATATGGGATCTTCCCAGATCTGTCAGGACTGATTTGCTTTGACAGGCAGATTCTTCACCACTGAGGCACCAGGAAAGCCCTCACATAGAACATTTTTATGTTATCATAGAAGGTAGAGTTTGCAATGATATGAATTGTATTTCAATAAAATGCATTTAAACATAGTGTTTAGTCAAGTATTGATTGATTGAATTTGTCTTGATTTCTTTTGACATATTTAATGTTATAAAAGAAATTTGTTTTTATGCTGGCCTGCAATTTTATGCCATCTATGGACTATTGAGCCATAAATGTTCATACATTACAACATGTGTATGTTTCATGCCAGAGAAACTATACTTAGTAGTTATCTCAGTCTACTCTGGATATCCATATAGCCGTGTATCCAGAGTAGACTTTTTTTTTTGTCATGCCTAAGGATCTTAGTTGCCTGACCAGTGATCTAGCCCATGCCCCTCGGCATTGGATGGGCAGAATGTTAACCACTGGACTGCCAGGGAAGTCCCTATGATAAGTTTTTATTTATTTATATACTTTATAATTTGCAAATTAACACACACATTTTAAAGAGAAAAGGAAATATTCACTGACACTACACTTTTTCACCATGTCATCACATGCTTTCTAACTGGTAAAAATAAAAAACTTAAATTTTCTGTAATAAGGAGAAGTAATTTTTAATCATTATTTTCATTGTTTTTTAAACTAATATGTGTATATGGTTTAAAATTCAAATGATACTAACATGCTTATAAAATAGTATTCTTATTTTTCAACAAAATTGTTTCTTTTTCATGTATATGCTTCAACAATGTAAAGCTGTTTTTCATACAGATAGCTGTTTCATATGTTGTAGTTCTTCAGTTGCTAAATTATGTTCAACTCTTCAAACTCATGGACAGTAGCACACAAGCCTCCTTTGTCCCCCTCTATTTCCTGGAATTTGCTCAAATTCGTGTCCATAGAGTCAGTATTGCAATCTAACCATCTAATCCTCTGCCAATCCAATCCAATAAACTGGAAAATTCTGAAAGAGGTGGGAATACCAGACCACCTGACCTGCCTCTTGAGAAACGTGTATGCAGGTCAGGAAGCAGCAGTTAGAACTGGACATGGAACAACAGACTGGTTCCAAATAGGAAAAGGAGTATGTCAAGGCTGTATATTGTCACCTTGCTTATCCAGAGTACATCATGAGAAATGCTGGGCTGGATGAAGCACAAGCTGGAATCAGAATTGCCATGAGGGATATCAATAACCTCAGATATGCAGATGACACCACCCTTATGGCAGAAAGTGAAGAGGAACTAAAGGTCCTCTTGATGAAAGTGAAAGAGGAGAGTGAAAAAGTTGGCTTAAAGCTCAACATTCAGAAAACTAAGATTATGGCATCTGGTCCCATCACGTCATGGGAAATAAATGGGGAAACAGTGTCAGACTTTATTTTTGGTGCTCCAAAATCACTGTCGATATTGATTGCAGCCATGAAATTAAAAGATGCTTACTCCTTGGAAGGAAAGTTACGACCAACCTAGACAGCATATTCAAAAGCAGAGACATTACTTTGCCGACTAAGGTCTGTCTAGTCGAGGCTATTGTTTTTCCAGTGGTCATGTATGGATGTGAGAGTTGGACTGTGAAGAAAGCTGAGCGCCAAAGAATTGATGCTTTTGAACTGTAGTGTTGGAGAAGACTCTTGAGAGTCCCTTGGACTGCAAGGAGATCCAACCAGTCCATTCTAAAGGAGATCAATCCTGGGTGTTCTTTGGAAGGACTGATGTTGAAGCTGAAACTCCAGTATTTTGGCCACCTCATGTGAAGAGTTGACTCATTGGAAAAGACTCTGATGCTGGGAGGGTTTGGGGGCAGGAGGAGAAGGGGACGACCGAGGATGAGATGGCTGGATGGCATCACGGACTCAATGGACGTGAGTCTGAGTGAACTCCGGGAGATGGTGATGGACAGGGAGGCCTGGCGTGCTGCGATTCATGGGGTCGCAAAGAGTCGGACACGACTGAGCGACTGAACTGAACTGAACTGAA
>SJYW01037272.1:96773-109134 GCA_006410735.1 Raphicerus campestris | reverse complement strand
TGTCCATAGAGTCAGTATTGCAATCTAACCATCTAATCCTCTGCCAATCCAATCCAATAAACTGGAAAATTCTGAAAGAGGTGAGAATACCAGACCACCTGACCTGCCTCTTGAGAAACGTGTATGCAGGTCAGGAAGCAGCAGTTAGAACTGGACATGGAACAACAGACTGGTTCCAAATAGGAAAAGGAGTACGTCAAGGCTGTATATTGTCACCTTGCTTATCCAGAGTACATCATGAGAAATGCTGGGCTGGATGAAGCACAAGCTGGAATCAGAATTGCCATGAGGGATATCAATAACCTCAGATATGCAGATGACACCACCCTTATGGCAGAAAGTGAAGAGGAACTAAAGGTCCTCTTGATGAAAGTGAAAGAGGAGAGTGAAAAAGTTGGCTTAAAGCTCAACATTCAGAAAACTAAGATTATGGCATCTGGTCCCATCACGTCATGGGAAATAAATGGGGAAACAGTGTCAGACTTTATTTTTGGTGCTCCAAAATCACTGTCGATATTGATTGCAGCCATGAAATTAAAAGATGCTTACTCCTTGGAAGGAAAGTTACGACCAACCTAGACAGCATATTCAAAAGCAGAGACATTACTTTGCCGACTAAGGTCTGTCTAGTCGAGGCTATTGTTTTTCCAGTGGTCATGTATGGATGTGAGAGTTGGACTGTGAAGAAAGCTGAGCGCCAAAGAATTGATGCTTTTGAACTGTAGTGTTGGAGAAGACTCTTGAGAGTCCCTTGGACTGCAAGGAGATCCAACCAGTCCATTCTAAAGGAGATCAATCCTGGGTGTTCTTTGGAAGGACTGATGTTGAAGCTGAAACTCCAGTATTTTGGCCACCTCATGTGAAGAGTTGACTCATTGGAAAAGACTCTGATGCTGGGAGGGTTTGGGGGCAGGAGGAGAAGGGGACGACCGAGGATGAGATGGCTGGATGGCATCACTGACTTGATGGACATGAGTCTGAGTGAACTCTGGGAGTTGGTGATGGACAGGGAGGCCTGCAATTCATGGGGTCACAAAGACTCGGACATGACTGAGCTACTGAACTGAATCCTCTGCCTCCTCCTTCTGCTTTTACCTTCAGCCTTTCCCAGCATCACAGTCTTTTCCAATGAGTTGGCTCTTTGCATCAGGTTGCAAATACTGGAGCTTCACTGTTAGCGTCAGTCCTTCCAGTGAATATTCAGGGTTGATTTCCTTTAGGATTGATTGGTTTAGTCTCCTTGCCGTCCAAGGGACTCTCCAGAGTCTTTCTCCAGCACTACAATTCCAAAACATCAATTCTTCAGCACTCAGCCTTCTTTCTGATCCAGTTTTCACATCCATACATGACTATGAAAAATAGTCAAAGTATATACTAACTTTTATAAACTTTCTCTTATTTACTTATTTTTCAAAATATCGACTGACTTTCTACTGGGGCATGAAGATTTAGCTCTCTGGTATCCTACTTTTCTCCTCTTTAATAAAATAATTTAATGCTGTTAATTTCCTTCTATGTGTGACTTTGGCTTCATTCTACACATTTTGATGTCTTTTTGTATTATTTTCCAGGGTTTTTTTTTTGTGTATTCTTTATAATTCTTCTTTATTTTTTTTAAGAAAAGAATTGTTTGTTTTCAAATACTTGGAGATGTTCTAGTAATCTCTCTGCAATTAATTTTAAACTTCTTATAGTCATACAACATATTCCATATGATATCAATCCTTTAAGTTGACCAGATAACCTTGCATCTGATCCATCTCAATAACTGTTGTACTTGTTCCTGAAAATTACATGTATTCTGCTGTCCTCAGGAGGAATGTTCTATAAGTATCTATGAGGCCAAGTTTTTTATATCTTCTTAAGCAATTTTCTATGTTTTCTATGAATTAATGAGAAAAGAAATGTTGAAATCTCTAATTATAGTTGTGGTTTCGTCTTTCTCCCCCCACCCAGTCATTAGCTTATGTTTTGTGCATTTTGAAGTTCAAATATTAGGTTTAGGATTGGTATGTGTTCTTGATGAATTTACCCTTTCATCATTATGAAGAGACTTTCTTTATCCCTTCTCATGGTCTGAAGAGCTGCCTCAGCTTTCTTTCGATTACATTTTCAGTGACATTTAACTATTGTTTATACTGGCTTTAACTCTGTCTCTATAATATATTTTGTATATTTTAAGCACTATACGGTTTGGCCTTTTTCAAGTACATTTTGCCAATCTCTGCTTTTGAAGTAGCATTTTTTAACCATTAATTGTAATGTAATTATTGATATAGTTGAATTTAAAATTTAAAAAATTTATTAGGAATAAGATTCTATTTGATTACATCAGTTTTCTTCTGGCTTAAATTGTTTTCTAAGAAAGAAATCTGCAGTAGTTCTTGTCTTTGTTCTTTATGATATAAACTGTTTATTTTTCTTCTGGTTGTTTACAAAACTCTTATTTTCGAACCTGTTTTCAATAATTTGATTGTGATGTGCTTTAGTAAGGTGTTTTCACATTTATTTTGCTTGGAGGCCTGCTGAGTTTCTTGGATCTCTGAGTTTATAGTTTTCATCAGATTTGGACAGTTTATTGACATCACTTCTTCAAATATTTTTTATCCCCACCCCACTTCTCCCTCTGAAACTGCAATTTCCACACACTGTACAGTTTTATATTGTCTCACAGATCAATGTTCTTTTTATTTTATTTTTTTTCTTTTTTGTCCCTGTGATTCCATTTGGATAGTTTCTCTTGCTATGCCTTCAAATCCACAGATATTTTCTTCTGTATCTAATATGGTTTTAATCTAGTGAATTATTTATATCAGATACTATTTTTATTTATGGATGTTTCATCTGATTACTTTTTTTGTATATTCCATTTCTTGCCTATTTTTGTTCATGTTTTCCTTTAACTACTTGAACGATTTTATAACAGCTATTTTGTTTCCTGTCTGTTGATAATATTATCTCTGTTGTTTGTAGTTTTGATCATACTGAATGATTTTCTCTTTATCAAAGAGATTTTATCTTTTCTTGCATCTTGGCATGTTTAGTAATTTTTATTTGATTCAGGTAATTGTATTTGATGCAATTGAGTGCTGAGTTGTTTTGTGCTTTTTTTATTGTTAGATTGTGTTTGGGAAGCAGTTCACCGCTTGATTTTCTTTACGCTTGTTTTTAAGCTTTGCTCTTTTGAGTCCTAAATAACCTTTACCCTGAGGTCAACTTATTTCAGCTACTAAGGGACTCTATCATTATTCAATGAGAACACTCCTCTATGCAGGCCAGAATGTGAAGACTGCTCAGTTGACACTCCCCTACTTACTCTTGCCAGGTGGGTGGATTTCATCCTGTAAACATGCGCTTAGGATTCAGCAACTGAGTCAAGGGGATCTCTGTATAGGTTTGTATAGGTTATTTCTCCTTGGAGTGCTCAACTTTCTGACCCCTCTCTGCAAATTTCAGATACCTCTACCTCCCCAAACTATCACCTCTGTCTCTTCAACTCATTTAGGTTATCGTACTTCACTTGGGAAGTGCATTCCTGAACGACTTTCTCTAAGGTTCTTTCAGACAGATAGCCAAGCCAATCACATGGGTTAGTTTTCAGTTTGCCTTTTCTTAGAGATCAGAGTTCTGTATTGTGTATTTTCTAAGTTTCAAATAATCATTCCATAGATGTTTTATTTATGTCAGAGGATAATTCCAGATCAACTTATTTATGGTCAGAAATTCAAATTCCCTTATATAATTTTATAAACATAGAGTACTTTATAGATGTCAACAAAAGTAACAGACAATATATAGACATACCTACATAGATATAGAGGGGCTTCCCTGGTGGCTCAAATGGTGAAGAATCCGCCTGCAATGCAGGAGACCCAGGTTCAATCCCTGGGTCTGGAAGATGTCCTGGAGAAGGAATGGCTACCCATTCTCCAGTATTCTTACCTGGAGAACTCCATGGACAGAGAAGCCAGCAGTCTAAGTCCATGAGATCACAAAGGGTCGGACATGACTGAGCGACTAACATATATAGATATAGATAGGTCTCTATCTATGTATGTATTTAAAAGCATAGAATATTTACTCACATTTTTCAGATATTTATCAAATACCACATTCTTGGTAAGGACTCACATAGCCCCATTTGAGATTTCATCTTGTCTATGCTGTATCCTAACTGGCTGCTTTTAAAAATATCTCCATAATATTTATCACAATTTAACATACTGTGTATTATGCATATTTATTTTCTTTGTTTTCTATCTCTCTCCCCAAATAATGTTAACCCACACAAATGTATAGCTTTTTGTTTATTTTAATTACTGTTATTTTCTCATATTACATTGAATAGTAAGTTATATATAGATTATGAATAACTATTAGTTGATTAAATAAATAATGAACATCCAGATAAATCTTTCATCTAATGAGAAAAGAGGAAGTATGATTGGAGAATGATTAATTTGATTTTGCAACTGTATGAATTGTTTGTTGTGACTTGAGTTTTGTTATGAATTGTTCTCCCCTCTCCAGTTCATATGTTTAAGTCCCCAGTACTTCAGAATAAGACTATATTTGAATACAGGGCCTTCAAAAGAGGTAAATAAAATAAAACAAGGTCATATGAAAAGCCCCAATCCAGTATGACTAGTGTCCTTACAAAGAGGAGATTAGGGCAAAGATATATGCAGACAGAAAGGAGAGACCACAGGAGGGCCCAGTGAGGAGGTGGCCATCTATGAACTAAGGAGAGAGGCCTTGAAAGAAATCACATCTGCTTATACCTTGATCTGGGGCAACTAACCTCCAGAATGCTGAGAAAATAAATTTCTGTAGTTGAAGGCACTCAGCCCATGTTGTTGTATCATAGATACCTGGCACATTAATGTAACTTGGTAATACTTTACTTTTTAAAAGATATTAGAAACAAATATGCCAAAATGTTATTACTGATTTTCTGAAAAGATATCCATAGATCTTTATTATATTTCCCTTTAAGAGTTTTTTCATTTGCAATATATAGGTAAACTTTTGTCACCATAAAAATACATTTCAAAGCATATTGTTCTCTAAATACATACATACATACATATATATGTGTGTGTATATATATGAGAGATTCTAAGCAAAGATCTGAGCGAGTGAACTGAACTGAACTGAAACAAAGATGTCTAATCATTAGAAGGCAGAATATGTAGAAAACATTGCCTTGTTTCCAGGATGCGATAGAATAAGTGATTAGAAATTCCTTGCTTCTTTTCCCCTTGTCACCACTATTCAGTAGATGGGTTGGTCAATGAGTATAAATACATTAGTGTGTGAACAAAAATTTATAGCCATTAACATGTAAAAAAATAGTTCAGTTCAGTTCAGTTGCTCAGTCATGTCCGACTCTTTGCGACCCCATGAATCGCAGCACGCCAGATCTCCCTGTTCATCACCATCTCCCGGAGTTCACACAGACTCACATCCATCGAGTCCGTATGCCATCCAGCCATCTCATCCTCGGTCGTCCCCTTCTCCTCCTGCCCCCAATACCTCCCAGCATTAGAGTCTTTTCCAGTGAGTCAACTCTTCGCATGAGGTGGCCAAAGTATTGGAGTTTCAGCTTTAGCATCATTCCTTCCAAAGAAATCTCAGGATTGATCTCCTGCAGAATGGACTGGTTGGATCTCCTTGCAGTCCAAGGGACTCTCAAGAGTCTTCTCCAACACCACAGTTCAAAAGCATCAATTCTTTGGCACTCAGCCTTCTTCACACNTGGACAGAGAAGCCAGCAGTCTAAGTCCATGAGATCACAAAGGGTCGGACATGACTGAGCGACTAACATATATAGATATAGATAGGTCTCTATCTATGTATGTATTTAAAAGCATAGAATATTTACTCACATTTTTCAGATATTTATCAAATACCACATTCTTGGTAAGGACTCACATAGCCCCATTTGAGATTTCATCTTGTTTATGCTGTATCCTAACTGGCTGCTTTTAAAAATATCTCCATAATATTTATCACAATTTAACATACTGTGTATTATGCATATTTATTTTCTTTGTTTTCTATCTCTCTCCCCAAATAATGTTAACCCACACAAATGTATAGCTTTTTGTTTATTTTAATTACTGTTATTTTCTCATATTACATTGAATAGTAAGTTATATATAGATTATGAATAACTATTAGTTGATTAAATAAATAATGAACATCCAGATAAATCTTTCATCTAATGAGAAAAGAGGAAGTATGATTGGAGAATGATTAATTTGATTTTGCAACTGTATGAATTGTTTGTTGTGACTTGAGTTTTGTTATGAATTGTTCTCCCCTCCCCAGTTCATATGTTTAAGTCCCCAGTACTTCAGAATAAGACTATATTTGAATACAGGGCCTTCAAAAGAGGTAAATAAAATAAAACAAGGTCATATGAAAAGCCCCAATCCAGTATGACTAGTGTCCTTACAAAGAGGAGATTAGGGCAAAGATATATGCAGACAGAAAGGAGAGACCACAGGAGGGCCCAGTGAGGAGGTGGCCATCTATGAACTAAGGAGAGAGGCCTTGAAAGAAATCACATCTGCTTATACCTTGATCTGGGGCAACTAACCTCCAGAATGCTGAGAAAATAAATTTCTGTAGTTGAAGGCACTCAGCCCATGTTGTTGTATCATAGATACCTGGCACATTAATGTAACTTGGTAATACTTTACTTTTTAAAAGATATTAGAAACAAATATGCCAAAATGTTATTACTGATTTTCTGAAAAGATATCCATAGATCTTTATTATATTTCCCTTTAAGAGTTTTTTCATTTGCAATATATAGGTAAACTTTTGTCACCATAAAAATACATTTCAAAGCATATTGTTCTCTAAATACATACATACATACATATATATGTGTGTGTATATATATGAGAGATTCTAAGCAAAGATCTGAGCGAGTGAACTGAACTGAACTGAAACAAAGATGTCTAATCATTAGAAGGCAGAATATGTAGAAAACATTGCCTTGTTTCCAGGATGCGATAGAATAAATGATTAGAAATTCCTTGCTTCTTTTCCCCTTGTCACCACTATTCAGTAGATGGGTTGGTCAATGAGTATAAATACATTAGTGTGTGAACAAAAATTTATAGCCATTAACATGTAAAAAAATAGTTCAGTTCAGTTCAGTTGCTCAGTCATGTCCGACTCTTTGCGACCCCATGAATCGCAGCACGCCAGATCTCCCTGTTCATCACCATCTCCCGGAGTTCACACAGACTCACATCCATCGAGTCCGTATGCCATCCAGCCATCTCATCCTCGGTCGTCCCCTTCTCCTCCTGCCCCCAATACCTCCCAGCATTAGAGTCTTTTCCAGTGAGTCAACTCTTCGCATGAGGTGNAACAGAGATCATTCTGTCACTTTTGAGATTGCATCCAAGTACTGCATTTCAGACTCTTTTGTTGACCATGATGGCTACTCCATTTTTCTGAGGGATTCCTGCCCACAGTAGTAGATATAATGGTCATCTGAGTTAAATTCATCCATTCCAGTCCATTTTAGTTCGCTGATTCCTAGAATATCAATGTTCACTCTTGCATGCAAAGTAAAACTTATACCATTCCATGTCTATAATATCTTAAACTTTCCTGAATGGAAAAGTAAATGTCAAGAATAGCCCCTTCCAAATAAATATGATAGAACCTTAATCTACCATCATGTTTCTCATTTGAACTTAGTGAAATTTTGAATTTTGATTTACATGTTTAAGGCTGTCTAAGCTTGTTATTTCTTAGTAGCTACTTTAGTTCCAAATCTGCCTGTAGGAAATAGTGATACTCCCACTCAGGGAGCAGTAGGAGATGATATAGTAACAGGACTTCCTGTTATGAGGTGTTTATCTTCGTTGTTACAGTTGTGCTATTCTCCTATTGTGCATNGAGCAGTAGGAGACGATATAGTAACAGGACTGCCTGTTATGAGGTGTTTATCTTCGTTGTTACAGTTGTGCTATTCTCCTATTGTGCATTTATTCTTCCCTCCATTCAGCCCAATCACTGAGGTTTTAATATCAGTTACTGTATTAT
Organism: Raphicerus campestris; assembly: GCA_006410735.1. Lineage (NCBI taxonomy): Eukaryota > Metazoa > Chordata > Mammalia > Artiodactyla > Bovidae > Raphicerus > Raphicerus campestris. The sequence continues at coordinate 101,061 of SJYW01037272.1, read as the reverse complement.
TGCAGCCATGAAATTAAAAGACGCTTACTCCTTGGAAGGAAAGTTGTGACCAACCTAGATAGCATATTCAAAAGCAGAGATATTACTTTGCCAACAAAGGTCTGTCTAGTCAAGGCTATGGTTTTTCCAATGGTCATGTATGGATGTGAAGAAAGCAGAGTGCCGAAGAAGTGATGCTTTTGAACTGTGGTGTTGGAGAAGACTCTTGAGAGTCCCTTGGACTGCAAGGAGATCCAACCAGTCCATTCTAAAGGAGATCAGTCCTGGGTGTACTTTGGAAGGACTGATGTTGAAGCTGAAACTCCAATACTTTGGCCACCTGATGCAAAGAGGTGACTCATTGGAAAAGACCCTGATGCTGGGAGGGACTGAGGGCAGGAGGAGAAGGGGACAACAGAGGATGAGATGGTTGGATGGCATCATGGACTCGATGGACATGAGTTTGAGTGAACTCCAGGAGTTGATGATCAACAGGGAGGCCTGGCATGCTGCAGTTCATGGGATCTCAAAGAGCTGGACACGACTGAGTGACTGAACTGAACTGAACTGTATTATGCCATTCTAAAATATCATTTTAGTTCTTCTTTATAGATTTTCTTTCTTCTCTGAGACTTTCTCTTTTTACAGGTATCTTCATAGTTGTTTATTGAAACCAGCTTATTATGGCTGCTTTAAAATTCTTGTCAGAACACTCAAAGCCAGTGCACTGCGACAACACAAAGGGTTGGGATGGGAAAGCAGGTGGGAGAGGAGTTCGAGATAGGGGACACATGTACACCTGTGGCTGATTCATATCAATCTATGGCAAAAACCACCACAATATTATAAAGTGACTAGCCTCCAATTAAAATAAATATATTAATTTTAAAAATTCTTATTAGGTAATTCTGTCATTTGTGTCATTACTGTATAGTAATCTGTTGATTATTTTTTCCAATCACTCTGAGACTGTTCTAGATTTTGATACTGCAATAGAAACCTGGACTTTGGGATTTTATACTATGTATATCTTACTTGAATGATCTTTCCAAAGTATGTCTCCTTTGAACTTACTTTGTCAAGAGTAGTAAGTGCCTCTTCATTAAGGGAAGGTGCTGTTGGAAGTACAGTTTTCCCTTTCAGCCTCCACTGTCTTCTGAGGGGTGATACTGCTATAGATTGAATGCTTGTGTCCCCTTAAATTCCTATATTGAAGCCCTAACCTCCAGTAGTTTAGGTTAGACGTAGTTTAGAACATTATTACCTTGAGATGAGGTAATGAGGGTGGTGTCTTCATGGTGGGATGGCTGTCCTCATAAGAAGACACAGGAACAGCTTTCTCTCAGTCAGGTGAGGACATCACGAGGAGGCTGCCATTTGCAAGACAAGAAGAGAGTCCTTACTGTAAACATAAATAAATCTACCCACACCTTGATCTTAGACATTCCAGCTTCAGAACTGTGAGAAAATACATTTCTGTTGCTTAAGCCATCCAGTCTTAGCAGATAGAGACAAAGGGGCTTCTTCTTATTTCATTGTTGGGGATGGGAGTTCTGGATCTCACAAAGTTACCAGTAATATCACCCTGGTTGAGACGGGAAGCTATGCCTTGCCTCTCTCTATGGCCTCCATAGTCATCAAGGGGGCAGGGTGGCTTCATTACTTCTGTACAGTANACATTCCAGCTTCAGAACTGTGAGAAAATACATTTCTGTTGCTTAAGCCATCCAGTCTTAGCAGATAGAGACAAAGGGGCTCCTTCTTATTTCATTGTTGGGGATGGGAGTTCTGGATCTCACAAAGTTGCCAGTAATATCACCCTGGTTGAGATGGGAAGCTATGCCTTGCCTCTCTCTATGGCCTCCATAGTCATCAAGGGGGCAGGGTGACTTCATTACTTCTATACAGTAGTAAAAGTCCTGATTCCCCCAGACCTTTTCCTAAATGGCCCTGGAGCAAGAAGGTGGCATGTTAGTGCTAGGTCACTCACATCATATGGACCCAACTTTCTGCAGAAGGAATTTATTATTTCTGGCTTTCATGGCTTTTTCTATGACACTGATGGCATCTTCAGTGGTGTAGACTTCTAGACTTTCATGATTTTTTGTTAGGGTTCTCTTCCATAGTGTTGACAGTCCTTTCCATGGAACACCACGTGTAATAAGCCTTAAAATAAGCCTTGACCCTATGATCTAGAGACTGAATTAGAGACATTGTATAAAGGGGAAATAGACCACTTTGAGGGCTTCCCTGATGGCACTAGTGGTAAAGAACCTGCCTGCCAATGCAAGAGATGTAAGAGACACAAGTTCAATCCCTGGGTCGGGAAAACCCCTGGAGGGGGGCATGGCAACTCACCCTAGTATTCTTGCCTGGAGAATCCCATGGACAGAGGAGCCTGGCAGACTATATACAGTCCATAGAGTCGCAAAGAGTTGGACATGACTGAAGCGACTTAGCATGCATGCATGCAGCCCACTTTGATGCTGCCAATGTTGAACACATGTGGTTCTGGGCATTATATATCAAAACTGGGCATATCAAAACAGCATTTTCACAGAACAGTAGAGTTAGCCTATTCTTTCCTGCCTTAAATCCTGATCCACTCTTCTCTCCCTTACTGATAAACAACTTTTGTGGCATTTTTCCCAGAATAGGGACTTGTGTCTGCTTAAAATCTGTCCAGGCAGATAACCTTTCTCCTCAATGATTTTTGTAATGGTGTGTGGGAATGCACCTGCTGCCTTGTGGTCAGCAGAAGCCGCTTTTCCTGTTATCTTGACATTTTTTTAAAAAGCCACACCTCTTTCTAAAATTATCAAACCATCTAATGCTGAAATTAAGTTCTCTGGCTTTAGATCCCTCAGCTTCTTATACTTTAAGTTGTCATGTAATAACTTTACTTTTTCTTAAATGATATTAGTCTATAAGTATACCATTCTTTTAGCAATCTTGCACTCCTTTAAAGATGCATTTTTCAATATGATATAAAAAAAAAAGTATTTCGTGAAATGGGTAAGGTTTTCACCCTTGCTCGTGTAGCTGCCATAGTAACTTCATGAATTTCCTTTCCTTTCCTCATGAATGGAGGAAACAGCACAATGTTTCCTATGCTGTAGTCATTTATCTTAAAACTGTGGGCAACTGCAGTCTTCATTACATACCAAGCAAATCAACTTTTTCTTGTAATGTTATGCCTTTTCTCTGCTTCTTGGGAGCATTTTCCACATAGTAGTGGCACTTTGTATAGATCCCAGGGTGTTATTCAAGGTTTATGGTATTGCCCTAAACATGATGAATGATACTTGAGAACTACAAAAGATTACTTTTTACTGTGATATGCAATTTACTGGAGAGACGAACTGTATACATGGAGATGATGAATCTACATGGTGTCTTAAGTGGGTACTCACAACACTTGAGCTCAGCACAATGGCAATAAGAAGTTGCTATAAAAGTATGACAGTAGTACAGTATGTACTATAGTTGATTTTATGCAGTTAAGATTTAATACTACATCCTTATACTTGCTTATATTTCTCCAGACTGACTGATGCCATGTACAACCTGTATGTTCATGTAAGTTTTAATAATTTTCTTACTTTTTCTGATAGATTTGCATATATTGTGTGGTAGAAAAAGATAAAATAGACTAGTATCCACATATATTTTATGCATTCATGACATATCTTTTTTCTTAAAATTTTCAACATTTCTAGGTTATATGGCTCAAGTACAAGTTTTTTTCAAGTTGTTGAAAATCTCCAAATTTTTTTCAGATATATTTCTTGAAAAAAATCCACATATAATTGGACCTGCACAGTTCAAACCTATGTTGTTCAAGGGTCAGTGGTGGATAATTTAACATGTATATTTATCAAAGGATGGGTTCACCTAAGAGCTTCCCCGGTGGTGCAGTAATAAAGAATCTGCCTTCAATGCAGGAGCTGAAGGAGCCGCAGGAGATGCAGGTTCAATTCCTGGGTCGGGAGGATTCCTTGGAGGAGGGCATGGAAACCCACTCCAGATTCTTGCCTAGAGAATCCCATGTACAGAGGAGCCTGGTAGGTTACAGTCCATAGGGTCACAGAGTCATTCATGACTTAAGTAACTTAGCATGAACGCAGGTTCACCTCAAATTTTATTTCAACAACTTTGTGTGGATATGTACAGAACTTCTTGGAAGTTTGACTATATGAAAGAGAAAGCAAAATGAGAGAATCTGTTATTTATTCTCTCCTTAGGACAGAACCAAAACTTTAAGTATGAACTGATTGTAATTTGAGGTCTGATTTTTGTATTGAGAGCA
>SJYW01037272.1:61744-93855 GCA_006410735.1 Raphicerus campestris | reverse complement strand
ATTTCTGGCTTTCATGGCTTTTTCTATGACACTGATGGCATCTTCAGTGGTGTAGACTTCTAGACTTTCATGATTTTTTGTTAGGGTTCTCTTCCATAGTGTTGACAGTCCTTTCCATGGAACACCACGTGTAATAAGCCTTAAAATAAGCCTTGACCCTATGATCTAGAGACTGAATTAGAGACATTGTATAAAGGGGAAATAGACCACTTTGAGGGCTTCCCTGATGGCACTAGTGGTAAAGAACCTGCCTGCCAATGCAAGAGATGTAAGAGACACAAGTTCAATCCCTGGGTCGGGAAAACCCCTGGAGGGGGGCATGGCAACTCACCCTAGTATTCTTGCCTGGAGAATCCCATGGACAGAGGAGCCTGGCAGACTATATACAGTCCATAGAGTCACAAAGAGTCGGACATGACTGAAGCGACTTAGCATGCATGCATGCAGCCCACTTTGATGCTGCCAATGTTGAACACATGTGGTTCTGGGCATTATATATCAAAACTGGGCATATCAAAACAGCATTTTCACAGAACAGTAGAGTTAGCCTATTCTTTCCTGCCTTAAATCCTGATCCACTCTTCTCTCCCTTACTGATAAACAACTTTTGTGGCATTTTTCCCAGAATAGGGACTTGTGTCTGCTTAAAATCTGTCCAGGCAGATAACCTTTCTCCTCAATGATTTTTGTAATGGTGTGTGGGAATGCACCTGCTGCCTTGTGGTCAGCAGAAGCCGCTTTTCCTGTTATCTTGACATTTTTTTAAAAAGCCACACCTCTTTCTAAAATTATCAAACCATCTAATGCTGAAATTAAGTTCTCTGGCTTTAGATCCCTCAGCTTCTTATACTTTAAGTTGTCATGTAATAACTTTACTTTTTCCTAAATGATATTAGTCTATAAGTATACCATTCTTTTAGCAATCTTGCACTCCTTTAAAGATGCATTTTTCAATATGATATAAAAAAAAAAGTATTTCGTGAAATGGGTAAGGTTTTCACCCTTGCTCGTGTAGCTGCCATAGTAACTTCATGAATTTCCTTTCCTTTCCTCATGAATGGAGGAAACAGCACAATGTTTCCTATGCTGTAGTCATTTATCTTAAAACTGTGGGCAACTGCAGTCTTCATTACATACCAAGCAAATCAACTTTTTCTTGTAATGTTATGCCTTTTCTCTGCTTCTTGGGAGCATTTTCCACATAGTAGTGGCACTTTGTATAGATCCCAGGGTGTTATTCAAGGTTTATGGTATTGCCCTAAACATGATGAATGATACTTGAGAACTACAAAAGATTACTTTTTACTGTGATATGCAATTTACTGGAGAGACGAACTGTATACATGGAGATGATGAATCTACATGGTGTCTTAAGTGGGTACTCACAACACTTGAGCTCAGCACAATGGCAATAAGAAGTTGCTATAAAAGTATGACAGTAGTACAGTATGTACTATAGTTGATTTTATGCAGTTAAGATTTAATACTACATCCTTATACTTGCTTATATTTCTCCAGACTGACTGATGCCATGTACAACCTGTATGTTCATGTAAGTTTTAATAATTTTCTTACTTTTTCTGATAGATTTGCATATATTATGTGGTAGAAAAAGATAAAATAGACTAGTATCCACATATATTTTATGCATTCATGACATATCTTTTTTCTTAAAATTTTCAACATTTCTAGGTTATATGGCTCAAGTACAAGTTTTTTTCAAGTTGTTGAAAATCTCCAAATTTTTTTCAGATATATTTCTTGAAAAAAATCCACATATAATTGGACCTGCACAGTTCAAACCTATGTTGTTCAAGGGTCAGTGGTGGATAATTTAACATGTATATTTATCAAAGGATGGGTTCACCTAAGAGCTTCCCCGGTGGTGCAGTAATAAAGAATCTGCCTTCAATGCAGGAGCTGAAGGAGCCGCAGGAGATGCAGGTTCAATTCCTGGGTCGGGAGGATTCCTTGGAGGAGGGCATGGAAACCCACTCCAGATTCTTGCCTAGAGAATCCCATGTACAGAGGAGCCTGGTAGGTTACAGTCCATAGGGTCACAGAGTCATTCATGACTTAAGTAACTTAGCATGAACGCCGGTTCACCTCAAATTTTATTTCAACAACTTTGTGTGGATATGTACAGAACTTCTTGGAAGTTTGACTATATGAAAGAGAAAGCAAAATGAGAGAATCTGTTATTTATTCTCTCCTTATGACAGAACCAAAACTTTAAGTATGAACTGATTGTAATTTGAGGTCTGATTTTTGTATTGAGAGCAAATAGTTTGTATTTATATTCAACATGAAAAGTGAAAGTGAAGTCACTCAGTCGTGTCTGNAGAACCAAAACTTTAAGTATGAACTGATTGTAATTTGAGGTCTGATTTTTGTATTGAGAGCAGATAGTTTGTATTTATATTCAACGTGAAAAGTGAAAGTGAAGTCGCTCAGTCGTGTCTGACTCTTTGTGACCCCATGGAGTGTAGCCTACCAGGCTCCTCTGTCCATGGGATTTTCCAGGCAATAGTACTGGAGTGGATTGCCATTTCCTTCTCCAGGGCATCTTCCTGACCCAGGGATCAAACCCAGGTCTCCTGCATTGTAGACAGACGCTTTACCATCTGAGCCACCAGGGAAGTCCTTCAAGTATATTCAACATACTCTCTATATTTATGCTTAAATTATTTTAAAAAAGAAAAGTGGAAAAATCAAACTCATACATTTAATGTTTTGATTATCTATAAGCTCTGAGGAAGGGACAGTTTTATACCATTATACATGATATATTGGGCTTCCCAGGTGGTGCTAGTGGTAAAGACCTACCTGCCAATGCAGGAGATATAAGAGACATGGGTTCTATCCCTGGATCTAGAAGATCCCCAGGAGGAGGAAACAGCAGTCCACTCCAGTAACCTCATCTGAAGAATCCCATGGACAGAGGAGCCTGGCATGCTATAGTCCATAGGGTTGCACAGAGTCAGGCATGAATGAAGCGACTTAACACGCACATGCATGTACATTATATATTCTGGAGAAGATAAAGAGAAAAGCTTGAATTCTGAAGGACTCAAAATATGTCATTAAAAATGTATAGCTAAAAATTAAGATTTTTGAATTCCTCAACATCTTTAATATGTTCTTTATGCAATAAGTGTTTTAATGATTATAATCATAAATAATAATTCTGTTTATTCTTTTACAGTAGCATATGCCAATGAAAATAAAAATTCATTTTTGTAGCAAAATCANCATGCATGTACATTATATATTCTGGAGAAGATAAAGAGAAAAGCTTGAATTCTGAAGGATTCAAAATATGTCATTAAAAACATATAGCTAAAAATTAAGATTTTTGAATTCCTCAACATCTTTAATATGTCCTTTATGTAATAAGTGTTTTAATGATTATAATCATAAATAAGAATTCTGTTTATTCTTTTACAGTAGCATATGCCAATGAAAATAAAAATTCATTTTTGTAGCAAAATCGTTTTTACAAAAAGTATTTCTTCTTTGAGCCATGATACAAAACTCTAAGGAAGTAGAGCAACTATTGATACTTTACAGGATTGATTTGGTTGAAGGCACACTAATGATTTCACCAGTGTTTTTCAAAACATTGTTAGATTCTTTGGTTCTTAACCAATAATGAAATATTGGTTATATGTTAACTATTGATGTATATTTGATATTGTTTCCATTGGAAGAAAGAATTAAGAAAAATGCTATCTTGGGTAGACATTGCTGCTGCTGCTGCTATGTCGCTTCAGTCATGTCCGACTCTGCGCGACCCCACAGATGGCAGCCCACCAGGCTCCACCATCCCTGGGATTCTTCAGGCAAAAACACTGGAGGGGGTTGCCATTTCCTTCTTCAATGCATGAAAGTGAAAAGTGAAAGTGAAGTCACTCTAAGTGTCCGACTCTTCATGACCCCATGGACTACAGCCTATTAGGCTCCTCTGTCCATGGGATTTTCCAGGCAAGAGTACTGGAGTGGGGTGCCACTGCCTTCTCTGAGGGTAGATATTACATTTATTAAATTATAGACAGAATCAAATGTTTTTTAGGAGTTCTTTAATTTTATTAATCTTTTGCTATTAATATTTTCCTTAAGTTATAAAATATTTCAATAGTAGCTTAAATGCTTTAATCTTATCTTTGTTTAGTGAACTAATCTAGAAATATTGGCCTTTAACCTTTAAGTACAGTTTATATCTTTGGAGGAGGGAGTGAAACCCACTCCAGTACCCTTGCCTGGAGAAACCCAGGGACAGAAGAGCCTAGCTCATTGCTGTCCATAGGGTTGCAAAACGTCAGACACGACTGAAGTGACTTGTACACACACATGCACAGCTTATATATTTGATTTTACCTTCTTGGGTATAGTAAAGGTACACATGCATATGTTTGCATGTATATAATCTAAGGGGAAATTTTTTCAATCCTCCCTTTTCTTTTNTAGATGTGTATAAGAGACAGCGACTGAAGTGACTTGTACACACACATGCACAGCTTATATATTTGATTTTACCTTCTTGGGTATAGTAAAGGTACACATGCATATGTTTGCATGTATATAATCTAAGGGGAAATTTTTTCAATCCTCCCTTTTCTTTTTTGCTAAACTTTATGTGACTATAACATGTGAACCTCTTATTAGGAGCACATATTCAGATAGGGTATAACATGAAGATTGTTGCTTTGTGTTCTCAGTGGCTAACTGATGATTATGATCAGATTGGTTGCAAATGTCCATTAGAGGTTTTTCAGTCATAAAATGGAGTGATTACTGTGATACCTGTTTATGACTAATAGAATAGGTTTATCTGAAATCAATAATAGCCAAAGGAAAATCATGTAGATAAGAGAGAAACAGTTTTGGACATTCTCTGGACTTTAAAGAAAATTAAAGAATAGAACTAGATTTTTTTCCCCTCCCTTTCTCTTCTTTGACTAGACCTCACTTGAAAGTGAAAATTGTGTCCGACTCTGTGACCCCATGGACTATACAGTCCCTGGAATTCTCCAGGTCATAAGTTTACCTATTTACCAAAATACTGGAGTGGGTAGCCTTTCCCTTCTCCAGGGGATCTTCCCAACCCAGAGATGGAAACCAAGTCCCCTGCATTGCAGATAGATTCTTTACCAGCTGAGTTGAGCCACAAGAGGAGCCCAAGAATACTGGAGTGGGTAGCTTATCCCTTCTCCAGGGCATCTCTCCAACCCAGGAATCAAACTGGGGTCTCCTCCATTGCAGGCGAATTCTTTACCAACTGAGCTGTCAGGGAAGCCCTAGACCTCACTTCTCCAGGGACAATTTTCCAGTTTGAATTGTGTACGTTTTCTACTTGCTGCTGTAACAATTTGCCACAAACATGGTGACTTAAGACAAAAACTATATTATCTTACAGTTCTGTAGATGAGGAAGTTCAACATGAGCACTACTGAGTTACAATCGAGGTGTTGATGAGGCTATGTTTCTTTCTGGAAGCTCTATGAGAGAATTCATGTCTTGCCTTTTCCAGATTCTCCAGGCCACCCTTGTTCCTTGTCTCTTGGTTTTCTTTCTCCATCTCCACCGCCAGTGATTTTGCAACTCTAAGATTTAGGTCATTCCATGACTGTTGTTCTTTTATTTAATTTCTTTTTCTCTTTTTTATTTTTAATTGGAGGATAATTGCTTTACAACGTTGCGCTGGTTTCTGCCTTACAATAATGTGAATCAGACATAAGTATAACTATTTGCAGGGCAGGAATAGAAATGCAGAGAACAGACTTGTAGACAGTGAGGGAAGGAGAGGGTAGGAAGCATTGAGAGAGTAGCACTGAAACATATACATTACCTTATGTAAAATAGGTAGCTAGAGGGAAGTTGCTGTATGACCCAGCGAGCTCAGCCCGGGGCTCTGTGACCATTTAAAGGGATGGGGTGAGGTGGGGGGTGAGAGGGAGATTTAAGAGAGAGGGGACATATGTATGCATGCATGTTAATTTGCCTCAGTGGTATCCAACTCTTTGTGAACCTATGGACTGGAGCCTGCCAGGCTCCTCTGTCCATGAGATTCTCCAGGCAAGAATACTGGAGTGGTTTGCCATGCCCTCCTCCAGGGGATCTTCCACACCCTGGGACTGAACCCGCATCTCTTATGTCTCCTGCATTGGCAGGTGGGTTCTTTACCATTAGTGACATCTGGGAAGCCCCTAGTTTGAGGTTGCTGCTGCTGCTGCTAAGTTGCTTCAGTCGTGTCCGACTCCATGCGACCCCATAGACAGCAGCCCACCAGGCTCCCCCATCCCTGAGATTCTCCAGGCAAGAACACTGGAGTGGGTTGCCATTTCCTTCTCCAATGCATGAAAGTGAAAAATGAAAGAGAAGTCGTGCAGTCGTGTCCGACTCTCAATGACCCCATGGACTGCAGCCCACCAGGCTCCTCCGTCCATGGGATTTTCCAGGCAAGAGTACAGGAGTGGGTTGCCATTGCCTTCTCTGAGTTTGAGGTTAAACCTATCTAAATATGTTTTTGCTTTCTTTGCTTGGTACCTCAAAGACAGAAGCTATCTTATTCACTTGTCTAGCCATAAACTTGCAAGCATATCATGGATTCTAATAATTATGTGTTTAATAAGTGAAAGCAACTTTTAAAATATTTGAAGAAATATTTTGATATCAACAATTAAATAATAGAGTATTTCAGCCTGTAGTTTTTCTAAGAATTAAAGCAGCAGTTAATTTGTATCTTTTAATTTCCACCACTTTTTAAAATACAGCTACTAGAATGTTCAAAATCAGAAAGCTCCAAATATGAAATAATAAATTTAAGAGGCCCATGAATTCCTGTGGGTGTAGGATAATCATTTAATTATTAGCTTTTGTCCATTTATAGAATGTTGTAAAATATGCCCTTTATATAAACAGGGCAAATGAGGTCTTAAAAAATAAATATATGACAATAGTGAGTAATCAAATAACACTCATTGTTTGTTGCATTACAGAATAAATTAAGAAAGAGAAATGCTCTTGTATTTGTTTCAATTAATTTTTAATTCAGTGCCTATATTTTTCAGAGAATAGCAATATACTTTCATAAGATAATATTCTGAAAACTCATAGAATGTTAATATTATACTCAATAAAATATTTAACTTGTGTTTCACTTAACTTAAATTCTCCTACCAGTGTCCATATTATTTGGCAACCAATAGCATCTCAGAATTGTACCTGAGTAAACAAAGGGATGACAGTATTTCAAAGTGTTTGTACCTTGGGAGGAAAAATTATATATCCACATTCCTTTTTCATTTTTTTCTATTTTCTCAGATACTTCTGGTATGGATCTGAGGTCTCTTTTTGATGTCGTCTCAAATAAAATTATATCCTAAATGACCAGAAGAAACCATAAAACTAATAGAAGATAAGATAAAGGATCCTAAGAATATTTTCCAAATAAAAACTTTTATTCATTTTATATATAATTTTCTTCGTCTGTCAAGGAAAAACAATGCTATCCATATAAAACTGTTATAAGGAAAAGCAGTGGCCAAGTTTGTGTTCACTAGGAGTGCATGAAATACTTACTGTGAGTGCATTATACAAACTTGAACATTTTATACCAGAAAGTTGCCTTGTTTTTAATCCCCAGTGGTTGAGAACTGTGTATGTTTTAATATGATTTGGGGGTTATTTAGCCATTATTGGGGGTTCATGCTTGCTGTCTATGACATCTTGATTGAACCATAGATCTCTTTGTCCTTAACAATGTGCTTTTTTGGAGAATACATGCAGAGCAAATTGCAAGTGTATTTAGTCAAGGAGAGAAGGACACACACTTCACAGAAGCACGCTGGTCGTAGAGAGTAGAAGAGTCAGCATCTTTTTCAGCCTTTGTGGTACCCAGACCATTTAGCAGAGAGGTGGAAGGTAACATAGCTGGTGATGCACATGAAAACTGGGGTCTTGACAGATGTGGAAGAGCTCACTTTGTGCATGCCACACTCCTTTTCACCTTGGCCTTTCGGTACTGTTAGGAATAATTTATGCATACAATCTCTGTCCTTAATGCCTTTATTTAAGAGAAGGATTAAATACTGGACACTCCTGGGTTTGAAACCAGAATTAGCATTGCTGAGATTCCATCTGCAGCTGGGCAAAAATGAGTAAAAATGCTCTACTTGACCTTCATATGTAGATCTGTCTCTAGATTACCAAAGTACTAGAACAGCCATTTTCAGGCTGTAGCTATCTGGGGCCCATTAGTCTGATGAAATTGAAATAAGTGAGTAAGCTGGTGTGCTTTGTGACCTGGACCCTTAGAACTGTCTCCAGGGCCCCTCAGTTCTGTGCTGGTGAATTTATGCATGAAAAGCCTTCCTTTTAGCTTGCCACCAACAAACGAACGGACGAACACTTTCAACTTTACACAAGAAAGGCTTAGATTCTGCATAGAAGTATCCTTAATAAAACCATTGAGTAGGTTATAAGTTACAAGTAAAGGCCTACATTTCTATATTAAAACCAGAAAAATACACAGGATACAACTCTTAGCAGAATCATTTATCTCTAATGAATGCTTTCAGTCTTCTCATGTCCAACCCTTTGTTCCACTTAGTCTGACTGTTACTTAGCACAATTTATAGTTTATTCTGAAGTTGTCAGGTATTGACCAGTGATAGCAGAACTGGTTTACTGCATACTACTTCAAAAACTGCTGTTTATCTCATCTCCTCAAATCATTTTAGTCAATCTTGAGTTCATAGCCTTCATTTTACGTGAACTCTCTGACAAATTTTCCAAGACACATATATAATATTCACTTAGAAAACAGAGTTGAATCACTTATCGACAAGAATGGTCAGGCACTTTTTGAAGTGTTTTTAAAATTGATTTAATTCCCACATTCATCCTGTGAAGTGACATAATTNTCTCTGACAAATTTTCCAAGACACATATATAATATTCACTTAGAAAACAGAGTTGAATCACTTATCGACAAGAATGGTCAGGCACTTTTTTGAAGTGTTTTTAAAATTGATTTAATTCCCACATTCATCCTGTGAAGTGACATAATTATACCCATCTTACGGGTGAAAAAAATGGCTTAATAAAGTGAAATGATTACCCCAGATCATATAACGGCAGAGTCAGAATTTAAGTCTATATATGTCTGACTCCAAAGCCCATACTCATAAGCATCGAGTAGTGCCTAAAAATTAATGAATCACTATTTTTAGCTTCAAGGAGAGTTTCTTTCCTTCTTTGATTGTTTTCTTCTCTTTGATTTTGTGGCACACTCCTATGAACCCATCTGTTTACACTCGTATTAACCCTTAGACATCTTCTAGATAAACTTATTTGAATTTATTTTCTTTTTTTGGTTTTTAAACAACAGTTTCAGTGCTGNGTGGCCAGAATATGGCCATTCTTCACTCCGTTATTTATTGTATATGCTTTGTGTTGTTTGATTTTTTAATTAATGCTAATTAAGATTCATAACAGTTCATTCTTTTCATATTTTCCCCAAGATGACATTGGGCCCAAGAACAAAATCCAGGATAAAAGGGCTTCTAAAAGTGATTTTTTCTCTCATCCTCCACTGTTAATGCTTCATCCCCCACCCAAACATTACTGTTGACACAGAGAAAAATGACAGAGTTCAAAAGGGAAAAATTAGCGACCTACAAGTTTTGTTTATCTTTCCTTTCCTTGCTCACGCCCAGGTAGAGAAGGTCCAGCCATAGTCTGGAGCTGATAGGCAGATGAAGTGACAAGAGAGCACTGTCACAGAATGCCACACTTGGAGGTAGCCAGTGAAGCTACTCTGGGGCTGGCTTGCTGCAGGTCAGCTGGTCTAACTTAGATGGAAATCAGGAGCTTCAATTAGTGTACACATTGTATCAATACACGCTGATCACACTATGAAAGAGAGAGGGTCTCTTATACCCCTTCTTCTGTCTGTGGGGCACTTCCATCTTCTTTTGTTTAGCATATATGTGCCTCTCATATTGTTTGATTTTTATTAATTATTATAGATAATTATCTATTTTTATAAAACCAAAGTTCCATAAGATGTTTGATATTTCAGCTAATGTGTAGCTAAGCCAGCCTTTGTTAAGACCTTAGGCAATATATATGTTTATGTTTACCTGTCTAGTTATCTACATATGTATATTTGCACACACACAAGCATGTTGTCTGTATGTGCATATATACATTTGTACATGCGGCACTGAAAAAAATACACCCAATCAATTTCTGTGAATTTCTTTGGTGGGGGCTGATGGGATCAAAATTGGTGCCCCCAATTTTTTTTTAAAACAATGCAATAAAAATCTTAATTCCCAGGTAGATTTGAATGATTCCAAATTGTAAACAATATTCTCACAGCACTTCTGAGCAGGAGGTGGGTGGAATCAACAAAAATTGTTGCTTTTAGAAAAAGGCAAGAGGCACAAGGAAAATAATATTTTCCCCATGTATCTATCTTTCACTCTTAAAGAATTCTGAATCCTTGGTTTTCTCAAAAAGTGCATGTTATTGTGGAAACATTTTCATTCACATATTTTACTCATGTTTGTGCAAATATACAGTAATAATGCAGTTTCCATTTTCTTTATATATATATTTTTTGTGTGTTCACACATTGTGACAGTATATGTATTAGATAGTTAAAACCTAAGTCCAGAACCAGACCAGTTAGCTTTTTAAAAAATGTAAACTCTTTGAGCAAAGTAAAGTTCTTAATATTTTCTCTGAGGTAAACAGAAATACCATCTTAGAGGTAATAGAGAAAATAATGATTTTCTTCCTTCCTTTTTTCTTTAATTTAGCCAGCATCAAGCCAAGTGGAAACTTAATTGATTAAATAATCATAGAAGCTACAGGTTTTGAATGCTATAGTGCAATGCAGTTAATGAGGTCCAACTATCTTACAAAAATATTATTCTATCTTATAACTGAATTATACTAATACTTCACTTTCCATAAGCATTCCTGCTCTAAGGGTAACCAAAGCCAAACTTAATATCTAATGAGAATATATTGTCTTAAAAATACTTTACTTTTATCAGGACTAATGAAAAATCATTTTGGTGAAAGCTAATATAAATAGCATACATTACGTGGATGGTTAGATTTATGGATTACAATACTTTTGGAGCTGAAGTAGTAGAACTATCTCCATGTCCCTAACCAATATTTCTTCTATTAAAATATTTCATAAGTAAGTGACTAAATATTTCAATAGCTAGGGGTTAAGTGATTTGTTTTGATTCTATGCGTATGTAGTAATTCTGACAGGCTATTCTCAGTATTTTAAATCTTTTAAGTATTTATTTGAACTCTCACCATATAGTCTTCACAGCTGGTTCTAAGCATTTCAACAACTTGAGTGCATTGCCATGATTTTGCAATCATGAAGTGAATTAAATTGCAGAATATGTCTTCACTGAAATCATGTAGTTTTTATGTGAAGATAATTAAGAATCATCTCTGGTATTTTATTTCTGATGTTAATAAACACAATTTCCTTTTAGGAGAAAAGTGAAATAAAGGAGTCATAAAATCACAATCAAGAGAGAAAACTTTTTGGTAGTTTTACTGTGTATGCAGTTTTTTACATAGAGGCTCAGTTGCATGATATTCCTTCAGATATTGGTCACACCATATTAATCCAGTATTTCAGATGTTCAGAGTGAGCTCATAATCATATTATTATTGAAATGTCTCTGTAAGATTGGTGGCTGTGGATTATTTTAGTTCTTTAACACTTTTCTCATTACATGTAACATGTCACATGTCTATGTAGACTCTACTCAAGGGAATATCCACACTTTCTCATGACATATGTATGTACTGAATCCTCTCATTCATCTGACAACCCAATGAATGCATAAGCACAATGAATGGACTTGCCAGACATTACCGGTAAGGGGCAGATGGAAATTCTATCACCATACATAAGGGCAACTATTCTAAGAAAGGTGACTTTCCTTCCACTTTAAAATGCCAATATCCTTTATGCCCTCTCACCTGAAGAACCCATATACAAAAGTTTTGTCATCAACATGGACATACCTTAGAATAAACGATAGCTTAGTTGAACTCATTCTTTAAATTGCTTTTGAAATGTAGATGTTGATTAAAAAAATAACATCAATAATATTAGGTGTCGATATGAAAGGAGAACATCCAGGTACTACTGGCAGCTTCCTAATAGTAACCAGAGACACTTAGCTGACTTTCTGTTATGAGCCATGTTTCAAAACCAAACACTTCATGATGATAAACACTTTTGAAATATTTTATACCTGTTTGCATTTTGGGGGGGATATCTCATTAGATAAAAAAATCAACTTTTATGACTCATTAAGTCAGTAGCACTACTATAAATCATAAACCTGTTATAAGGAAATAGTTTAATATAGAAGCAGAAGGTCCAGCTGTTTAAATAGCATATGGCATATGGGGCTCAGTAATTTGACTTGAATGCTATCTGCTAAATCATTTACTCTTGTGTTAGAGTGCTATATTTCTATGAAATGAAAGTGAAAGTGTTAGTTGCCCAGTTGTGTCCAACTCTTTGCGACCCCATGGACTGCAGTCCAACAGGCTTCTCTCTCTGGAATTTTCCAGGCAAGAATACCAGAGTGGGTTGCCATCACCTTCTCCGTGGGATCTTTCTGACCCAAGGATCGAACCTGTGTCTCTCACTTTGTGGGCAGATTCTTTATTGTCTGAACCACAGGGATGGGGAAGGACAAAGTGGTTCTTGAACTGCTGCTGAACTGAATACTATTCTCTCTATTTCAGGTGAATATCCCCCCAGTTAATATATACTTGTTGAATCCAGTGAGTTTCCTTTGAAGTAAAACCTAGCATATACTTATTCTGGCTTATTTCACCATTTATAATGTACTTTCCTTGGCTTTGAATTTTAATAGTTGCTTTACATTTTTTGTTTGTGCTATGTTTTTTAGTACTTAGGGTGTTTACCTTTGACGAAGTCAGTGACAACCCACTCCAGTACTCTTGCCTGGAAAATCCCACGGATGGAGGAGCCTGGTAGGCTGCAGTTCATGGGGCTGCTAGGAGTTGGACACGACTGAGTGACTTCACTTTTACTTTTCACTTTCATGCATTGGAGAAGGAAATGGCAACCCACTCCAGTGTTTTTTGCCTGGAGATTCCCAGGGACATGGGAGCCTGGTGGGCTGCCATCGATGGGGTCGCACAGAATCAGACACGACCGAAGCGACTTAGCAGCAGTGTTTACCTTAAAACAGTTTTCACTTAAGACTTAGTCTTGTTATGTTAGTAACCTCTGTAAATATCTGTGGTTGAGAGTGGGATGGGGAGAAAAGGGAAAACAAAGCAAAATGACTTAGTTTTCAAGTAGCAGTAATTAAAAAGCTGGTCCCTATAAGAAGAGCTGTAGTTTGTGTTCCAATATTTCAGATGTGTGAAATATACTAACAGAGCCAGAAAGAAGTCTGGAATCACACTGAATAATGTTGATGCTGTGTCATTCATATATGGTAGAATATGCCCTGGAATGATTATATTTGTTTCCTGCGGATGGATTCACTAAAATAACTCTATCAGAATTATGTACCTATTGTCCTTTTATTTAAAATCAGACTGTTGAGCATCACTCCAAACTTCCTGATGTGATCCAGAAATCTGTATGTTTATTTACTCAACAAATTCTTACTTAGCCAGATCAGTGTCAACATTTGGAAATCATTGCTCCGGTGGTTGGGGGTTGGAGGGGGCAAAGAAAAGAAGAAAAATACCTTTGTTTGAGCTTCTGTACTATGAGGGACATATGTTAGTGAGGATCTAGTCCTCAAAAGTGATATTTTGACCTATGATGTCACATTCATTCATGACCTTCTGCCCTTCTCAGTGCCAGGGAGTGAAAGGGAAAGAGTCCTCTGCAGGCTTCATAACCCAGGTTCCTGTGACAAGAGGAGGGGGGAGGAGCCCGGCTAGCTCGCTCTCTCTCCCCTAAAGCCTTGGTTACCTGGGGATGGCATTGCATCTGATTCACATCCAGGCTCCAGCTTCTGGGCAGTCCCAGTGTTTGCAGCTCTTGGTAGGTGACCCCAGCTCCTGAGGCCTGGTAATTCTGCCTCCTCTGGGAATTTCTCTAGTTTAGGGGAGAGCATGGTTTCTCATGCTACTAACCTGTAGGTTTCTCCACTTTTCTTTACCTGTGTAACCAATTAATTCCATTCTGTTTTCCTGGATGGATCCTGACTGATACAACCTCAAAAATCAGCTAGAGGTTTCCACAAGGAAATATTAAAACCAATGAGGTATGCCAGACTCCCTCACATTAGATATCAAATGTGACAGCTTCAGACACCCAGTACATCTATAGAAAATTAACTGTGAATCCATTGCTTACTGAAAGAAATTGAAAGCAAAAGTCCTAGGAAAATTGCCAAGGACCATAGAGATTACAGACCATATCAGAACGCAAAATATATACCAGACCTCTTGAGAAACTTCACTAAATCTAGGCACGCGTCCAATTTAAACACTGTGTGGCAAGCATACAGTATCATTTTGCTGATTGAACAGGAAAACAACAAACATATTGAAGAGAAAGTAAATGAGAGTCTTGAAGATATTTTGCAAGACTGTACTAGAATAAAAAGTAGTTTTACCATAAGATCGGAGGACAATGAAGCTGTCAGTTGAGGATCCCATCCATTTACTATTATAAGTAGCCACCTATTAAATTCTCCACCATTGTCTCCTTTGCTTCTGTAGTGTTAATTGAGGTGAGAAGTGAAAAGTGAGTGTTAGTCACTCAGTCATGTCCTGCTCTTTTTGACCCCCTGAGCTGGAGCCTGTCAGGTTCCTCTGTCCATGAAATTATCCAGGCAAAAACACTGGAGTGGGTAGCTATTCCCCTCTCCAGCAGATCTTCCCAACCCAGGGATGGAACCTGGGTCTCCCACCTTGCAGGCAGATTCTTTACCTTCTGCACTTTCTCAGCTCCATCTCTCTACTTGTTTTAGATCTTTGTTGGCAACCTTAAGCTTTCTCCAGATTACAAATATTCCTCTCCTTTGGCCCTCTAGACCTGGCCCATCCAGGTTCAGTTACAGCATCACCTTCATCCCCAAAGTTTCTGAAAGTCCCTCCTCTTGTCTCCTTGTCCCCCTGACCCCACATCTCTGCAGTCATTCCACCAAAACCATCCTCAGTGAGGTCACCTGTGAATCTAATAGACATTCTCAGAATAAAATTCTCATGGCCTCTCAGCAGATTTTGACCTTTTTGTTGACTTTTGACACATTTTCGTCCCTTAATTTCTGTGTCACCATGGTCTACTGCTTTCCTTCTTACCCATTCCCACTGCAGGTTCATATATCCAACTTAACCCTTACATAATGTGCTTTCTCAAGGCTTAGCTTTCAAATTTCTTTCTTTTTGACCTGGATGTTCTCTTTCTGAGGTCTCATAGGCTTTACTACAATATTCATTGCAATCGTAAACTGCATGTCCTTGATTTCCAAGTATCTAACTCCAACTTTGATTGTGCTTTGAGCTCTAGACAAGAGGTCACGATGGCATAAGAAATCCAGCATTCTGCCTTCTGTCTGCTCTGGGTTAAGTCCCCCTCTGTGTTCTCCAACCCAATGAGTGGTATCTCTTCATGCCCAGCTTCTCCTGACATGACCTCTAGCTCTCCCTGATCTCACACAGCAGATCCATCATTAGGGTGTGTCGATTTTACTTCTTATTTCTTTACTCCTTTTTTGAGGCTTCTCTTTGAGGTCCTATACTGCAGATAAAACATCCTGGTGTGTCATCTGTCCACTTTAACAATCTGATGGCTTCTGTTTCCTCTTCCGAGACAGCAATTTTCAAGCACTAAAATAGACAACTTGGCCAAGGAGGCCCACATTGTCCTGTTCCCTCAAGCTTAGTGATTCATGATTTCCTCCTCATTCTCTGCCCACCTCTCTTCTCACACTCAATTCTGTGATCAGGCCACACCCCCTTTATCCATGCTCATCTTTGTCTCTGGTCTGGCACTGACCACTTGCTTGTGTTAACTCATGATTTACTCTACCTCCAGTATTACCTCTTTGGGGAAGCAGTTCTTTTCCTTTTGGCACGTTGAGTTGTTTTCTCTCTTTTGTCTCTGTCATTAAATTTTATTAGTTTCCTTCAGGCCACTTATCAGGGATTGTATATTCCTTAGTGGGATTATTTATTTAATATATCTCTACTCCAAATACCTGTAAGTTTCATAGGAGTCAATTGCTTATCTTTGTTTTGTTCAACATCATATCCCAATATTTTCCAGAGCATCTGGCATAGAGTCTTAATAAATATGTATAGAATATGTGGATGAACATTGAGTTAGAAGAAATCTTAGAGGCATATAATACACCTGCATATTCAAAGCTTGAATCTCAGTGTCAGTACCATGAGGTTTAGCACATACAAAGTATCTGGTAATTTTGACAAAATCCTTTTTGTAGGCTATGTTCTGCTAAGGAAATTCACTGTATCTTTTTCTGAACAATCAGATGACGCATTGTGCTCATTCCCATTGAACAACTGAGGAAGGCAAAAATTCACCAGCTATTGAATTATTTTCTTAGCTGGAGCTTAAAAAAAAGTATCCATCTGATATACATGAAACAAGGGAGTTTTACCTCAGTGAGACAATAATCATTGTGATCTCTGTCCTTAATTTCTTCATTTGAAAAATAAGTTGATTTGCTTTTTAATAACCAAAAAGTCTAAATGACCCAGATATCCATTGACAAATAAATTATATGTTCATAAAATAGAATGTTATATAGCACAGAAGATGAAGGAATTATATGTGGCTTAAAAAACCTAACATGGATAATTCTAGTATTTGTAATGATAAGCTAACAAAACAAGGAACAAAATTAAATATACAATATAACTTCATTTATAAAATTTTATAATTTTTATAACAAAGCTAAACTATGTTATAATTAATACTTATGGGGCAAAATAAAAAAATGAACTCAATGAAATTTTTACAAAATTATGATAATATTAAGAGAGTTTTATCTACTGTTGTAAGAAAAGAAGTTGTAATAGGGAATGGATAAATTGGAGACTTCTGGGGGCAGAAGTACTCTATTTCTTGGGCTGAGAGATTATTACCTACACTCACTTTATATTTATGTTAAATTATATACTTTGTGTTGTGTGCCTTCCTGTTCTCAGATTTTATTTACGATAAAATGTTCATTTTTTTTAGAGAAATGCTTTGTAAGAAAAGAATTATAAAATATTAGAGTTTCTATAGATCTTAGATTAAATTTAAGACCCTTTGAATATAAAACACTACATGTATCTATAAATTGGTAATTATTTGTTTGGACCAGTTTTTACATAGTAGATTGTATAATACAAGCAAAAACCTATCTGACACGACTGAGCGACTGAACTGAACTGAACTCTCTCTGTAGACTAATACATATAATTATTATATGTCTCTTCTGTCATGGTAAATTTTACCCCTTACATCTATTTTTTTTTAAGAGGCCCAGTCAACTGAATTCAGGCAAGAATCATAGTCAGTTTGAATTTATGGCCAGCATTCAAAGAATTGGGAAGTTTTGCATAAAAAAATCCAGATGACTTTGTGTCAAACATTTTTTCAAGATGAACCAAAACTGTAATCCTCTTCCCAGATGATATAAATCTGTTCTCTTTTCAATAGAGCCTGGATCTTTCCACTGTCTTCAGCTCGAATCTCCTGGCACTCCCTGTCACTTAGAGTTAAGTGTCAGTTTCCATTCAACATTGTGGTGGAGTTATTGGTAGAGATCTTTTTTTTTTTTTTTTTAACATACAAGGTACTTGATCATTTGTTATTATTTTGTTCTAATAGGCATTTTTGTTGTGATCACTACCCTGAGCATTCTTTTGTGCCAGTTCTGCCACTTGTATTAATCATGAGTCTTATTGTTCTGCCTTTGGAGAAAACCATCTATTTATACATTTTGGATAAATCATCTCCTCCAGGAAATGAGATTAGTGATTTGGAACCAAAAAATAATCCATTTATTTAGCAGTCTGTCTTTTCAATGTGCTGTAGAGAATAAGAGTATTAAAAACTTTGTCTTCTTCAAAAAATTTCTGAAAATATATCCTTATCATGGCAGATGTTTCTTTCTAAACAAACATTAAAAAGAGTGTTCTCCAAAGTTACCTGATTTAGTGAGAAGCTTTTGGCTTTTCTGCAGAGAGCTGAGCTCGTTTTCTATTCAGTTCTTAATCTTACAGCATTTATTCTTTCAAGACTTTCCAATTTGCCAATTCATTGGATTTTGCTTATCACCTTTTCCACAAAAGACCATTTGTTCATTGACAGTTGCATTCTATGTTAAATCCAAAGTAGGGCTGATTAATGAATATTCAGACTGGCCCCAAGTGTTCTTGTTAGCTTGATAGTTCTATCACATCAACCATATGTAAAATCTATCTTCAGGTTAAATGTGGCTGCTTTTACTTTGTCAGAGATTATTTATGACTCTGTCCTCTATTAGTCTTGATTAACAGGAGATTTTTGATCAAGCAGGGCCTTCTCATCTCTGATTGCTTATACATCAAGCATTCTCTTTCTGTGGACCTGACATATGAATGGTTTTATAGCATTGATATTTATTTGCTTCATGTTCCTAGTATAGTTTGGTGGAAAATAAATGAAACTGAGCTGGACAAGGATCTTATTTTATAGGATAGTTTTACAAACGAACAATTCTGCATTTACGAAAGGTACTTTAAATGTCGTTATTGGGCCAAAATAAACAGCATGTTCTTCTTGTTCATATTATATTGAATATCATAAAATTAATAATTCTTAAAAGACATTTTGGTTCCCTCCTCTGTCCATTGTAAAGGTCATCCATTATAAAAACAGAAGTTGATTTCATGCTATTTAAATTAAGGCATGAGAAGAAAATTAAGGTAAACTTCAGTCTTACTGTACAACAGAGTTTGCTTTCAACTTCATTTTGTTCTTAACACAGTATTTACTAACCTTTCCACTGAGCTTCTGTCTACCCATTTTTCAACTTGGATGTCAAAGTACAAACTCAACTCAGTGTGTCTCAAACACAACTCTTGAGTTTCCTCTAAACCTGCTTCTACACTGGCCTTAAAATTCTCTATAAATTTCATGTGTATTTACACAGTTTGATCCAACCAAAAATATATTAGAAAAAGAACTTTTAGACTCATTTCTTTTTATTAGTTCATCAAAAAGTATCTTCAGTGTTTATTGAATATTTAACAATTCTCTCCAACATTACTGTTTTACACTATGTGCACCTCCCTCCCAAATTCAAGTGTTGAAGCTCTTCATGTGATGATATTTAGAGGTTAGACTTTTAGGGGATAATAAGGGTTAGACTGAGTTATAAAACAGGGCTTCTTGATGGGATTAGTGGCTTTATAAGGAGAAGAAGAGAGAGATATGTCTCCCCACAACATGAAGACATGGTTAAACCATCAGTCCACTTGCAAGCCAGGAAGAGAGCTCTCATTAGAACTCAACTATACTGAATCCCTGGGCCTCCCTCATAGCTCAGATGGTAAAGAATCTGCCAGCAGTGCAGGAGACCNCCCAAGAATCCCGCTGCCTAGCAGTAACTTTCTAAGACGTCGTTGCCCTCACCCCCAGGACCTGGGAGGGTCCTCGAGCACAGAGCACGGCCGGCGGCGACCTGACCCGGGCCGGAGCCAGAGGGCAGGGTCTGGAAGGCGGGCTCGGGGCGCTGGCGCGGCTCCTCGCCGAGGCTGTGGCGCAGGCGGCAGCGGTGCCAACCCCGGCGGATCTCCGACTGCACCTGAAACCGGACGGCGCTCAGAGGGGGCAGCGCGCGCGCCATTCCCTGCGCGGCCGGCAGAGGGCGCGGGCGGCGGGCCGCGGCTCTCCCTACCTCCTTGTTGATGAAGCAGTAGAGGACGCTGACCAGGAAGCCCTGTCGTGGGGGGAGCGGGGGTTAAACTGGGAGCAGGGGCAGGGTTATAAACACCCCTCAATGAGCTCTGACCCTTTACAGGCCCAAACCACCTCGCCCATCACCACATCGGTCCTAGATTATTGCAGTCACCCTTTCCCTGGCTCCTGACTTTCCCCCTCCGCTTGCCCTCGCCAATTTGCAGAGCCATCAGGGCTGGAGATTAAGAACATGTAACCCCAGAGGCTGGCTGCTTGGATGTGATCACGGCTTCCCACTTTCTTCCCCACTTAGGCAAGCTGCTTAACCCCTCTGTGCCTCAGTTTCTTCATCTGGAAAATGGAACAATAATACAGTGGTGGTGCTGAGATTTAAGGTATTATTACTATACAAGAAGCTCTAGTGCATGGCACATAGTTAAACCTTTTTCTAAATCTTATCATAACTTACTACATGACATATTGGATTTTATTTATTTGGCCATGCTGCAGGGCTTGCAGGATCCTAGTTCCCAGACCAGGGATCAAACCTGGGCCCTTGACAGTGAAAGTGCTGAGTCCTAACCACTGTACTGCCAAGAAATTCCATAATAATAAACTTTAATAGGCACATCCAAAAAATTAATTTTGAAATTATTTTTATATTTATAATAATTTAGAAATTTAGATACATATAAAATGTATGTATAATTAATAAAGTAATAAAGTAATTGATACATTAATGCAAGACAAGGGCTTCCCTAGTGGCTCAGATGGTAAAGAATCTGCCTGCAATGCAGGAGACCCAGGTTCAATCCCTGGGTGGGGAAGATCCCCTGGAGAAGGGAATGGCAACCCACTCCAGTATTCTTGCCTGGAGAATTCCAAGGACAGAGGAGCCTGGCAAAGTCGGACATGACTGACTAAGCGTGCAGTAAGATATTACTTATCTTATTATCACTTTCCACAATCCCATTAAAATCCAACTCTGATCATGTTCCTGTGCTCCCATGGCTCCCAACTGACTCAGAGGAAAAGCAAAAGGTCCTCTCTAGGCCCAAGGATCTAGCCAGGTACTTCACCTCTGTCCTATCCACCCACCCCCTGCTTCAGGCCTGCTGGCCACGAGAGTGCCATCATGATCAGTACTCTCCTACTTCAGGGATCTTGCACTTGGCATTTTTTTTCCTGGAACATTTCCCCTGATATCTTCCTGGCTCATTCCCTCATCTTCTTTGGGTGTCTGCTCTAGTGTCTTTTCAGCAAGGCCTTCCCTGACCCCTGTCCATAATCCCATTCTTTGTCATCTCTATTTTCTTGCCTTCTCATCCTTCCCTCCTTTAGGCACATCTCACCATCTGATATTCTGTGTATTTTACTTATATAACATTTTTAGCATCTGTCTTTCCCACTAAAGGAGAGGGACCATTGGTTGGCCATATCCCCATAGTAAGCCTGGAAAAGTGCTTGGTATATAGTAAGTGTTCAATACATTTTTGCTGAATTGATAAATGAGCAGCCTTATAAAGTGAAACTAGTATTGTCCCCACTTTAGAGATGGGAAAACTGAGGCCCAATAAGGTAAAGCAGGATGGAGACTAGGGTAGGACAAGCATAGGCAGGGTTGACCTTAAATATCAGTGGACATCTCCTTCCATTTGGCATGTTAGTCACTTCATATGCTTCACCTTTTCCCTGGCCCTGAGGTGAAGGTCACAGAGCTAGGAAGTGAGGAACCAGATTTGGTCCCAGCCCTGGCTGATCTCAAAGTCCTCAATCTTAACCAGGAGGCAGTACTGCTGCTGCTGCCGGGTCTGCTACCTTCTCCCTGCTTCCCCAGTCAGGACGAAAGTATAGAATGAATGAAAAAAAAATCCCATCTTCGCAGCCCATTCTGCGGCTGCACCAGAGGATGACTCTAACCCTCGTTCCTCTCTGAGTAGGAGGACCCGAACTCAAAGGATGTAGCTCCTGCACCTCGCTTAGGCACCTGGAAAGAACTGAGGAAGATTTCAAAGCCGAGCTTGGCCAAGCGCAGGGCACCCCGGGCCTGTTCTTCAGTCNCCCATCTTCGCAGCCCATTCTGCGGCTGCACCAGAGGATGACTCTAACCCTCGTTCCTCTCTGAGTAGGAGGACCCGAACTCAAAGGATGTAGCTCCTGCACCTCGCTTAGGCACCTGGAAAGAACTGAGGAAGATTTCAAAGCCGAGCTTGGCCAAGCGCAGGGCACCCCGGGCCTGTTCTTCAGTCACGGGAGCAAACACCACCTCGTGGACGCCCAGCAGGGGCACCAGCGTCAGCGTGGAGCGAGCCAGCCTGCGGGTAGAGGGTGGCAGTGGTGCCGGGGCCTGAGTCCCCCACCTTGCCCCCAGTCACCCTCCCCTCTGTCCCCACCTCAGTCGGTAGTCCGGGCAGCGCATCTGTCGCGTCCTCAGCTTTGACACGAGGATGCCAAGGATGCGGACAAAGATGAGAAAATTGATCTGCGGGGGCGGGGGGGGNACTAAAAAGCCTCTTGATGAAAGTGAAAGAGGAGAGTGAAAAAGTTGGCTTAAAGCTCACCATTCAGAAAATGAAGATCATGGCATCCAGTCCCATCACTTCATGGGAAATAGATGGGGAAACAGTGGAAACAGTGTCAGACTTTATTTTTAGGGGCTCCAAAATCACTGCAGATGGTGGCTGCAGCCATGAAATTAAAAGACACTTACTCCTTACAAGGGTTTCCCTGGTGGCTCAGACGGTGAAGCATCTGACCGCAATGCGGGAGACCCAGGTTCGATTCCTAGGTCGGGAAATCCCCTGGAGAAGGAAATGGCAATCCACTCCAGCACTCTTGCCTGGAAAATCCCATGGACGGAGGAACCTGATAAGCTATAGTCCATGGAGTCGCAAAGAGTCGGACACGACTGAGCGACTTCACTTCACCTCACTTCACTGTTTGGAAGAAAAGTTATGACCAACCTAGATATTCTTAAGCGGAGACATTACTTGCTGACTAAAGTTCATCTATACAAGGCTATGATTTTTCCAGTAGTCATGTTTTGATGTGAGAGTTGAACTGAGAAGAAGGCTGAGCACCGAAGAACTGATGCTTTTGAACTGTGGTGTTGGAGAAGACTCTTGAGAGTCCCTTGGACTGCAAGGAGATCCAACCAGTCCATTCTGAAGGAGATCAGCCCTGGGACTTCTTTGGAAGGAATGATGCTAAAGCTGAAACTCCAGTACTTTGGCCACCTCATGCGAAGGATTGACTCATTGGAAAAGACTCTGATGCTGGGAGGGTTTGGGGGCAGGAGGAGAAGGGGATGACAGAGGATGAGATGGCTGGATGGCATCACTGACTCAATGGACGTGAATCTGAGTGAACTCTGGGAGTTGGTGGTGGATGGGAGGCCTGGTGTGCTACGATTCATGGGGTCACAAAAAGTCAGACACGACTGAGCGACTGAACTGAACTGAACTGATATTATATTTGCGGTACTTATTTTAAAAATTTGGTGCTATAGATGCACATTTAAAATTTTAACTACTGTTATTTACTATTGAGAAGCAAAATGATTTTAAGCATTAGAACTCAAAAGTAATATTGGAGTTTTAGATAAATTACCCTAGAGTGAACTTGATATCAAGGACAGTGGAAGAAGCTATTGTAGTGTTTCAGTAGAGAGGTGTTGAGAACCTTTGCCAGGAATGTAGTAGGAAAAGGGTTTGACAACTATAGCATATTTAATTTGGCAAGATGTGTGACTGATTAAATACAACAATAATGAAGAGAAAGGATGCAAGAATGATTCCCAGATTTCAAATTTAGTAAGTTGGGGAGAAAGTAGAAATACTAACCATATAAGAAACACAAAGAAAGAAAACCTGAAGTAGGGATCTTCGAAGTTCATTTTAGATAGGATGATTTTGAGCATGCTTTGGAGTATTTTGCTTTAGGATGTCTGAAATTTAAGGACAAGTCTATGTTGCAAATACATGTTTGGCCCTATATGGCACAAATGGAGAGTAGATGGAATCACCAAGGTGGATCACATATAATGTAAAAAACAGTGTTTCAAGAGAGATTTCTTAGCCACCCTGATATTTAAGGGACAGAGGAAGAGGGGACACCCTTGGAGAAAGTCAGAGAACAAGGATTCAAAGATCATGAGGATAACCAATGTCCCCAGGACAATCCTCAGAGCAGGGAGCCCTCCCCAAGGTCCTCTGAGTACTATGGTTCTGGTCTCAGGATGACCCTATAATGGGTTCTATTTTCCATTAAACTTTCACCATATAAATCCATGTTGCTCAGTTTTATATACAGAGAAAACTCAGGTTACCTCTGGTAATAGGAGTTTACAGTTGATAGGAAAATAGAGGAGACTGGGCAGCCATTTCAGCACCCTTAAGAACCTACTGAAGATGGCTCACTGACACCTGCCGGCCTCCAGATATTACTCATTTGTTGCTGTTGTTGTTCCATCACTCAGCTGTATTGGATTCTTTGTGATCCCATGAACTGCAGCACACCAGACTTCCCTATCCTTCACTATCTCCCTAAGTTTGCTCAAACTCATGTCCATTGAGTCAGCGATGCCATCCAACCATCTGATCCTCTGTCGCCTCCTTCTTCTATTGCCCTCAGTCTCTCCCAGCATCAAGGTCTTTTCCAAAGAATCAGCTCTTCCCATCAGCTGACCAAAGCGTTGGAGCTTCGGCTTCAGCATTAGTCCCTACAATGAACACTCAGGACTGATCTCCTTTAGGATGGACTGGTTTGATCTCCTTGCAGTCCAANAATCATGTCCATTGAGTCAGTGATGCCATCCAACCATCTGATCCTCTGTCACCTCCTTCTTCTATTGCCCTCAGTTTCTCCCAGCATCAAGGTCTTTTCCAAAGAATCAGCTCTTCCCATCAGCTGACCAAAGTGTTGGAGCTTCAGCTTCAACATTAGTCCCTCCAATGAACACTCAGGACTGATCTCCTTTAGGATGGACTGGTTTGATCTCCTTGCAGTCCAAGGGACCCTAAGGAGTCTTCTTTAACACTGCAGTTCAAAAGCATTAATTCTTCAGTGCTCAGCTTTCTTTATGGTCCAACTCTCACATCCGTATGTAACTACTGGGAAAGCCATAGCTTTGACTATACAGACCTTTGTTGACAAAGTGATGTCTCTGCTTTTTAATACACTAAATATTACTCATGCAAACCCCAAAATCATTTTTTTAAATTATTTATCCTCTTCTCTAATTTAAAATTAACACCTCAGAACTTATTGTGAATTTAAATATATGCAAAGTCTATATTTTCTGCATATTCTTACTGTATGCCTGATTTACATTTGAAATATTAGACTAGCAGTTTAACTCTTTAAGTCTATTCTATGAATGGTATCACAGGAAAGCAGTGCTGTTTATCAACTTCAATAGCAAATTGGATGACCTTATGTAAGAAAAAGTCCAACTGCATTTTTTGTCTCAAATAAATATTTGTATTAATCATGTGTGTTAACCTACCAGTTGTTATGACTTCTAATTCTAAGCTATGTAGTTCAAAACATTGCTAGATGAGATATAAATGCTTCCATGGTGTTTTGCTCCCATGGGCCTCACTCTTGGGAATTTTACACTCCAGGGCAATGAACTGTAGAAGGTGGTGAGGGGTGTGCATTTCTTTAGTAAAGAAAGGAAAAGAAGAAATTAAAAGGAGAGTTAAGAAAAGGAGAACTCTGAAAGCACAGATACATTTTTAGCCAAATTAATTTTTGGAAAGTGTACATATGGAGAAATGGAAGATCTGGAAACTGATTGCCTTAAATTTATTCATGCCTATATAGCATCTGTTCAGTCTTGTTTTCCCACAGGGTACCTTGCTCTGGGGGACTCAGTATAATCATCCGAGAGACACCAGTAGCTAGCTAGCAGTCTGCTTTGTTTCTCCATTTCTACTTCTCTCTGCCTGCTATTTCCTCCTCTGCTGTTGCCTGACTTACCCCTTCCTTGAGATCATCTTGAATCGAATCATTATGATAGGGTCGAATGATGAGGTAGCCTATTGCTGTATTTTGTTTCCCTCAAATTAATTAGTTGAAGACCTAACCTCCAATGTGACTGCTTTTGGAGAAAAGGCCTGTGAGGAAGTGATGACGGTTGAATGAGGTCAGAGGGTGAGACCCAAATCTGATAGGGGTGGTGCTCTTATAAAAGAAGAGGCACCAGAACTGTATCCCTGTGGTGTGAAGACACCGCATGCAAGTAGCCCTCTGAGAGCCAGGAAGCACTCTCCCCAGATCCTGACCATGCTAATCACTCAGACTCCTAGTCTTGGGGTATATAAGAATAGAGATAGCTGTCTGTGGTTTAAGCCATCCAGTCCATGGAACTATGTTATAGCAGCCTGAACAGAGAAATCCAGGCATGTGATATGTGGGCCATGTCCATGGACATCATCTGAGATGTCTCTTTAAGCCTAATATACTCAATGCCCTTTTCTCAGGAGTAGTTTCTTTCTTTCTTTCTTTCTTTCTTTCTTTTTTTTCCTGACTATTGGTGTGTGTGACTTTATTAGCTTAGTCACAGCTAACTGGACAAGGTATTACCCTACCAGGAAGTGTCTTGGCTAAAGATAGCTGCCTTGCTAAGGGTTACATCCTCAAGGTAGCCCCCATCTAATGACTGGTTTACTTGGTGGTATAAGGTCCAGCATGCTTGCTCCATTTCACGACAATTCTTCAGAGCTCCCCAGTGGTCATCTGAGACCTGTGTTGAGGTGACATTGCATTGTGACTTCTCCCTCAGCTTCCCCACCTGCCGCTCCAGCTGATGACACCAGAGCATGCCCTAAAGAAGTCTGCTTCATGCTCCTCTTCATCTCACAGCTTGCACTCAAAGTTCAACTCACTGGCACCAAACGTTTTTCTAGATTTTCTTGTGTATGTGTGCATGGTTGGAGGAACCCAAACTGAGAAAATACTATATTTTATTGTAAATTTTCTATTTATATCCCTCTTCTCTGTTTCACAATGAGACTATAGAGGGCAGGGAGTATACACTGAATCTACCCATAACATTTATGACTTTATCATCAAGAGTAGTTCTCCATAAATGTTTCCTTAAGAAGCTCTACAGTTGATTAATCATTTCTCCAGAGGCTAGATTAACATTAAGATAAAAATTAATATAAACATTTGCATAGTTAACTAAGGGCTTCAAGTTGTATACCCTTTACTTAAAGTCCCTGAGTGAAATTTTATTTTTAACCTTTAGTTAAAAATATTCTAAAAATACGACCATGAATTACATTGAACACAATGATTTATCTGTGAACTTGAGAGGACATCTTAGCACTTTAATATCCCATACTTAAGGCAAATGAAATTTTGAATACATACATATTTAAAGTAGTATTAATAGTTGTATAATATGACAAATGAATTATTTGCTATATGTATTATAATTATACAAATTAGAGCCATATAAATTAAGATATAGAAATTAGTATTTACTTTAATGTTTTTCCATAAGGAAAACTTTGAAAAGTATTTGTTGCTTGGTCCAATATGGACTTCTGTAATTCCTGGAGTTTAACTTTCTGCTTATATAGGAATTCAGAATCCGCCCATCTATGAAGTCAAGACCTATAGTCATACTGTTTGCTAAAAGTGTAAACAAATGAGCTTTGTTTGTGGCTCCTCTAGTTTATGAAGTGAGATTAAATGCTGTCTAATCACTTTTCTACTTAAAAATTCTATCTTGTTATCTCAAATGAAAGTTCCAGTCTCACACATTTGTTGAAGTAAAGCAACATGGATAAATTATAATAAAGACAGAATGGTGTCTATTTTTCTGATAGAACTTCATTATTTTTTTCTAAATAGATGCTTAACTTAGGTTGTCCTCATTTATACCCAGCTTCCCATGATTCCCTTGTGGTTTAGACAGTAAAGGATCTTCCTGCAGTGCAGGAGACCTGAGTTCAATCCCTGGGTCAGGAAGAGCCCCTAGAGAAGGGATGAATATCCATTCCAATAATCTTTCCTGGAAAATTCTATGGACAGAGGAGCCTGGTGGGCTACAGTCCATAGGGTTGTAAAGAGTCAGACAAGACTGAGTGATTAACACTTCCCAGTCCTATACTTTAATTATGTTCTTTTTATTTATTCAATATATATTGATTTAAAAGCTACATTTTATCAAGCACCATAAGTGTTTGGGGGTACATCAGTGAAAAAAACAAAAATCTCTGCTGTCATGGAAGTCACATTCTTTGGTGATACAGTGAATATAATAAACACATAAACTGTATTTTAGGAGACAAGGACTCAATATAAAATATGTGAAGCAAAAAAGGTTATATTAAGCGTGTCAGTGGTAGAAATTGTGGCAGTTTACGGTATTAAATAGGGTGATCAGAGTAGTCTTAGCTGAGAAGCTGAAATTTGAGCTCTATTTAAACCAAAGAGGGAATTAACCACTCTGACACTTGAGGCAGAGAACTCCAAGCAGAAGGAACATCGAAAGCAAAGTGGCAAAAGCTGGGATGTGTCTTGAATGTTTAAGGAAGTATAAGGATATGGTGCGGCTGAAACAGAGTAAGGATAGGAGGCAGAAATCAAAGGTGGGATTGGTGGTGAAGACAGACAGCCTCTACAGCACCGTGGGCCTTTGAAGGACTTTGGAGTTGACTACATGAAAGGGGCAGGCTGTGGATGATTTTGAGCACACTTTAGGAGAGCAACATAGTCCTCCTTACCTTTCAAATTATAAAATTCTGACTTTGATAAGAATAGCTTAAGAAGGAGAGACCTTTTAGAAGGTTATTAATCATATGCAGGTGGTGACAGGTCTACACATTAGCAATGAAAATGGTGAGAGGTGATTGGCTTTTGGGTGTACTGAAAAGATAATGGCAAAAGGAATGTCAATGAGTATATTGGAAGAAGTAGTGGCAAAGTAATTTCTACTGGAATTGTTACTGAAATATCTATTGGCTATGGGATATGAGAGAAAAAGAACTAAGGATTAATTCATATTTTTGGTTTGAACAACAGAAATGATGGTGCTGGCACCAAATAAGATGAGAATGCTGTGGTGGAATAGGTTTTGGATTGGCAGAGATCAGTACATGACAAAATGCAGCTGTTTATTGTGTATCTAAAGAGAGCACTGTGTAGGTGGTGTATAAGACTGCAGTTCATGAGTATGATCTACGGAGATAAATAGACAGACGTGGCATGTGACAAAAAACACATATTTGGCATGTGTTCTTATAAACCTTGAAAAAGAATAGGTTACCAAGGGAGTGAGTATAAATGGAGAAGTGAAGTGGAAAGCAGAGAACAGGACAGCAGGGAGCTCTAGCATTATAAGGGAGGTGAAAATTGGAGAAGTAAGCAAACTAGCTTGAAAAGGATCCACTCATGAACTAGGAGGAAGACCAAGTGAGTGTGTTTCCCTTGAAATCAAAGGAAGAAAGAGAGTCNAGGGAGCTCTAGCATTATAAGGGAGGTGAAAATTGGAGAAGTAAGCAAACTAGCTTGAAAAGGATCCACTCATGAACTAGGAGGAAGACCAAGTGAGTGTGTTTCCCTTGAAATCAAAGGAAGAAAGAGAGTCAAAGGAAAGAGTGATTAGCTGCCTAAAGTTCTTGCCAATAATTCACTTTAAAAAAGGCCTGAAATTGATTGTTTTATTTAATAACCAGGAAATATTTGATGATTTGATCAGAGAAGTTTAGGAGGTATGGTGGGAATGAAGATGAATTGCAGTGTTTTTAAGGCAAAAAGAGAAGGGAATCAGAGACTATGAGTCTGGTCAATTTTCCTGAGGATTTTTGCCCCCAAAAGGAGTAAGAAACTGGATGGAGGCTGATAGAGGAAATGGATCAGAAAACGGTTTTGTTATTATAGTAGTTGTTGTTTTCAGCCTTTTGTTTTGCTATGTTTATTAAGATAGGGAAAATAACAGCATGTTTATGTGCCAGTGAGAATTATCAGTAGAGAATGAAAAATGGAAGATGGAAGAGAGAGAGCAGAGGAGATGAGAGGCCTTCTGGATTGTGCAGTGAGGATTTACCAACTCCTCTCTTCAGTATAACAACAATGCCACCGTTGAAATTTATAAAACAGTAATAAAAGAGTAATTAATCATGTAAAAATTCCGTAAAGTTTAATAAGGCCATAAACAAGTAGAGAGATATTCAAAAAATTCTGAATTCCGGTGGGTGTGGCCAGTATTGATGCCTGCATTGGTTTGCTGGAGCTGCCATAGCAAAATCCCACAGACTGGGTGGCTTAAATGAAAGACATTTATTTTCTCACAGATATGAAGGCTAGAAGTTGAAGACCAAGATGGTGGCAGATTTGATTTCTTCTTAGGTCTGTCTCCTTGGTTTGCAAATGGCCACCTNTGCAGCCATGAAATTAAAAGACTCCTTGGAAGAAAAGTTATGACTAACCTAGATAGCATATTGAAAAGCAGAGACATCACTTTGCAAACAAGATCCATTTAGTCAAGGCTATGGTTTTTCCAGTGGTCATGTGTGGGTGTGAGAGTTGGACTGTGAAGAAAGCTGAGCACCAAATAACTGATGCTTTTGAACTGTGGTATTGGAGAAGCCTCTTGTGAGTCCCTTGGACTGCAAGGAGATCCAACCAGTCCATTCTGAAGGAGATCAGCCCTGGGTGTTCTTTGGAAGGAATGATACTAAAGATGAAACTCCAGTACTTTGGCCACCTCATGCAAAGAGTTGAGTCATTGAAAAAGAATCTGATGCTGGGAGGGATTGAGGGAAGGAGGAAAATGGGATGACAGAGGATGAGATGGCTGGATAGCATCACTGACTCGATGGGTATGAGTTTGAGTGAACTATAGGAGTTGGTGATGGACAGGGAGGCCTGGAGTGCTGCAATTCATGGGGCTGCAAAGAGTCGGACATGATTGAGCAACTGAACTGAACTGAATCAGTTTCTTCTTTGATCATAGAATAAAATATATCATAAAAGCAGCACTAATTAAATCACCTCAGACCTGAATTCTCAATTAGGATAGCGTGAAAGCACAGACCATCACAATACTTTATGACCTTTTCAGTGTTGAGTTTTTAAATTTTTTATTTGACAGCTTCCTGAATAAATGATTAAAATTTCAAAATGCATTTAATTGCTATTTTTCCTATATAGTATCAAACAGCTTATAATAATTTTTTCCTCCTTTTCATTATTAAAACTGACCAACTGTTTGGTCATAATAATGACAAAAATGAGTGACCAAATATACCATGTATTTCTGGGTCTTTATATTTTTTTTTCAAAAAACAAACACTGTTACAATGTTTAATATAGTTAAGACTTATTAAATGAAACTTCATTTGGAATCGATTTCTTTATATATGACTAAGATGAATTTCTTTTTTCTCTTGCTCTTATCATGTAAATTTAAAATAGCTATGCAAATTGTCAGCAAATTTAGAAGAAAGTTTTGGTATAGTCTGAAAAATATGGGTCACAGAAAATTCATGGCGAAGTGCCTCATCAATAATCATTTCAGGAGCATCTAAAACAGAGCATTAATTTTCAGATGAATTTACAGATTCTAACTGAGATAATCTGCTAAAAACTGTATACCTAGTATCAGTATCAGTTCAGTCACTCAGTCGTGTCCTACTCTTTGCGAACCCTTGAATCGCAGCACACCAGGCTTCCCTGTCCATCACCAACTCCCAGAGTTCACTCAGACTCACGTCCATCGAGTCAGTGATGCCGTCCAGCCATCTCATCCTCGGTCGTCCCCTTCTCCTCCTGCCCCCAATCCCTCCCAGCATCAAAGTCTTTTCCAATGAGTCAACTCTTTGCATGAGGTGGCCAAAGTACTGGAGTTTCAGCTTTAGCATCATTCCTTCCAAAGAAATCCCAGGGCTGATCTCCTTCAGAATGGGCTGGTTGGATCTCCTTGCAGTCCAAGGGACTCTCAAGAGTCTTCTCCAACACCACAGTTCAAAAGCATCAATTCTTTGGCACTCAGCCTTATTCACAGTCCAACTCTCACATCCATACATGACTACTGGAAAAGCCATAGCCTTGACTAGATGGACCTTAGTCGGCAAAGTAATGTCTCTACTTTTGAATATGCTATCTAGGTTGGTCATAACTTTTCTTCCAAGGAGTA
>SJYW01037272.1:29858-52192 GCA_006410735.1 Raphicerus campestris | reverse complement strand
TATTGGAGAAGCCTCTTGTGAGTCCCTTGGACTGCAAGGAGATCCAACCAGTCCATTCTGAAGGAGATCAGCCCTGGGTGTTCTTTGGAAGGAATGATACTAAAGATGAAACTCCAGTACTTTGGCCACCTCATGCAAAGAGTTGAGTCATTGAAAAAGAATCTGATGCTGGGAGGGATTGAGGGAAGGAGGAAAATGGGATGACAGAGGATGAGATGGCTGGATAGCATCACTGACTCGATGGGTATGAGTTTGAGTGAACTATAGGAGTTGGTGATGGACAGGGAGGCCTGGAGTGCTGCAATTCATGGGGCTGCAAAGAGTCGGACATGATTGAGCAACTGAACTGAACTGAATCAGTTTCTTCTTTGATCATAGAATAAAATATATCATAAAAGCAGCACTAATTAAATCACCTCAGACCTGAATTCTCAATTAGGATAGCGTGAAAGCACAGACCATCACAATACTTTATGACCTTTTCAGTGTTGAGTTTTTAAATTTTTTATTTGACAGCTTCCTGAATAAATGATTAAAATTTCAAAATGCATTTAATTGCTATTTTTCCTATATAGTATCAAACAGCTTATAATAATTTTTTCCTCCTTTTCATTATTAAAACTGACCAACTGTTTGGTCATAATAATGACAAAAATGAGTGACCAAATATACCATGTATTTCTGGGTCTTTATATTTTTTTTTCAAAAAACAAACACTGTTACAATGTTTAATATAGTTAAGACTTATTAAATGAAACTTCATTTGGAATCGATTTCTTTATATATGACTAAGATGAATTTCTTTTTTCTCTTGCTCTTATCATGTAAATTTAAAATAGCTATGCAAATTGTCAGCAAATTTAGAAGAAAGTTTTGGTATAGTCTGAAAAATATGGGTCACAGAAAATTCATGGCGAAGTGCCTCATCAATAATCATTTCAGGAGCATCTAAAACAGAGCATTAATTTTCAGATGAATTTACAGATTCTAACTGAGATAATCTGCTAAAAACTGTATACCTAGTATCAGTATCAGTTCAGTCACTCAGTCGTGTCCTACTCTTTGCGAACCCTTGAATCGCAGCACACCAGGCTTCCCTGTCCATCACCAACTCCCAGAGTTCACTCAGACTCACGTCCATCGAGTCAGTGATGCCGTCCAGCCATCTCATCCTCGGTCGTCCCCTTCTCCTCCTGCCCCCAATCCCTCCCAGCATCAAAGTCTTTTCCAATGAGTCAACTCTTTGCATGAGGTGGCCAAAGTACTGGAGTTTCAGCTTTAGCATCATTCCTTCCAAAGAAATCCCAGGGCTGATCTCCTTCAGAATGGGCTGGTTGGATCTCCTTGCAGTCCAAGGGACTCTCAAGAGTCTTCTCCAACACCACAGTTCAAAAGCATCAATTCTTTGGCACTCAGCCTTATTCACAGTCCAACTCTCACATCCATACATGACTACTGGAAAAGCCATAGCCTTGACTAGATGGACCTTAGTCGGCAAAGTAATGTCTCTACTTTTGAATATGCTATCTAGGTTGGTCATAACTTTTCTTCCAAGGAGTAAGCGTCTTCTAATTTCATGGCTGCAGTCACCATCTGCAGTGATTTTGGAGCCCAAAAAAATAAAGTCTGACACTGTTTCCACTGTTTCCCCGTCTACTTCCCATGAAGTGATGGGACCAGATGCCATGATCTTCGTTTTCTGAATGTTGAACTTTAGGCCAACTTTTTCACTCTCCACTTTCACTTTCATCAAGAGACTTTTTAGTTCCTCTTCACTTTCTGCCATAAGGGTGGTGTCATCTGCATATCTGAGGTGATTGATATTTCTCCCGGCAATCTTGATTCCAGTTTGTGTTTGTTCCAGCCCAACGTTTCTCATGATGTACTCTGCATATAAGTTAAATAAGCAAGATGACGATATACAGCCCTGACGTAATCCTTTTCCTACTTGGAATCAGTCTGTTGTTCAGTTGATTAAAAATGCATACACTCATATATATTATCTTTTCTATCATTTTTCATGGTCTTCTTGCTCCCCTACCAAAATCATTTTCTGTTTATTTAAATGTCTTTATTTTTCTCCTCAACACTTAACACTTCCTGAACTTATAATATATGTTTATTTCTCTAAGTTGACTTGAGTCCCCAAAGTCTGGAACATTTGATACTCATTAAGTTAGTATTTATTGAATAAACAAAGATGTGGAGAGAGCAAACAAGCATCACTTTAAAATGTGAGTGCCAAATAAAAAGCCATAAGGGAAGTAGGAATTACAGGTGTTTATGTACCATTGAGCTTCTTTGCATATTCTCAATTCTGCTTAATTGTTTTCTTGGAGAAATAACCATAGTGATGGTTAATGATCCCTTTTTGAAATGCTGGGTGGGGGAAACTGTTCAAAATATTATGTAAAATGACATTTTATGTTTTAGCTATTAATTGACTCAGACTATTTAAGATTATGGATTAATTACAATTTTAGGTACTAGATAAAACTATATTGAAATCTTAACTGAGTTTATTTTGTTATGATAAAAAATGTGTAAAAACACACAATCTGGCTTTTTAAAAAATTTATTTCTTTATTTTTGGTTGTTCTGTGTCTTCGTTGCTGCACAGCTTTCTCTGGTTGCAGAGAACAGGGCCTACTCTCTCGCTGTGGTGTGCGGGCTTCCCTTTGGGTGGCTTTTCTTGTTGCACAACATTTGCTCTAGGGTATACAGGCTTCAATAGTTGCAGCTCCCAGGCTCTAGAGCCCAGGCTCAATAATTGTGGCACACAGGTTTAGTTGCTCTGCGGCATATGGAGTCTTCCTGGGTCAAGGATCAAACCTGTCGTCTACATTGGCAGGTAGATTCTTTAACACTGAGCCACCAGGGAAGCCCCAAGCTTTATTTTTGATGATAAATAAAGAGACTGAAAATGACATTTTTTAGCCAGAAAATTTTACATCTAGAAGAATTTGAAAACAAGTTCAGTGGTAGATTTCATTTTTTCTACAAATTACCCATGATAAAGTCTATGTGGCAAGGAGGAAAAGCTGGCTATAAAACTCTTCATGATTATAGAACTTGCCTTCCTAGGCCATGTACAATTATATAAAACATTTTATAAGCCTATAAATAGTGAAGTAACTGAGAAAGGAGGATGGAGCCCATGATGAAACTATGATTATAACAGGAAATGAGGACTAATGTATTAATGTGTCTGTATTTCTAAGATTTCTTAGTACATGGCTTTTCTTAATTCTGGCTATCTATATTAATGTGTGTATATTTATAGAGATTGTTTTAGGTATAACATATTTGAATTGTAAACAAATGTAATTCTTTTGCATTAGGATAAGGCATAGATCTTCTCTATCTGGGCTTCCCTTATGTCTCAGCTGGTAAAGAATCTGCCTGCAGTGCAGTAGACCTGGGTTTGATTCCTGGGTTGGGAAGATCCCCTGGAGAAGGGAAAGGCTACCCACTCCAGTATTCTGGCCTGGAGAATTCCATGGACTCTATAGTCCATGGGATTGCAGAGTTGGATACAACTGAGTGACTTTCACTTTCACTTCTCTGTTTAGAAACAAAAAAGCAAAAGGGAATAAGATGTTCAGGAAACTTTAGATATTACTTATCAGAGATGGCTTTAACAAATTGTTTATATGGTGTTATCACTATTTTAGGAGGAATATAATGAAAACTCTTATTTTGATAAGGGGCAAAAGGAGGGAGAAATCTTGAATCTGAACATAACACATGTGTGGAGATTCAGTTGAGATTGAGTGCCTTTTCCCAGACTCCAGCAGGCAGAATGAGTGAAATAGGCATGGAGATTGCAGTGGGAAAACAGAAGCAAGCATCATCTGTTTTCCAGTTTAATATTCAGAGACCTAGGTATTTCAGAGTAATAATTTTTCCAAAGTTTAATTTTAAACCTCAAACAGACATTTTCCCTGATGTATTAAAAAGAGTTTATGAAATATAATTTGACCATTTCTTCATAAGTTAGGGTACCATTTTCCAAACTCTGTTAAACAAACTCCAGTGTTCTAAGAAATGTTAATAGATCACCCAAAGAAAGCATGCTTCATGGTCAAACAGCTTGGAGAAATACTGCGTATCCCATTTTTCTCTTGGAGTAAAACAGTTTTCAGTTGGACTCCAAGTAGTCCCACAGTGTGGAAATTTGTTTAACTCTATTAAACTTCATATGCATAATATCATATAAGAAACAAATGGCCAGTCCAGGTTCGATGTAGAATACAGGACGCTCGGTGCTGGTGCACTGGGACGACCCAGAGGGATGGTATGGGAAGGGAGGTGGGAGGGGGTTCAGGAGAGGGAACATGTGTACACCCGTAGCAGATTCCTATTGATGTATGGCAAAACCAATACAATATTGTAAAGTAATTAGCCTCCAATTAAAATAAATAAATTTTTTAAAAAAGAAAGTGCATTTGGTTATACAATTCATTTGGATGGAAACCATTTTGTAAGATAATTTTTTAAGGAGCAGGAGTCCAGTTTGGGAATTAAAAGAATCATTCAGTTCTGTCCAGTCACTCAGTCACGTCCGACTCTTTGTGACCCCATGAATCGCAGCACGCCAGGCTTCCCTGTCCATCACCAGTGCCTGGAGTTCACTCAGACTCATGTTCATTGAGTCAGTGATGCCATCCAGCCATCTCATCCTCTGTCGTCTCTTTCTCCTCCTGCCCCCAATCCCTCCCAGCATCAGAGTCTTTTCCAATGTATCAACTCTTCGCATGAGGTGT
Organism: Raphicerus campestris; assembly: GCA_006410735.1. Taxonomy (NCBI): domain Eukaryota; kingdom Metazoa; phylum Chordata; class Mammalia; order Artiodactyla; family Bovidae; genus Raphicerus; species Raphicerus campestris. The sequence continues at coordinate 47,426 of SJYW01037272.1, read as the reverse complement.
CCAAAGCACTGGAGTTTCAGCTTTAGCATCATTCCTTCCAAAGAAATCCCAGGGCTGATCTCCTTCAGAATGGATTGGGTGGATCTCCTTGCAGTCCAAGGGACTCTCAAGAGGCTTCTCCAACACCACAGTTCAAAAGCACCAATTCTTCGGTACTCAGCCTTCTTCACGGTCCAACTCTCACATCCATCCATGACCCCTGGAAAAACCATAGTCTTGACTAGACGGATCTTAGTCGGCAAAGTAATGTCTCTTTAATTTAAAAGAATCATTAATAATCCTCTATTTTAGTGCTTCTCCAACTTTAACATGGGTATGTGTCTCCTAGGGAACTTGCTAGAATTCAGGTCCGGTTTAGCATTTGTTGGGGATGTGGATGGGATTCTGCATTTCTACTTAGGTCCCAGGTGATGCCTAGGCTGCTGATCTGGAATCTACATTTCAGACAGCTTAACTCTGATGCATTGTGGTTCCACAGAGATTATTGAGATGTGAATAGATGTGTACTCTTCCGTTAGTGGCTTCAGCACTTTGGGCTCAAGAAATCACCTGAGTCACAGGAACTTCAGGAGAGATGAATCCTGTAGGAAACCTCAGACTTGTCTAGGTTTATAATAAAGTAGGATCAAATGGAAAATCAAATTTAATAATAAGTTACATGTTTGCTTTATTATTAGTGTCTTGGACTGGACCTCTTGGTTTCTGAACTTAAATTTAAACTGTACTTAAATTGAAATGGGTACTCAAATAACTAGAAGAGGCTCTATTAAGAATAAGCAGGAAAACTATGGTCATCTCAAAGAGTCCATCCAGGAGCATTTGACAATGAGGTTCATTGAATGAAATTTTAATTCAGGGATTGTGGAAGATACAATTAAGGGGTGTGTGTGTGTGAGAGAGAGCTCACTTTTATTTTTTAAACTTAATAAGTCAATGTCTCTGCTACTCACCTCTAATTTATTGCTTTTAATCAGTAATGGGCTCAGAATGCAAATGATCTGGCCCATCATGGTGCTGGAGCTGAGTGAAGGCAAGAAGGGCTCATCTTTGGAGTAAGAGTTTCAACTAAGAAAATTTATCTTTGTGCCCAAAATTTATCTTCCCTTCTCCTCCCTTTCATGTCCTTTCCTTTCCTTCACTCTCTTATTCCCTCCCTCCCTCCCTTCTCTCTCTCTGTCTCTTTGTTCTTTCTCTCTTCTTTCTTATTTGATTCCTTTTTGTTCTCTTTTTCTTTTTGTTTTCTGAGATGTTAATCAAATTGTTGTCATCTCACTTGCAAAGAAAGCTTTTTACCAAAATATCTAGAAATACGTACAAAATGTGCTGTTGTATTTTAATCTATATCAATAAATAATTGGTATATTACTTTGATATTTTTGTTGTTGTTTCAGGGAATTTTCTTTAAGCTTTCAGTTCAGTTCAGTTCAGTTGCTCAGTCGTGTCCGACTCTTTGTGACCCCATGAATCGCAGCACACCAGGCTTCCCTGTCCATCACCAACTTCCAGAGTCTACCTAAACCCATGTCCATTGAGTCTGTAATGCCATCCAACTATCTCATCCTCCATCGTCCCCTCCACCTCCTGCCCCCAATCCCTCCCAGTATAAGAGTCTTTTCCACTGAGTCAGTTGTCACATGAGGTGGCCAAAGTATTGGAGTTTCAGCCTCAGCATCAGTCCTTCCAATGACCACCCAGGACTGGTCTCCTTTAGGATGGACTGGTTGGATCTTCTTACACTCCAAAGGACTCTCAAGAGTCTTCTCCAACACCACAGTTCAAAAGCATCAGTTCTTTGGTGTTCAGCTTTCTTCACAGTCCAACTCTAACAACCATACATGACTACTGGAAAAATCATAGTCTTGACTAGATGGACCTTTGTTGGCAAATCTCTCTGCTTTTGAATATGCTGTCTAGGTTGGTCGTAACTTTTCTTCCAAGGAGTAAACGTCTTTTACTTTCCTGGCTGCAGTCACCATCTGCAGTGATTTTGGAGCCCCAAAAAAGTCTGACACTGTTTCCACTGTTTCACCATCTATTTCCCATGATAAGCTTTAGACTTCATTTATGGAGGGAGAAATGAAGACGGCATAATAGATGCCTTAAAAGCAGAAATTTACTTTGGGTTTCTTTTGATGTACTCTCATTCAAGTCCTGAATAAATCCTGACTTTGTGTACTGCAAACACAAAACATAAACAGAGACATAAGACCGTAAAGACTTTTGGGTCTTTTTAGCAAAGTTATATACTTGCTTTTCTTTGCTCTGACAAATAACAAAGTGAGTTTTTGTCTCTGGAACCATCATCTCTTTATAAGATGTAATTACATCCAGTCTGTATGATTGCCCTTTATCTTGATAACCTTTTGTTGAGCTTTTACTGTGAATCAGAAATCATTCTGAGTATCTTATATATAAGAATCATATATATAAATATGTATGTATATATATACATATATAAATTTATTTCATCCCTATACCTTCAAAATTTCTGAAGCAGACATTTTTATCCCTACAGATAGCAGTAAAAATGAGGCTACTATATGTTAGCAAGGCTACCTCATAGCCTGAATTATACAGAATAGTAAAACCAGACTTTGAATAACTGAACTATAACAAGGCTTGAACTTGAAGCCACTATGACAAAGAAGAGTATAAACATTTGATACCTGCCAGGAGTTAACTTTGTCCCACAAGTAAAAGATACATTTTGTGAGGATTTGTTCTCTATTTACAAGGCTATTGGAAAGACTACACCCATAGTTTTTCCTTTGCCAGTTATTGATAATAACTGAAATTTAATATCATCTTGAGAGGTAACATTAAACTATATAAAATCCTTAAGATTAAAAAAATATGCTTTGATTTTATTTCTAATTCTTTTGAGGGAATGAGATTTGAACTATACTGAGTTTTATAGGTATCCTATATATGTTCATGTACATAAAGTTAATTTCCTGTCTCAAGGGTAGCACAGACATAAAAAGGCCAATTATAATTTTATGAATAGGAAATATAAGATCTGGGGCTTCGATTTTCTCTATTGTTGCAGTCTAAATAATAGCACTATTTCTAGGGAATACTTACATCCGTTCTGACACAGAACAAGTAGGAACTTTCATTAGAGAAAAATCAAAGCAGATGTAATGTGTATCCTTGTATATTGCAAGTAATTTTAAAATAGATTCCAAACTGGTGTCTTGTTTTGATGACACTCAAAAGACAGTTTGGAAATTGTTTGTCAGACTCTAGAGACTAAGGCACAGATGGAGTTCTGAATTAAGTGATTTTGTATTTTGAGGTTTGAAATGAGATCTAGTCTCAGTCGTATATTTCCATGATTGCGGACTAATTGAATGTGGTAATTGATTATTAAAGGGTTTGTATTCTTAAAATTGTAAGGTTAATAAATAGTAATTTAAACATTTATGATAAAATTCAAGATTCAAACTTTATCTCCAGATTAATAAAGTAGAGAGAATTGCATAAACGATATTTCAGTTTTATTGACACCAAAATGTTCTGGATTGGTATATTTTCCATAACATCAAAGCAAATTGATATCAAAAGTTCTGAACTGAATGTATTTAGACTTTTGTGGTTGATCCAAACATGTCATGAATGCTATTTCATTAAACAAATATTCATTTAATGAATACATAATATGCCTACAGTGTGCTAGGTTCTGTTCTTGATATTGGTGGCACAAAACACATCTCTACCTTTGCGCATTGCAAATCTTTTAAATATTTATTCTAAGTTCTCAGAGATGCCTTCCTAAGTGGTTAACGTTTATTGGATCTGGGATGTACTCACATTTCATACCAATATCCTCTAAACACCTTACCAAAGAGGCTTAGGCAGAAATGGATGAGGTGGGCCAGGTTAGAAGAGGTAGAGGAAATTTCAGAACATGATTCCAGGCTGTGTTTTTCACCCTTAACAAAAGTATTTGGAGAACTGTAAACTCTAAATTAAGGTAAGCCAGGAAGGAACTTATAAAGACTAATTAATGAACTTTACTTTATTCTGTAAAATGTAGAGAACTACTAAAGGCTTTCAGGAATGGAGTGATCTTTTTCATTAGCATAAATTGAAAATATATAATATTGGAGCTCCAGTACCATCAAGGTGGAGAATAGAACAGTGTCAAGCCAATGACATTGGGCAGACTAGACATTCGGTTTTATCATATAAAGAAATAGATGCAATGATGGTCAATTAGTATAATAGAAACAGATTAGATTTCACATTTCTTGGCTATGCATATTTGTCCATTCTTTCTTCCTTTCACTGTAATGTTGAAATGTTTTCAGATTTCCCATAAATGAAGATAGTAAATTATGGCATATTCAATTCATATGCTATTTCTAATGGTAAATAATTCTGTATATCTGGGCTTCCCTTGTGGCTCGGTGGTAAAGAATCCACCTGCAATACAAGAGATATGAATTTGATCCTTGAGTCAGGAAGAATCCCTGGAAAAGGAAATGACAACCCACTCCAATATTCTTGCCTGGAAAATCTCATGGACAGAAGAGCCTGGTGGGCTACAGTCCATGCCATGGGGTCCCAAAGAGTTGGGCATGACTTAGTGACTGCGCACAATTCTGTATATCTGTAGAGAAATGCTTATTGTCCCCCCTTTCCCAGATGCTCTTGTGTATTCTGTTTAAGTTACATAGAGGAACAGAGGGAGTAGACATACACAATTCACAAACTAGAAGTGACAACTAAATGAAGTGGANATAATATCATATAAGAAACAAATGGCCAGTCCAGGTTCGATGTAGAATACAGGACGCTCGGTGCTGGTGCACTGGGACGACGCAGAGGGATGGTATGGGAAGGGAGGTGGGAGGGGGTTCAGGAGAGGGAACATGTGTACACCCGTAGCAGATTCCTATTGATGTATGGCAAAACCAATACAATATTGTAAAGTAATTAGCCTCCAATTAAAATAAATAAATTTTTTAAAAAAGAAAGTGCATTTGGTTATACAATTCATTTGGATGGAAACCATTTTGTAAGATAATTTTTTAAGGAGCAGGAGTCCAGTTTGGGAATTAAAAGAATCATTCAGTTCTGTCCAGTCACTCAGTCACGTCCGACTCTTTGTGACCCCATGAATCGCAGCACGCCAGGCTTCCCTGTCCATCACCAGTGCCTGGAGTTCACTCAGACTCATGTTCATTGAGTCAGTGATGCCATCCAGCCATCTCATCCTCTGTCGTCTCTTTCTCCTCCTGCCCCCAATCCCTCCCAGCATCAGAGTCTTTTCCAATGTATCAACTCTTCGCATGAGGTGTCCAAAGCACTGGAGTTTCAGCTTTAGCATCATTCCTTCCAAAGAAATCCCAGGGCTGATCTCCTTCAGAATGGATTGGGTGGATCTCCTTGCAGTCCAAGGGACTCTCAAGAGGCTTCTCCAACACCACAGTTCAAAAGCACCAATTCTTCGGCACTCATCCTTCTTCACAGTCCAACTCTCACATCCATCCATGACCCCTGGAAAAACTATAGTCTTGACTAGACGGATCTTAGTCGGCAAAGTAATGTCTCTTTAATTTAAAAGAATCATTAATAATCCTCTATTTTAGTGCTTCTCCAACTTTAACATGGGTATGTGTCTCCTAGGGAACTTGCTAGAATTCAGGTCCGGTTTAGCATTTGTTGGGGATGTGGATGGGATTCTGCATTTCTACTTAGGTCCCAGGTGATGCCTAGGCTGCTGATCTGGAATCTACATTTCAGACAGCTTAACTCTGATGCATTGTGGTTCCACAGAGATTATTGAGATGTGAATAGATGTGTACTCTTCCGTTAGTGGCTTCAGCACTTTGGGCTCAAGAAATCACCTGAGTCACAGGAACTTCAGGAGAGATGAATCCTGTAGGAAACCTCAGACTTGTCTAGGTTTATAATAAAGTAGGATCAAATGGAAAATCAAATTTAATAATAAGTTACATGTTTGCTTTATTATTAGTGTCTTGGACTGGACCTCTTGGTTTCTGAACTTAAATTTAAACTGTACTTAAATTGAAATGGGTACTCAAATAACTAGAAGAGGCTCTATTAAGAATAAGCAGGAAAACTATGGTCATCTCAAAGAGTCCATCCAGGAGCATTTGACAATGAGGTTCATTGAATGAAATTTTAATTCAGGGATTGTGGAAGATACAATTAAGGGGTGTGTGTGTGTGAGAGAGAGCTCACTTTTATTTTTTAAACTTAATAAGTCAATGTCTCTGCTACTCACCTCTAATTTATTGCTTTTAATCAGTAATGGGCTCAGAATGCAAATGATCTGGCCCATCATGGTGCTGGAGCTGAGTGAAGGCAAGAAGGGCTCATCTTTGGAGTAAGAGTTTCAACTAAGAAAATTTATCTTTGTGCCCAAAATTTATCTTCCCTTCTCCTCCCTTTCATGTCCTTTCCTTTCCTTCACTCTCTTATTCCCTCCCTCCCTCCCTTCTCTCTCTCTGTCTCTTTGTTCTTTCTCTCTTCTTTCTTATTTGATTCCTTTTTGTTCTCTTTTTCTTTTTGTTTTCTGAGATGTTAATCAAATTGTTGTCATCTCACTTGCAAAGAAAGCTTTTTACCAAAATATCTAGAAATACGTACAAAATGTGCTGTTGTATTTTAATCTATATCAATAAATAATTGGTATATTACTTTGATATTTTTGTTGTTGTTTCAGGGAATTTTCTTTAAGCTTTCAGTTCAGTTCAGTTCAGTTGCTCAGTCGTGTCCGACTCTTTGTGACCCCATGAATCGCAGCACACCAGGCTTCCCTGTCCATCACCAACTTCCAGAGTCTACCTAAACCCATGTCCATTGAGTCTGTAATGCCATCCAACTATCTCATCCTCCATCGTCCCCTCCACCTCCTGCCCCCAATCCCTCCCAGTATAAGAGTCTTTTCCACTGAGTCAGTTGTCACATGAGGTGGCCAAAGTATTGGAGTTTCAGCCTCAGCATCAGTCCTTCCAATGACCACCCAGGACTGGTCTCCTTTAGGATGGACTGGTTGGATCTTCTTACACTCCAAAGGACTCTCAAGAGTCTTCTCCAACACCACAGTTCAAAAGCATCAGTTCTTTGGTGTTCAGCTTTCTTCACAGTCCAACTCTAACAACCATACATGACTACTGGAAAAATCATAGTCTTGACTAGATGGACCTTTGTTGGCAAATCTCTCTGCTTTTGAATATGCTGTCTAGGTTGGTCGTAACTTTTCTTCCAAGGAGTAAACGTCTTTTACTTTCCTGGCTGCAGTCACCATCTGCAGTGATTTTGGAGCCCCAAAAAAGTCTGACACTGTTTCCACTGTTTCACCATCTATTTCCCATGATAAGCTTTAGACTTCATTTATGGAGGGAGAAATGAAGACGGCATAATAGATGCCTTAAAAGCAGAAATTTACTTTGGGTTTCTTTTGATGTACTCTCATTCAAGTCCTGAATAAATCCTGACTTTGTGTACTGCAAACACAAAACATAAACAGAGACATAAGACCGTAAAGACTTTTGGGTCTTTTTAGCAAAGTTATATACTTGCTTTTCTTTGCTCTGACAAATAACAAAGTGAGTTTTTGTCTCTGGAACCATCATCTCTTTATAAGATGTAATTACATCCAGTCTGTATGATTGCCCTTTATCTTGATAACCTTTTGTTGAGCTTTTACTGTGAATCAGAAATCATTCTGAGTATCTTATATATAAGAATCATATATATAAATATGTATGTATATATATACATATATAAATTTATTTCATCCCTATACCTTCAAAATTTCTGAAGCAGACATTTTTATCCCTACAGATAGCAGTAAAAATGAGGCTACTATATGTTAGCAAGGCTACCTCATAGCCTGAATTATACAGAATAGTAAAACCAGACTTTGAATAACTGAACTATAACAAGGCTTGAACTTGAAGCCACTATGACAAAGAAGAGTATAAACATTTGATACCTGCCAGGAGTTAACTTTGTCCCACAAGTAAAAGATACATTTTGTGAGGATTTGTTCTCTATTTACAAGGCTATTGGAAAGACTACACCCATAGTTTTTCCTTTGCCAGCTATTTATAATAACTGAAATTTAATATCATCTTGAGAGGTAACATTAAACTATATAAAATCCTTAAGATTAAAAAAATATGCTTTGATTTTATTTCTAATTCTTTTGAGGGAATGAGATTTGAACTATACTGAGTTTTATAGGTATCCTATATATGTTCATGTACATAAAGTTAATTTCCTGTCTCAAGGGTAGCACAGACATAAAAAGGCCAATTATAATTTTATGAATAGGAAATATAAGATCTGGGGCTTCGATTTTCTCTATTGTTGCAGTCTAAATAATAGCACTATTTCTAGGGAATACTTACATCCGTTCTGACACAGAACAAGTAGGAACTTTCATTAGAGAAAAATCAAAGCAGATGTAATGTGTATCCTTGTATATTGCAAGTAATTTTAAAATAGATTCCAAACTGGTGTCTTGTTTTGATGACACTCAAAAGACAGTTTGGAAATTGTTTGTCAGACTCTAGAGACTAAGGCACAGATGGAGTTCTGAATTAAGTGATTTTGTATTTTGAGGTTTGAAATGAGATCTAGTCTCAGTCGTATATTTCCATGATTGCGGACTAATTGAATGTGGTAATTGATTATTAAAGGGTTTGTATCTGTCTCTTATACACATNGACTAAGGCACAGATGGAGTTCTGAATTAAGTGACTTTGTATTTTGAGGTTTGAAATGAGATCTAGTCTCAGTCGTATATTTCCATGATTGCGGACTAATTGAATGTGGTAATTGATTATTAAAGGGTTTGTATTCTTAAAATTGTAACGTTAATAAATAGTAATTTAAACATTTATGATAAAATTCAAGATTCAAACTTTATCTCCAGATTAATAAAGTAGAGAGAATTGCATAAGCCATATTTCAGTTTTATTGACACCAAAATGTTCTGGATTGGTATATTTTCCATAACATCAAAGCAAATTGATATCAAAAGTTCTGAACTGAATGTATTTAGACTTTTGTGGTTGATCCAAACATGTCATGAATGCTATTTCATTAAACAAATATTCATTTAATGAATACATAATATGCCTACAGTGTGCTAGGTTCTGTTCTTGATATTGGTGGCACAAAACACATCTCTACCTTTGCGCATTGCAAATCTTTTAAATATTTATTCTAAGTTCTCAGAGATGCCTTCCTAAGTGGTTAACGTTTATTGGATCTGGGATGTACTCACATTTCATACCAATATCCTCTAAACACCTTACCAAAGAGGCTTAGGCAGAAATGGATGAGGTGGGCCAGGTTAGAAGAGGTAGAGGAAATTTCAGAACATGATTCCAGGCTGTGTTTTTCACCCTTAACAAAAGTATTTGGAGAACTGTAAACTCTAAATTAAGGTAAGCCAGGAAGGAACTTATAAAGACTAATTAATGAACTTTATTTTATTCTGTAAAATGTAGAGAACTACTAAAGGCTTTCAGGAATGGAGTGATCTTTTTCATTAGCATAAATTGAAAATATATAATATTGGAGCTCCAGTACCATCAAGGTGGAGAATAGAACAGTGTCAAGCCAATGACATTGGGCAGACTAGACATTCGGTTTTATCATATAAAGAAATAGATGCAATGATGGTCAATTAGTATAATAGAAACAGATTAGATTTCACATTTCTTGGCTATGCATATTTGTCCATTCTTTCTTCCTTTCACTGTAATGTTGAAATGTTTTCAGATTTCCCATAAATGAAGATAGTAAATTATGGCATATTCAATTCATATGCTATTTCTAATGGTAAATAATTCTGTATATCTGGGCTTCCCTTGTGGCTCGGTGGTAAAGATGATCCTTGAGTCAGGAAGAATCCCTGGAAAAGGAAATGACAACCCACTCCAATATTCTTGCCTGGAAAATCTCATGGACAGAAGAGCCTGGTGGGCTACAGTCCATGCCATGGGGTCCCAAAGAGTTGGGCATGACTTAGTGACTGCGCACAATTCTGTATATCTGTAGAGAAATGCTTATTGTCCCCCCTTTCCCAGATGCTCTTGTGTATTCTGTTTAAGTTACATAGAGGAACAGAGGGAGTAGACATACACAATTCACAAACTAGAAGTGACAACTAAATGAAGTGGATATTATATATTTTAATTTTCATAAATTCTATTATATTCCATTGTATCTATAACTTAATAAGGGGAGATAACCCTGAAATCATAAAATTAAAATTTTCTTCCATGTCTTAATGCACAGATTAGAATAGAATAAAATATCCAGATTTTATTTTTATAAAATATATTTATTTTATGTAGGTTTCTGCTGCTAAGTCACTTCAGTTAAAAGACTATAATTAACTTATCCTCAGTTGTTTGTGTGTGTTTCCAAAATCTTAAAGTTGATTTGGTAACATATGAGAAAAAGGAATTATATATATTTGACACATCTTTTTTGAAGCATATGTTGCATCATTTCAGCCAATTTTATTACTTAAAAATCACAGTTTCTGAATCCCAGATGTCATAGTAGGATAACTATGAATATGACTGACTACAATTAGTTTAATTTTTTTCTGAACAGCTTATTGGTTGTTAGCTGTCATTTAAGAGAAGTAGTTTAAGTTCCAATTAAAAATTCTGGTAGTTTTTATTAGTTTCCTATTGCTGCTGTAGCGAATTCCTATAAATTTAGTGACTTAATATATGGTGTTACAGTTCTGGGAACCAGAAGTCTGAAATGGGTCTTGTGGGACTGATAATGAAAGTGATGATGCTTCTCTAGGCTCTAGCGGGAGACTACCTTTTCCAGCCTCTAGAGGCTGCCTGCATTCCTTGGTTCCTCACCACATCATTCCAAACTCATTACCGCTCTTCTTGGGTACTCATAAACTCTTGCTTTTCTTTTTCACTGATCAAGATCCATGAGACTACATTGGACTCAGATAGATAATTCAAGTTAATATTCTAATCTTAGAATCTCTAATTTCAGTCAAGTCTGCAAAGTTCCATGTGGAAGGAACATACGCACATACTCACAAGGAACATACTCACAGATTTCGAGGAAAAGCGTGTAGAATTCTGTAGAGGAAAGTGAAAGTCGCTCAGTCGTGTCCAACTCTTTGCAACCCCAAGTCCACGGAATTCTCCAGACCAGAATACTGGAGTGGGTAGCCTTTCCCTTCTCCAGGGTCTCTTCCCAACTCAGGAATTGAACCCAGATCTCCCCCATTTGCAGGCAGATTCTTTACCAGCTAAGCAACAAGAAGGGTGACCTTTATTCTGTTATTACAGTAGTGTTNAACTCTAAATTAAGGTAAGCCAGGAAGGAACTTATAAAGACTAATTAATGAACTTTACTTTATTCTGTAAAATGTAGAGAACTACTAAAGGCTTTCAGGAATGGAGTGATCTTTTTCATTAGCATAAATTGAAAATATATAATATTGGAGCTCCAGTACCATCAAGGTGGAGAATAGAACAGTGTCAAGCCAATGACATTGGGCAGACTAGACATTCGGTTTTATCATATAAAGAAATAGATGCAATGATGGTCAATTAGTATAATAGAAACAGATTAGATTTCACATTTCTTGGCTATGCATATTTGTCCATTCTTTCTTCCTTTCACTGTAATGTTGAAATGTTTTCAGATTTCCCATAAATGAAGATAGTAAATTATGGCATATTCAATTCATATGCTATTTCTAATGGTAAATAATTCTGTATATCTGGGCTTCCCTTGTGGCTCGGTGGTAAAGATGATCCTTGAGTCAGGAAGAATCCCTGGAAAAGGAAATGACAACCCACTCCAATATTCTTGCCTGGAAAATCTCATGGACAGAAGAGCCTGGTGGGCTACAGTCCATGCCATGGGGTCCCAAAGAGTTGGGCATGACTTAGTGACTGAGCACAATTCTGTATATCTGTAGAGAAATGCTTATTGTCCCCCCTTTCCCAGATGCTCTTGTGTATTCTATTTAAGTTACATAGAGGAACAGAGGGAGTAGACATACACAATTCACAAACTAGAAGTGACAACTAAATGAAGTGGATATTATATACTTTAATTTTCATAAATTCTATTATATTCCATTGTATCTATAACTTAATAAGGGGAGATAACCCTGAAATCATAAAATTAAAATTTTCTTCCATGTCTTAATGCACAGATTAGAATAGAATAAAATATCCAGATTTTATTTTTATAAAATATATTTATTTTATGTAGGTTTCTGCTGCTAAGTCACTTCAGTTAAAAGACTATAATTAACTTATCCTCAGTTGTTTGTGTGTGTTTCCAAAATCTTAAAGTTGATTTGGTAACATATGAGAAAAAGGAATTATATATATTTGACACATCTTTTTTGAAGCATATGTTGCATCATTTCAGCCAATTTTATTACTTAAAAATCACAGTTTCTGAATCCCAGATGTCATAGTAGGATAACTATGAATATGGCTGACTACAATTAGTTTAATTTTTTTCTGAACAGCTTATTGGTTGTTAGCTGTCATTTAAGAGAAGTAGTTTAAGTTCCAATTAAAAATTCTGGTAGTTTTTATTAGTTTCCTATTGCTGCTGTAGCGAATTCCTATAAATTTAGTGACTTAATATATGGTGTTACAGTTCTGGGAACCAGAAGTCTGAAATGGGTCTTGTGGGACTGATAATGAAAGTGATGATGCTTCTCTAGGCTCTAGGGGGAGACTACCTTTTCCAGCCTCTAGAGGCTGCCTGCATTCCTTGGCTCCTCACCACATCATTCCAAACTCATTACCGCTCTTCTTGGGTACTCATAAACTCTTGCTTTTCTTTTTCACTGATCAAGATCCATGAGACTACATTGGACTCAGATAGATAATTCAAGTTAATATTCTAATCTTAGAATCTCTAATTTCAGTCAAGTCTGCAAAGTTCCATGTGGAAGGAACATACGCACATACTCACAAGGAACATACTCACAGATTTCGAGGAAAAGCGTGTAGAATTCTGTAGAGGAAAGTGAAAGTCGCTCAGTCGTGTCCAACTCTTTGCAACCCCAAGTCCACGGAATTCTCCAGACCAGAATACTGGAGTGGGTAGCCTTTCCCTTCTCCAGGGTCTCTTCCCAACTCAGGAATTGAACCCAGATCTCCCCCATTTGCAGGCAGATTCTTTACCAGCTAAGCAACAAGAAGGGTGACCTTTATTCTGTTATTACAGTAGTGTTATTTTTTTCTTCTATTTTTAGCACTTGTACTACCAAATTTTATTTGTAAGTTGGGAAAAAATATTCTTCACCAGATATAATGGAATGATTTTCCCTCCAATATATTTTTTCTACAACTATATGATAATAGTTTTAATTGATAAAAATTAGTGGCCCCATGCCATGAAAATTAAATTTGAATGACCAATGCATGAATTTGGGGCTACTGTTTTTGCTTCCGTTTAGTTCAGTCATTCAGTCATGTCTATCTATTTGCAACCTCAGGGACTGCAGCATGCTAGGCTTCGCTGTCCATCACCAACTCCAGGAGCTTGCTCAAACATGTCCATCAAGATGATGATACCATCCAATCATCTCATCATCTGTCATCCCCTTCTCCTCCTGCCTTCAATCTCTCCCAGCATCAGGATCTTTTCTAATGAGTCAGTTCTTCATATCAGGTGACCAAAATATTGGAGCTTCAACCTCAGCATCAGTCCTTGTAATGAATATTCAGCACTGATTTCTTTCAGGATCAGCTGGTTTGATCTCCTTGTAGTCCAAGGAACTCTCAAAAGTCTTCTGCAACACCACAGTTTAAAAATATCCATTCTTTTGTGCTCAGTTTTCTTTATGGTCCAACTCTCACATCCATACATGAGTCCTGCAAAAATCATAGATTTGACTAGATGGACCTTTGTTGGCAAATATCTCTGCTTTTTAATANATCCATTCTTTTGTGCTCAGTTTTCTTTATGGTCCAACTCTCACATCCATACATGAGTCCTGCAAAAATCATAGATTTGACTAGATGGACCTTTGTTGGCAAATATCTCTGCTTTTTAATATGCTGTCTAGGTTTATCATAGTTTTTCTTCCAAGGAGAAGTCTTGCATCTTTTAATTTCTTATCTGCAGTCATTTTTGCTTGCTTGTCTCTTAATTCCATTACCGTAATTTATGTAATTTTTAGGATATAAAATATAGCAATATAATGCATGCTACTTTATTTTTCTAAGATAATGAGTTCAAAACCTTAGCTCAGCTGAAGAGGTAATATATCAGTTTAAATCTAATAAAACAGTCCATAATTTGATTAATCTTAATTATCTAATATAAATTTATGCTTTTGCCATGTGCTCTATTGAGATTCCTGCCTATGACTGACTAAAATTTGACCATCAATTCTTTCCCATTCCCTTCTCTGAGGGTCAGTTCCCTTACCTCCTTCACTGAACCTGAGCTAGCTCTGTGACTGGCTTTTTCAAGCAGAATGGAGCAGAAATGATGTCTGGTGTCAAGAGACTCAAGGCTTCTACTTTACCCTTATTGGATTCCTCACTACATAAAAGAAATACGGCCCCAGTTAGAGAAGTGTTTCAAATTAGCCAAATTGAAAGAGGCCATATGAAATGACAACAATGTGGAGAAAAAGTTCTTGAAACTTCTAGCCCCAAATAAGCACCATTAGTATGTAACCAGAAGAATGATTCCCTCTGCTAGAATCAGAGCATGGAACCAGAACGCCAAACTCGTCTGTCATGCCTGGATTCCTAAGCTGCAAAATCATGAACAAGTGAAATGGTGGTTGTTTAAGCCTCTGAATTTGGGGGCAGCTTGTAACTTAGCAACAGATAAGTGATTACATCCCCTCTTTTGTAAATTGCATTCAGTAATTTACTCCAAGCCTTTTGCTTTTCTGTGATGCACTGGGTGTGTTCCTGTGTGCACAGTCATCCCTGACTCTTTTGTGACTCCAGGGACTGTAGCCNAGAGTCTTCTCTTGTGTTGTTGGAAGAGGGTGTTTGCTATGACCAGTGTGTTCTCTTGACAAAACTCTAGTAGCCTTTGGCCTGCTTCATTCTGTACTGCAGGGCCAAATTTGTCTATTACTCCAGGTTTTTCTTGACTTTCTACTTTTGCATTCCAGTCCCCTATAATGAAAAGGACATCTTTTGTGGGTGTTAGTTCTAGAAGGTCTTGTGGTTTATTTCAAACCAAAACCAATTTAATTTTGATTAAGTAGAATGTGTCTGTGTCTTTTGTTGCTTTAAATTTTATGGCTTATATAGAAACCTATCGTCTAATCCAAGGTCATGAGTATTTTTACTTATATTTTCTTGTAAGAGTTTTTCACCTTTAGTTATTACTTAGGTTTTTGATCCTCTTTGAGTTATTTTTTGTACATGAGGCAATGTCAGAATCTAATGTAATTTTTTTGCACGTGTATTAATTGTCCCAGTACTATTTGTTGAAAATTATTTCCCTGTTGAATTGTCTTGTCACCCTTATCAAGAATCAATTGACCATAAGTGTGTAGTTTATTTCTTGATTCTCAGTTTTATTCCAGTGATCTATATATCTATCTTGAAGCCAATACCACATTGGTTTAATCACTCTGGCTCTATAGAAAGTTTTGTAACCAGGAAGAATGAATCCTACAACTTTGTTCTTCTTTTTCAAGGTTGTTTATGCTGTCACATGACCTTTGTTGTATTAGTTTTCTATTGGTGAGGTAACAACTTAGCCAAAATTTACTGTCTTACAGTTCTGGAAATGATATCCTAAAATTAAGATGTCAGCAAGTCTACATTCCTTCTGGAGTCTCTAGGCAAGAATTTGTTTACTCACTTTTTCTATCTTCTAGAGGNTAGCCAAAATTTACTGTCTTACAGTTCTGGAAATGATATCCTAAAATTAAGATGTCAGCAAGTCTACATTCCTTCTGGAGTCTCTAGGCAAGAATTTGTTTACTCACTTTTTCTATCTTCTAGAGGTCTTCTGGCTTCCCTGGTGGCTTAGTGGGTAAAGTGTCTGCCTCCAATGTGGGAGACCCAGGTTCGATCCCTGGGTCGGAAAGATCCCTGGAGAAGGAAATGGCAACCCACTCCAGTACTCTTGCCTGGAAAATCCCATGGACTGAGAAGCCTGGTAGGCTACACTCCGTTGGGTTGCAAAGAGTCAGACACGACTAAGCGACTTCACTTCACTTCTGCCTTCTTTAGCTTGTGGCTCTTCCTTAAATCACTCTGGCATCTTATTTTATCATGATATCTATCTCTCTGGCTTGATTACTTATCCTCCCTTTTTCTTTTATGAGGATTACATTGGTACCAACGCAGATAAGCCATGAAAATTTACCCAACTCAAATCCCTTAACTTTATCATATCTACAAAGTACCCTTGGTCATTTAAAACAAAATATTCCCAGGTTTTGGAACTAGATATCTTTGGTAGCCATTATTGTTACTATAGTTGCATTTCCGTATGAAAATGTTGTACTTCCATAGAAACAGCTTGTCAATTTCTGCAAAACAGTCAGGTGAAATTTTGAAAAGGATTGCTGTGAATCTGAAGAACAAGTCTGTGGCCATCTTAAAAACAGAAAGATTTCAGATGCATGAATATGGCATATTTATCCATTTAATTTCTTTCAGTGATTGTTTGTCTTTTTAATTGTACAGATTTTATGCTTCTTCTGTTAAATATATTCTTTTATTTATTTAAATGCTTTATATATAATCTTCATATGTTCTGTATTAGATTTGATAGTACCTTGTTGTGAATTTTTGTGTCTATATTCATAAGACAGTAGTATTGACTTAATAGGTTAGCTGGGATTTGTTCTTTCCCAGTATAATCTTTGGAAGATTTTTTGAAGAATTGATGGTAAGTTTTCATTGAATATTTGAGTGAATTTATCAGTGAAGCCATCTTTTTTGTTTTTTTTGCAATAGGTATATTCATGATTAATTCACTTCTTTTATATGTTAGATATTCAGTTCACTTCAGTCGCTCAGTCGTGTCCAACTCTATGAGACCCCATGAACCTCCCTGTCCATCACCAGCTTCCGCAGTTTATCCAAACTCATGTCCATTGAGTCAGTGATGCCATCTAACCATCTCCTCCTCTGTCGTCCCCTTCTCCTCCTGCCCCTAATCCCTCCAAGCATCAGGGTCTTTTCAAATGAGTCAGATCTTTGCATCAGGTGGCCAAAATACTGGAGTTTCAGCTTCAGCATCAGTCCTTCCAATGAATACACAGGACTGATCTCCTTTAGGATGGACTGGTTGGATCTCCTTGCAGTCCAAGGGACTCTCAAGTCTTCTCCAACACCGCAGTTCAAAAGCATCAATTCTTCAGTGCTCAGCTTTCTTTATAGTCCAACTCTCACATCCATACATGACCACAGGAAAATCCATAGCCTTGACTAGACAGACTTTTGTTGGCAAAGCAATATCTGCTTTTTAATATGCCATCTAGGTTGGTCATAACTTTCCTTCCAAGGAGTAAGTGTCTTTTAATTTCTTGGCTGCAATCACCATCTGCAGTGATTTTGGAGCCCA
>SJYW01037272.1:0-17399 GCA_006410735.1 Raphicerus campestris | reverse complement strand
TTTTTTTGTAATGCAAATAGAAAATGAGGGAGACAATCATGCTGAATGAAGTCAAGACTATTAGTATGCCCACTAACCAAGGAGATACTGCATTGCAGGAGCAACTTGAAAAAAAAAAAAAAAAAAGAGGGAGATCACCATCAGTTATTGGTGTGGAGATACTTCAGATTGGGGGAAATGCACCAGAAAAACAAGATTTATAGTTTAATGCCATCCCTTTGTATATATTTAGAACAGCACTAAGGGTGGGGAGTTCAGAGTTCAGTCGCTCGGCGGTGGCGGGGGTGGGGTCAGGAAATATAAAGCTAAGGCTTAGGACTAGCGGATCCCAAGTATCTAAAGGCTTAGGTCTAAAGCTGTTGGTCCCTGGGACAAAAGCAGAGCTGTTTCTAGAATGGGAGTGGTTTGGGACTGAGGCTAAACAGACCCAGAGGAAAGAAGCTCATTTTTCTTTTTCTTCCTCTAGCCCATCAATCAGTGTGCTGCCTTAGGGAGAGTGAGACAGAGCTATGCACTAGTCCTTATTGTATCTAAATTCAAAATAGGCCAGAGTAGGACAGGTCTGGAGACTTCTGAACTGCCTACGAGATCATAAGAGCTCTGAAAGTAAGAATCTCATGAAAAGGTTGTTAGGCAACATACTGCTTAAAATATTATTTAGCACACATCACTGTGGTGTCATCTAGTCTTCCCATGAAAATATTCTATTACGTGGGGGCTTAACAACACAAGTGGTGCCCATTCCTCCACTGTGAAGTATTATGCATAGTCTAGGGTTTCCCAGATGGCTCACTGGGTAAAGAATCTGCCTGCCATTGCAGAAGAGGTGGGTTTGATCCCTGGATTGGGACGATCCCCTGGAGGAGGGCATTATAGCCCACTCCAGTATTCTTGCCTGGATAATCCCATGGACAGAGGACCCTGGTGGGCTGCAGTCCATAGGGTCACAGAGTCAGACACAACTGAAGTGACTCAGCATGTACTCGTGGTGGGGGCTTCTAATTAATGTTTGATAGCTCTCTGAATTTTAGGCACCATTGAAAACTTAAAAACAAATATTAATCAGACATTGTTTATCATAAAACTATCAGTATTTAGGGAACTTTTACACCAAAGAATACTTGTGTGTGTGTGTCTGACGCTCAGCTGTGTCCAACTCTGTGACCCCATGGACTGTAGCCCAAGAGGCTCCTCTGTCCAAGGGATTCTCCAGGCAAGAGTACTGGAGTGGGTTGCCATTTCCTTCTCCAAAACAATACTTAGATTGAATGATATTATTTTAATAAAGGAAAATTTAAGTTTCTCTTAGTTCAATAAATGGCCCCAGCACACAGAGAGCAAGGAGAGACCAAAAAAGAAGCTGACCACTGTAAATTAAAAGGTGACAGTTATAATAATCAGGGCAGCTTACTTAGGAAGCTTATCTTGGGCAGCTATGAGAAAAGTACATCTTCATGCCCACCTGCCGGAATCTTTGACTTTATACAGAGGCCTTCACAGGATTCATCCCCATATTCTTCCCGGCTGGTCGCAATCACACCTTAGTCCCTCATGTCTATGTCCTTGAAGTGATTCTCAGTGTGGAAACAATGGGCAGAATGCACAATCCAAGGATGAGGAGGGAATAAAGAGCCTCGGGTGGTCTGGGTCCAGTTCACTGGTGAACCAGAGGTTATATCCTCTCAACGACCAAATCCAACATTTGTTCCTTCAAAGAAACAGTTGGTAATTATACTGTAACAAAGTTTGCCCTTTCCTTGCCCTCCACATGTGTCTCAAAGTGACCTTTTCTTTTAATACACATGCTGTAATATTATTACCACTAGTCAAAATTTTCTTTAGTATGTTTTCAGCACATTGGACTGTTTCAAAGTCTGTTACTTTACCACAGTTCATTTGTTTATATACCCTTTTTTGGCTAGAGTTTTCACATTTGAAAAAAAATAGCTTATTATACACAGCAATATGTGCTTGTATCTCTCTATTAATGTTCTATTTTGTTTCACAACTTTTAGCTCATCGTCTTTATTCCATATTCCCACTTGTAGATATTGTTCTCAAGATGCTTTTCCTGTTTACACAAAAGCAAGACTTTTGAATGAGGAAATTCTAAATGCAATGAAAATGAGATTTTTCTGAGTTGGGAATCAGAACCATCTATTGCCTGATGAAATTTGAGAACACAATTTGTTAAAACCTTTTGTGCGTTAATAGAGGAAAGAAGAAATGGGATAAAATAGAAGTGAATAATACACATTTCACAGAGCAAGAAGACACATCCNGGGAATCAGAACCATCTATTGCCTGTTGAAATTTGAGAACACAGTTTGTTAAAACCCTTTGTGCATTAATAGAGGAAAGAAGAAATGGGATAAAATAGAAGTGAATAATACACATTCACAGAGCAAGAAGACACATCTAGGATCTGACATGAACAGGGTTTATTAAACTTACTAAGTTTTGGTACCAAATCTCCAGAGTTCTTACCTTCAATTCTTTTTACTCTAAAATAGTATCCCCAGATCTCTATTTTGTAAATCCATATAGCAACTATTGTTCACAGACATCTCTCAAATACTATATGTAATTTGATTCTTATAACTCTATATGCCAAGAACAGACATGTCATTGATGTGAAATATGTTACTGAGAGATACAATGACTTTCCCAAGGTCACAAGGCTTATAGTTTTCAGTATCACAAAAAAATATAGCAGCCCAGATTTTTTTTCCCAATTTCCTGTCTCTCTATACCACAAGTCCTCTGAAGCCCTTCAGTTCAGTTGCTGTATGTCAGACAGACAATTTTTTCTTAAATCAAAGCAGTAGTTTCTTATCTATTAACATTTTGTTATCTATGTCATACAGATTTGAAGTGCTTGATTATTTTTTTCCCTTTTGGTAGGCCAAGGTCCTGACTGTACAGTAAACATTCTCATCAGGGTCATCTTGTTACCATCTTCACTATTTTATTATACATATCCAACCTCTAGTAATAGAAATGAACTATTTCACTAAGTATCATCCAAAAGAAGTGAAAAGTGTTAGTCGCTTAGTCATATCTGAATCTCTGTGACCCCTTAGACAGTAGCCTGCCAGGCTCCTGTGTCCATGAAATTCTGCAGGCANTATCCAACCTCTAGTAATAGAAATGAACTATTTCACTAAGTATCATCCAAAAGAAGTGAAAAGTGTTAGTCGCTTAGTCATATCTGAATCTCTGTGACCCCTTAGACAGTAGCCTGCCAGGCTCCTCTGTCCATGAAATTCTGCAGGCGAGAATCTTCCTGACCCAGGGCTCAAACTTGGGGCTCTTGCATTGCAAGCACTTCGTCAATTGGACCACCTGGGATGTCTGCTAAATCCACACTCTTGGACCTTACCTTCTTCAAAATGAATGTCTTGCAGTGGACCTTGAAAGTTGCATTTTAAATAAGTTCTCTGAAAACCACTGCATGAAAGACATTAAAATCCATATATTATGCATGTCTTCTTGCCAAATATTCAGACTTGTTTATTCAGCTGCCACCTGGACTTAGCCATTTGGAGGTCTGGATGCAACTCTTACTCAATCTGTCCTAAACTGAACTCATCAACTTTCTCCCAAGCTATTTATGGTAGGCAGAATAATGCTCCCAGCTCCCAAGATGTCTACATGTTAATCTCTGGAACATGTGAATATGTTAGCTTACATGGCAAAGGCGAATTAACATTGCAGTTAGATTCTGAATTGTTAATCAACTAACCCTCAAGTAGGAAGATTAACCTAAATTACCCAAGTGGACTCACTGTAATCACAGACATTTTTAAAAATGGGAGAGGCAGCAGAAGCAGAGTCCAAGAGAGATGGCATTACATAAGAATGTCAGGATCCAGTTAGTGACTGAAGATATCTGAAGAGGATCTTGAGCAAGGAATGTGCATGGCTTCTCTAGCTCAAAATGGCAAGGAAACTGATACTGTCCTAGATGCCTCAGAAAGAACAGAATCCTTGCTGACAACTTGGTTTTAACCCAGCATTCCCTGTGTTGGACTTCTGACCTACAGATATGTTAAGGAATGACTGTGCCGTTTTAGGCCACCGAGTTTATATCATGTCAGCTAGAAAATGAATACAGAGTCTGATAACCAGAAGTAGGCCTTTGCTGTATAAAATTACCTAAAAATGTGAAAGATGCTTTGGAATTGGGTGATGTCCAGAAGGTAGAAAGGCTTCTCAAGTGGCACAGTGGTAAAGAAACTGCCTGCCAAGCATGAGGTATCGGTTTGACCCCTGGATCAGGAAGATCCTCTGGAGAAGGAAATGGGAACACACTTCAGTATTCTTGCCTGGGAAATCTCATAGACAGAGGAGCCTGGAGGTCACAAAGAGTTGGACACAACCTATCAACTAAACCACCACTACCATGGAGGATAGAAAAATGTTGAGGAGCTTAACAGAATAAGCTTAGATTGTCTTGATTATTAGTAGAAATATGGATATTTACGAGCATGTTAGTACTAAGAAGGAATTGGGAAGGAAGTTAGAGAAAATCTATGTCATCTTAGAGGATAGCACAGTTGTGAACAGATGGACAGAAGCATGAAGGATTTGGAAGTGAGGGCTCAGAAGGAAATAAGGAATGTGCTGTGGAATCTGAAGGAGAGAAGAGCCTCACTTTACAGTGACAGAGGCTTAGCAGAATTGTTTCCTGCAGTTATGTGGGAAGGAGAACTTATAAAAGGGACATTTAGCTGACCAGATTGCCCAACAAAGTTCAACCTGATTTCTTCTTGTTGTTACTAGTAAAATATAAGAGAGAAGAGATAAATTGGGGGAAGAATTATTAAACAAAGGGGAACCAGGGCATGATGATTTGGAAAATTCTCATCCATTTTTCAAGACATCAACATTTAGGAGATTTGCTTTCAGGAAAATGTAGTCTAAAAGAGATAACACTGTCTTTTGCTAAGCCCTCAGGAAGATGAACAGCCTAGTATTCCACATTACAAAAGGCTATTTGAAGCGATTGAATGACTCATAGACTACCTCTGTCACATCAGTCGAAGCTGAAAATAGAGATAGGATGATCTAAGAAATACCTGTGGACAAGCTTATTGTCTATTGAAGTGGGCTCCATCATATATAGAGGAGACACAAAGTTCTTGAGCATTTTGTATCAGCAGACACTGCCAGCTTGGACTAAAAAAAGCAGAGTGCACACTGAAGGAAGATTGTCAGAATTCTGAATTTTACAGAGAGAGAAGAGATTGATTTAATTACTCAACTATAAATATATGATATGTGTGTGCGTGCTAAGTCACTCAGTCACATCCAACTCTTTGCAGCCCCATAGATTGTAGCCCACCTGGCTCCTCTGTCCATTGGGATTCTCCAGGCAAGAATACTGGAGTGGATTGCTATTTCCTGCTCCAGGGGATCTTCCTGATCCAGGGATCAAACCTATGTTTCTTATATCTCCAGCATTGGCAGGTAGATTCTTTACCACTGAGCCACCTAGGAAGCCAAATATATGCTATATTTAAGGAAATATTAATAGAGAAGGTGATCCAGAATCAGAACCTTGGGCCCTGAGGGCATACCCTCAAGAGTATGGAGCCATGGAGCCAAAAACACAGAGGATTATTCCCAAGTCTTGAAACCTACTGGAATTTGTCTCTGGATTGTGAAGTTGTTTGACACCTCACACTCCTTTTTTTTCCTTTACATTTTCACTTCTTTTGAGCCAGAATGTCTACAAGCATTATCTCATACCTTTCCTGATATTGTATTTGGGAAGAAATTTGGGACTTCTGAGCTTATGGGATTTAGATGGAACTTTGTACTTTGTATCAATGCTGTAATGTGATGAGAGATTTTTGGGGGGAAACTGGAATGTAGTTAAAATATGTCATATGTGAGTTTGAGGGGCATTGCTGGAGGGGCATTGTGGGAGGAAGAATAATGTCCCCCAAAGATATCCATGTCCTAACCCCTAGACAGCATGGATATGCTGAGTTGTATGACAAAGGAGAGCTAAGGTTACAGAGGAATTAAGGTTGTTGAACAGCTGACCTTTGTGTAGGAAGAATACCCTGAATTAGCCAGTTGGATTCAGTGTAATCACAGAGTCTTTTAAAAGTGAGAAAGGGAAAGCTATGCCATTCTTCCCTTGGGCCTCCAAAAGTAATATAGTCCTTTTTCACTTTTGACTTTAGGCCCATGAGACAGATGTTGGACTTCAAAGCTTCAAAAGTATAATGTAGTTCATTTACATTGAGCAATGATTTTGTGGTACTCCAGTAGTAGAAAACTAATTATTCTTGCCTCTTGTGTTAGTTTGCCATGTCCTGGTTCTTCTATACCCTTACCTAAAATTCTGAAGATCATTCTTGTTTCTCCTTTCTTTGCTTGACACTGCATCCAATCAGTTACTAAATATTGTGGCTTAAGCTCCTACATTCTCTCAAAGTAAGTCTTCATGTCTCCCTATCCATCATCATTTCCCTAGGTAAATTATTAACCAGAGTTATTAATACATTTGAAACTGCTCCCACCTCACCACCAAAAGTTCTTTTTTTTAATATGCTTCAAATATCTCTCATTACCTGNCTGGTTCTTCTATACCCTTACCTAAAATTCTGAAGATCATTCTTGTTTCTCCTTTCTTTGCTTGACACTGCATCCAATCAGCTACTAAATATTGTGGCTTAAGCTCCTACATTCTCTCAAAGTAAGTCTTCATATCTCCCTATCCATCATCATTTCCCTAGGTAAATTATTAACCAGAGTTATTAATACATTTGAAACTGCCCCCACCTCACCACCAAAAGTTCTTTTTTAAAAAAATATGCTTCAAATATCTCTCATTACCTTTCCTAGAGAATAGCCTCTAAGTTCCTTGAAAATCACATGCAAAGCTTCTCATACTTGGCTCATGCTAATCACATGGGCATCACCCAATTTGCGGTACATGCTAAGGCAACTTTGAGCATCTCTTGGTGCCCCTGACATGCCTCGGTTTATTGTGTCTTTCTGCCAGTGCTCTTGCTGTTCTTTCCCTCTGATGTTCATTTTATTTCTTCTTTACTCATGTGAATCATGTCTACATGCCTAATGTCCTCTCTTCTCCAAGAATCTGTTCCTTAATTGCTAGATGAAACTCTCTGCTTGCTTTGTGGTCTCTTATTTTTCTGAACATATCTTAACTGGATATTTATAAAATAAAGTATCTATTTGGGGATTAATAAAAGTCAGTGTACCTGGTGCATGTTTAGTGATCAATAACAGATTCCTAATTAAACTGAGGTAAACCACTCCACCATTGTATTNAATTGCTAGATGAAACTCTCTGCTTGCTTTGTGGTCTCTTATTTTTCTGAACATATCTTAACTGGATATTTATAAAATAAAGTATCTATTTTGGGATTAATAAAAGTCAGTGTACCTGGTGCATGCTTAGTGATCAATAACAGATTCCTAATTAAACTGAGGTAAACCACTCCACATTGTATTGGGCTCAGCCTAAAGAGAATTCTCCCAGATTTCCCCCATTTTAGGTAGATTCTTTACTACTGAGCCAGCATGGAAACCCTACTTTTAAATATTAAATGTGCTTAAATATTTCCTTTCCTCAAATGTCCCTGAAATTCATTGCTAAAGTTATTTTGGGGAGAACAATGATGTGTCCAGAAAGTTCTGAAAAATTCAAATAACTGTCAAGAAAGCTATATGATTACATGCTGAGGAAGATAACTGGGTATAGTTCTAATATAAAATATTTTGAGAATTAATACTGACACAAACTGCAGGGCACTAAATACAGATTCCATTTGCTGGAAAACATAACAACAACAACAGAGGCTCAGGGAGGATTGAGAAGTGCTTCCAATCTAGCCTAAAGGAAGACAAAACAGTTTTTGATAAATTAAATCAATTTTTAAATTAAATCAATTTTAATATTAATTTAAATATCAAATTTAATATTAAATTTAATCAAGTTTTATTATAGGGAGATTATAAAAGCTAACTAGCTAAGACTTCAGTGAGTGAAAGCCATAGGGCTGCCTCCATCCCCATTAAAGTCATTTGGTCAGGCCTCCATAATAAAATAACATAGAATGAGCAGTTTAAATAGGATAAATATATCTTCTCTCAGTTCTGGAGGCTGAGTGGAGGCTAAAATCAGGTGCTTGTAGACCTATTACCAAATAGCTCCTCAAAAACAATAGAAAACAATGATAAAGCTACACAACATAACTTGGAGACAGAGAATGGCTAAACTTCAAAATAACTCAATAAAAAAGAGGAAAGAACAGGAAATCCCAGCCAGAGATGTTTCACACTCCCACCTCAACCCTCCTAATGCCAGGCTCTGTGGCAAGCACAAGCAGAAAAAGCAGATGATCTTAACTATAGGGAAGAGGGAAGGAAGACAGCAGCAAGGTCTAAGGTTTCTGTAAGACCCACACCACAAAGGCAAAGTCATTTACAAATCTGAAAATGCACTCTTGAGCATGTAGTCCCAAGTAGGGACTGAGAAGTTTGAATCATGTGAAGAGCAGTCTTCAAATGCATATCTCCTGGGAAGTGGGGAGAGAATATAAATTTAAGACATGCCTTTTACAATTGCTTGATGAGAGGGAAAAGAAGAAGAAAATATATGGCTGTGAAACATAAAGGAAAACCAAAGAATTAAGGGACACACAGCCCAGAGTAATTTAAACTAAACTGGGTNCTCTTTTCACCCTGTCTCTTATACACATCTCCTTTTACAATTGCTTGATGAGAGGGAAAAGAAGAAGAAAATATATGGCTGTGAAACATAAAGGAAAACCAAAGAATTAAGGGACACACAGCCCAGAGTAATTTAAACTAAACTGGGTTATAAAATTTAAATGTCAAGGGATTAAGGGCATTTATAAAAGGTTTAAGTATAGAGGTAAACACTACAACTGCAATATCAAAAAATAAATCATGCTTTAAACATCATACATATGTGTGCACATATATTAATATATATTTAAAATTACATGTGAAAGAGTAATAAGTATGACTCATAGATTAAAATATATCACAATATAGATAATCATAAAAAAATGACAGAGTTGAGACCAAACATAATGGTTATAGATAAAATGTGAATGCACCTAAAGGAAAGAAGAGGTTCATCTTAAATCAAAGTATAAGATTGATCTATAAGCTTTATACGATGGACAAGCCAACAACTGTGTAATTCAGAATGGAGTGGCAGTAGAAAGGATAAACCAAAATATACAAGCAAGTAAATCAAAGAGGACACTAGTAGATGGAGAAATATACCATGTTCATGGATCGGAAGAATCAATATAGTGAAAAATGAGTATACTACCCAAAGTAATCTATAGATTCAATGCAATCCCTATCAAGCTACCAATGGTATTTTTCACAGAGCTAAAACAAATGAAACCGTGAATAGCCAAAGCAATCTTGAGAAAGAAGAATGAAACTGGAGGAATCAACCTGCCTAGCTTCAGGCTCTACTACAAAGCCACAGTCATCAAGACAGTATGGTACTGGCACAAAGACAGAAATATAGATCAATGGAACAAAATAGAAAGCCCAGAGATAAATCCATGTACCTATGGACACTTTATCTTTGACAAAGAGGCAAGAATAGACAATGGAGAAAAGACAACCTCTTTAATAAGTGGCCCTGGGAAAACTGGTCAACCACTTGTAAAAGAATGAAATTAGGATACTTTCAAACACCATACACAAAAATAAACTCAAAATGGATTAAAGATCTAAACATAAGACCAGAAACTATAAAACTCCTAGAGGAGAACATAGGCAAAACACTCTCCGAAATAAATCACAGCAGGATCATCTGTGACCCACCTGCTCCAGTATTCTTGCCTGGAAAATTCCGTAGACAGAGGAGCCTGGTTGGCTACAGTACATGGGGTTGCAAAGAGTTGGACGTGACTAAGTATGCACACACACACACACACACACACACACACACACACACAAATATGTTATATAATACAATTGTTTCACTTATTATTAAAATGAAGTAGAAAATATTTCAAATTTTAGACATTATAAGGCACCATATTTAAATGGAGGTCATTATATAAAATGTTCAAAAATTCTACTTTAACACAGTTTTCTTTGTTTTTACTTTGCTATCAGCCTTCTTGTATTAAAATCACAATAGGACAACATAGGAAATTCTGTTTTGATACTTATAGGACTGGCTTATTTTTATATTTAAAGTTAAATATGTTAATTAACTATTTGAAAAAAAAACTCACAATTCAGTTTTAGCAAGTACAAGGAGGTTTTTGTTAATATGTGTTTACTGTTCAATTGCATGTGATTTTCTGTGAATTGACTACTTATATCCTCAGGTCCAAGATGAGATATGTTTTTGGATCACATTGACTACTATTTAATCTGGCATTTTATATTTGAAAGACAAAGATAGTTGCAATCCATGATTATTATATATTTTGAAGTGTGCTGATTGAGAGGACTAGAAAGGTCAAACCCCAGGAGCTTGAAACTCTAATTCAAAGTCAGGTTGTAATATACTATTAAGGTGAATTTTCTAAAACACAAGGTCAGGATGCATCTACCCCTGGGGCATCTTTCTTACTATGTATGACATGGCTGACTTAAATAATGAGTAACCATTGGCCACAGTCACATTTGTCATATCCAGCTATCAAAAATCTAAAGTAGAATTTAGATAGGATACAGCAAAATAATTCAATCTCTTTATGCATATATTTATCCCTTCAGTTCAGTTCAGTCGCTTAGTCGTGTCTGACTCTTTGCGACCTCATGAATCCCAGCCAGGCCTCCCTGTCCATCACCATCTCCCAGAGTTCATCAAACTCACGTCCATCGAGTCGGTGATGCCATCCAGCCATCTCATCCTCTGTCGTCCCCTTTTCCTCTTGCCCCCAATCCCTCCCAGCATCAGAGTCTTTTCCAGTGAGTCAGCTCTTCACATGAGGTGGCCAAAGTACTGGAGTTTCAGCTTTAGCATCATTCTTTACAAGGAACACCCAGGGCTGATCTCCTTTAGAATGGACCCCTTAGTTACAGCTTATACAAAAATATTTATTGTAGTTGTTTGAGATTTAAAAACTTCTATGGACATTAATAATAATAGCTGTATATTACCCTTATAGCACTTAGCAGTAATAGTACATCCTTATTCAGGCAAGGGATGGCAATTGACCATTTCTGTAAGACATTAAGTGAGAAACATGTGAAATGTCATTTAATGAATTCTTAAAGGTGAAATCATTTAAATATTTTCTTACCACTTAAGAAATTTTTATATTTAAAAATGTTTGACTTGATGGAGTTAAAATTATTTTGTTGCTTGATATGAAAATGTATCAACAAGCTGCTTACCTTCAAACAGATATTTTGTTTTATTTGTCAATGAAAGGTGACTGATACAGGGCTTAGCAACCCCATTCCTTGGGGATATAATTAGCTAGTTTGTTTACACATACCCTGTTGAGCTTGAAAGTGCCTGTACACAGATTACATTGGTTACCATGGACTGGCTGCATCCATATTGGATTCCCAATGTATTTTTATGCATAGATTCACTATTTCCAGAGTTCTCCCTGGCTACAATTTAATTAGGATGTAAGCAAACTGCAGGAAATGAATTTAAATTCAAATTTCTCTGCAATTAGGATGAAAGAGTTTAAACATTGGTGTCTTACAGTTTATCACATCAAATTAATTTATGCATACTACCTCAAGTCATTTCTAGCAGGAATATTTAAAATCAATAATTACAGCCTCAGATTATGTCCTCCCTCCCAGGGAATAAAAAGGTCTGTTCTGGAAAGTCAGCCTGTGGTTTAATAGTTTTTATTTCAGAGTTTAATAACAATTACACACCTAAGAGTCAGTTCTGGATGTTTTAGTTTTACCTCTGGCATATAACGAAAAAGTTAAGAGTATATGGTTTTAGATGGAAAACTAAGCCTTGAAAAACTTAAAAAATATTCAAGGGAATATTCCAATGCCAAAATGAAATTCAGATGTGTTCTCCAAATATTGTCAACAGTCAGTCATTTTGTGGTACCTATGAGACATCCAGAGGGTACAATTTAGAAGCTGGAGAAAGGTCTGGATAGCGTTTATAGATTTGGCACTCATAAACACATATTCAGTGATTGGCATTTTTTAAATAGATGAGATTTCCATAAGAAAGCAAACAGTATAAAAGAAGAAGGACATGGATGAAACCCAGAGAACTGCCAATTTTTAAGAACTGGCAAGGGGGTAGGGGGACCCTAGAAGCACAACGGATAGGGAAAAAAATGGAAAAGGCAGGAAGAACTATTGTTAAGGGGGAAAACGGTGCAGAGTTTTGAGGAGGGTCCAGGAAACCATGGCAAATGCTACAGGGCTGTCAATGATCAAATCTGAACAAGGACTCTAGCCCTGAGGGATGAGCAAGTCTTTGTCAACCATTTTGGAGCCATGAAGTGTGGCCAAAGTCGATTCAGATATGAGAGAACAAAGAAGGAAATTGGAAAGAAAGTAAATAACTCCTAGGGAATTAAATGGTCTCTTCTGAAAGGTCAGCTTGTTGTTTAATAGTTTTTCTTGTGGAAATAACAGTTATACACATGAGAGTAAATTCTGGATAGTTTTTACCCCCCCACCCCCAAGATGATGTCTATGAAGACAGAAGAGGGCAGTATCTAAGATAGGACTCAGAATTTAAAAGAATGTTTTCCATAAGATGTGAGCAATTTGAGCCTGTTTATAGGATGAAAGGAAGCAACATTGAAAAATGATTGTTGAAAATACAGGAGCAGGCTCTCACCTTCGGAGATTGTATTCTGCCTATGGAATATGTCTCTCTCTAAATAAACTGCTTTCACTTTAAAAAGAAAAAAAGTACAAGAGAGAGGGTATAATTGATGGTTCAAAGATCCTATGCAGTGTGGTGAGAATGTTACATAACACAGTGAGAGGCATTCATTTAGGATAGTACAGGGGACACATTTTCCTCTAAAATTATCTATAAGGAAAATGAACTGTATTATAGACAGATGTCAGGATAAGATTGGGTCGGAAAGCTTAAATAGTATATACCTGAACATTTCTTTTTCTATAGAAGTAAAAGTTGATTCATTTGCCTGGATTGAAATATAAATGACAGGAGAAAATGAGGAATTGCATGGAATAGATAGTTGGGGATTGTATAGAAATTAATTGAGGCTGGAAACAACTTTTACTGATCCCGTGGAAGGTGTTATTTAGCATATTAACAAATCATGCTCTTGGACAGACAGGATTGTTGACTTTGTTTGTTTCACTTTTCTTTTGTAATCCCTGACAAGCAAATATGCATGGCACTCTTTAGCTATCTTACTTAAAGAGATAAGTATTTAAAATATGGCTTCTTATCTCAAAAATATTACCTTTTCTAAAGGACCAATGTTCCATTATGTGCTTTGTTATTTTCTTTCCTTCAGTTTGATGTAGTCCTGGTATAGCAGCTAATCTTTGGAAAACCCAAAAAGCAGGGTGCTGTTCCTGGTGCACCAGAAATATACTGAATATTATGGTAAATTTTTTTTTTAAATTTATCTATTGATTAAAGGATAATTGCTATACAGAATTGTGTTGGTTTCTGCTAGACATCAACATGAATCAGCCATAGGTAAACATATGTCCCCTCCTTCTTGAACCTCCCTCCTACCTTCCTCTCCATCCCACTCCTCTTGATTGTTACAGAGCACCAGTTTGAGTTCCATGAGTCATACAGCATATTCTCACTGGCTATCTATTTTACATATGGTATTGTAAGTTTCCAAATCTAAAAATGTGTGTGTTTACTTCCTTGAATGTCTTGCACCAGTAACTTTCCCAGTATTTTCCAACCTTCTCTGTGTTTGGTGGGAGCACACTTACAATATTTCTAGGGCACTTTACAGCACCGCCTTAGCCTTCACTCCTTGCTTCACAGGTCTTCAGGCTCAGCCAGCTACAAGAGCTTAGGGCCTTCTGAGATTCCCCTGGAAATGTACCTTGTACTTCACATGGGCATCTTCTTCTGGATTCCTAGGTACAGGTTGGGGCTTTTCAAAGCTCCAAGTGATCATCTCATTCCTCATTCCCCAACATTCCTTTTATAATTTTTGGTCAGTTTCTTGTTTGTACCAACCATTAATATTACCACCTCAGAGAGCTGAAATGTGAAACCATTGTTCCTGATTATTTTTGACAAATACCCACTGGAAAAAGGAAGCTATGAGTTAAGTAAAATAAAGACAAGATAATGGTGTTGTGGCTCAGTAGTTAAAGAATCTGCCTGCAGTGCAGAAGACCCGGGTTCAATCCCTGGGTTGGGAAGATCCTCTGGAGAAGGAAATGGCAACCCGCTCCAGTATCCTTGCCTGGAAAATCTCAAGGACAGAAGAGCCTGGTGGGCTGCAGTCCATGGGGTCACAATGAGTCGGGCATGACTGAGCGACTAACACTCAATGGTGGCTTAGACTAGAGCAGCAGAGATAATGTAAACACTTAAATTCTGAAAATAAATGTAGAGTGGATATAATCTGTTAATGATTGGGAATGTGAAAAAGAGCCCTTTAATTCCTGTTAGTCTTTTTTTGTTATAACAGAGGAAAAAACTGAGAGAGCCAGAACTCTAGCAGCTTGTGCCAGGGTACACAACTATTCAAAAGAAAGCATCTATTTGACAGGCTACCCTGTTGGCTAAAAGAATCTGTAAGCTATAAAGAATCTGCCTGCAATGTAGGAGACCTGGGTTCAATCCCCAGACTGGGAAGATCGCCTGGAGAAGGAAATGGCAACCCACTCCAGTATTCTTGCCTAGGAAATCCCATGGACAGAGGAGCTGGGCAGGCTGCAATCCATGGGGTCTCAAAAGAGTCAGACACAACTTAGCAACTAAACAACAGCAATCTGACAGATGGTAGGCAATTATTAAAAATGAGTTTCACTCCCTTTGTGGCAAAGGTATCTAGGCTTCCAATGAAGCTGTTTTCAGGATCCTATTGTATCACTTCCCTGAGTTATATATCTGTTTGTTAATATCTGTCAATAATCAATCAATTCACTGGCTAAAAAATTAACCAAGAGAATTTATAGGCATTCACTGTTTCCAGCTTTGTGGGAAGAGAAGAAATAATACTAGTTATAACAACATCAACAAAAATAAACATTTATTGAGTGGCTGGCTTCTGTTAGCTAACTTTTCATACATTATCTCATTTAATCCTTCAAACAACCTAATGGGGATGACTACTATTATCTCCATTTTATACTCCCATGAGTAGAGATTTTGAGAAAATTGCCAGGTCAAACAATGATACTACTCTGAGCTTGGGACTCTTAGGAGGTCCAAACCCATTCTGCTCCATACACTGAGCCCCATCAGTGAATACTATGTTCTTATTTTCACTTTAATTTTGAAGCTCTTCATTTATAAGTCTACCACAGAGTTGGGAAAGGAGGGATATGAATAGGACAAATTAAAATGTCATAAGGTTCACTGAAATGCAAGTTTTTTTTCTTAAAGAGACATACCTTAACTTGCTGCAGCTTAATTTCCAGAGTTATGAGGAAGCTGACTTTTTGGGACAACTTTCTCTAGTGTTTTCATCACTTTAGTGAGGAAGTAGATTTTCTGTGGTCTTTCCCATTCTGGAAGTCAGAATGACCTTATATATGTTTTTAAATTATATTCTTACAGGTACTCTGCTTAAATACCTCTGAGAATGTAATTCCCCTTTTATTAAAGAAGAATCCTAGAGGTCATAAATGAAAGGCATTTTATGGTCAATATCAACTGAGAATCTGGCATCATAGTTCCAGGCTTTCTTTTGCTGAAAGTATTGNACTCTGCTTAAATACCTCTGAGAATGTAATTCCCCTTTTATTAAAGAAGAATCCTAGAGGTCATAAATGAAAGGCATTTTATGGTCAATATCAACTGAGAATCTGGCATCATAGTTCCAGCCTTTCTTTTGCTGAGAGTTTTGGATAACCTGCTAAAAGAGGATGATGAAAGTTGATATTGTATCTGAAGAGAAGACAAGGAAATTATTAGGAACTTATAGATGAAGCCGTATGCCTCATGAAGGTCTTGGCAGAAAATTTCAATCCAAATGGTTTGGTAAATTTAGCGCAACAGGGATAAAATGGAGTTTGAAGTATTTTGGACCCTATCAAATCCTTTGCAATGACATTGTAGATGACAACCCCACCATTTGGTAAAAATATGTAACTTGTCAGAAAATATTGAATTATTTCAGTGATTATCTGGCCCTAGCTTTTGTGTTCATATTTTTATAGAAATTGTGAGGGCAAGGTATAAAGAAGCATTAGACAAAAGTTTTATTTTAATTCCAAAGGAGTTAGGTTGGCTTTTTATTCAATTTTTCCTGTGCAGGCCATGATCATTAGAATAACTCACTATGATGTGAGATACAGTTTCTTGTCTTAGGGGCACTGATGAGGTGAAGTCACAATTATGGATAATTTAAACTGAATTATATCCTTAGAACTTTACTTTTGAGCTTTGAATCCACAATCTGTAATTTGCAAGTAATCAATGATAGTTATTTAAATGCTCTTGGGTAAAGATAATGTGACTACAGAATCCTGGTTATTTCTACATAAAATTATTTGTCAAGCAAAATAATAGAGCATTGCAAATTAACTGTTAGTTCAGTTCAGTCGCTCAGTCGTATCCGACTCTTTGCAATCCCATAAATCGCAGCATGCCAGGCCTCCCTGTCCATCACCAACTACAAGAGTTCCTCCAAACCCATATCTATCGAGTCGCTGACACCACCCAGGCATCTCATCCTCTGTTGTCCCCTTCTCCTCCTGCCCCCAATCCCTCCCAGCATCAAAGTCAACTCTTCACATGAAGTGGCCAAAGGACTGGAGTTTCAGCTTTAGCATCATTCCTTCCAAAGAACACCCAGGACTGATCTTCTTCAGAATGGACTGGTTGGATCTCCTTGCAGTCCAAGGGATTCTCAAGAGTTTCCAACACCACAGTTCAAAAGCATCAATTGTTCAGCGCTCAGCCTTCTTCACAATCCAGCTCTTACANAGCATCATTCCTTCCAAAGAACACCCATGACTGATCTCCTTCAGAATGGACTGGTTGGATCTCCTTGCAGTCCAAGGGATTCTCAAGAGTCTCCAACACCACAGTTCAAAAGCATCAATTCTTCGGCGCTTAGCCTTCTTCACAATCCAACTCTTACATCCATATGACTACTGGAAAAACCATAGCCTTGACTAGACTGACCTTTGTTGGAAAAGTAATGTCTCTGCTTTGGAATATGCTATCTAGGTTGGTCATAATTTTCCTTCCAAGGAATAAGCGTTTTTTAATTTCATGA
>SJYW01037271.1:7591-18384 GCA_006410735.1 Raphicerus campestris | reverse complement strand
GTAGTTTTGTAAGATCTAAAAGAATCACTTTAAAGAGAAATAAGAATTGCCCCATTAGGGGAAAAGCTCGACATAGAGAGCAGTTTTAAAATATGCCTTCATTCCCACATACAAGCGCAAAACGACCTGGGTTCTTCTTCCTCCAGTTGCTTTCTATTTCATTCTAACTCAACAGCTGTAAATGGCTTTGGTAAATGACGCTGGTACATTTCCATTAACATGAGCAAAATTTATGTCAACTGCACTGACAACAACTGTCAGCCTTGAAAGACCCCAACCTCCTCTTGCACAGAGAACACACCTCTGTATCATACCTACAGCTCCTCATATGTACCAGCACCATTCGTCTATCTTGTTTCCATTTTGTTCTCCTCCTCTGGACTCAGAAATCTCCCAGGTCATCAATCAGCTTTAGTGTCAATGAGGTGTATTCTGACTCTGTACAGGCTGTCCCCATTATTCCCTTCTCTGGCTCAGCTGCCTTTTTATTCCAGTGAATGAGGTTTTCCTTGCAAAGCAGCTACATTTGTGTGCTGCAGAGATGGGAGATAAATTGGTTTTGAAACTGCACTATTCGGCACCACTTCAGGGGAATGTCCTTTATTCCATACACAGGTTTTTTTCCCTATTGTAACATATATGAGGTCTTTTAATTCCCACACATCAGAAATCATTACCTTAGCTTTTACACGGTTTCTAGAAAGTCATGGGATATGGCCAGCCCTCGGGCTCACATTCTGTTCTGTAGACAGAGTGAGCCACCTCTACAGTTGATCCTGCTAAGAACTCAGCTAGGGTTTCTCCTACTATTTGTGGTGAAGGGCTAGTGCTTTTTTATTTTCAATATATTAGCCGGATGCTTTTGTAAAATACAAAATCAGGCACTTGGATGCTGTGGTGATATCAAATTGCACATGAACGTTTCTAAGAGCTTGTTGTCATTGTCCGTACTTGGGTGGCCATTGGTTCATGGACCAGCCCAGACCTATGGATCACACTGTGGGTAGACACTGAGTTTGGGCCTGTTCGCCACACTGTTCTAAGACTCATCTTGCAAAAATGACCATGTGATGTAAGATATGCTCTTCTCTGTTTCCTAGGACAGACAGTTTCAGACAGTGCAATGAAGATTACTCAGCCATCAGCCATGAAAAGGAATGAAGTGCTGATAAATGGGACAATATGGATCAACATTGAAAACATGCTCAGTGAAAGAAGGCAGAACAAAAGGTCAAGGATTGTATGACTCCTTTTATGTTTAGAACAGGCAAGTCCGTAGGGACAGAAAGTTTAGTGGTGGATGGGGACTGGGGAGGGGGTGCGTGAAGAAAGGGAAAAACTCAGAGATACAAAGCTTCTTTCCGGGGAGATGGCAGTGTTCTGGAATTGGATGGTGATGATATTTTCACAAGATTTTCATTACAATTGACCCATGAACAATGCAGATTTAAACTGCACAGTTCTACTTATATGTGGCTATTTTTCAATAGTAA
Source organism: Raphicerus campestris (assembly GCA_006410735.1). Classification (NCBI taxonomy): domain Eukaryota; kingdom Metazoa; phylum Chordata; class Mammalia; order Artiodactyla; family Bovidae; genus Raphicerus; species Raphicerus campestris. Next base: position 16,891 of record SJYW01037271.1, on the reverse strand, counting down.
ATGCTACAGTGCCATTCAGCCCACATTTGGTTGAATCCTCAGATGTGGAGGACTGCATATAAACCATACATGGATTAANGATTTAAACTGCACAGTTCTACTTATATGTGGCTATTTTTCAATAGTAAATGCTACAGTGCCATTCAGCCCACATTTGGTTGAATCCTCAGATGTGGAGGACTGCATATAAACCATACATGGATTAACCCCATGTTGCTCAAGTGTCAACTGTGTCCTGAAAACTACTAAGTTGTATATTTTTAAAGGGTTAAAATGGTGACTTTTTTCATTCAAATTTTTTCTCAATACAGTGTTGTCTTTGAAGTAATGCAGAGTCTTGAAGGATTATAAGCAGATCTGAGTATTCAGATACTCTGCTTGCAGTAGGAGAATGAATTGCCTGGAGCGGCTATGCAGAGACCAGGTAACCGGCAATTAGAGTATCTCAGGTGAGGGGTCAGAGCCATGAGCAGGTCCATTTCAGCCACTGACACAACGGGCACAGTGCCCAGGGCCCAGAGCACGTCTTACTGGCCTGGGAAAATGTTTAAGTTTGGTTTACCTTCTAATCAGAATTTTAAAATGAATATAATAATGATGAACATAAAACAATGAACTCAGCTTGGTTTATATTTGTCTTTGTACCAACAAAGTCATAAAACATAATTTTTAATTGAAGTCATATCGTGGCTCTGGCCATGGGGCAGGGATGAAGTGACTTGGATGAGTTCAAGAGATATTTAGAAGATAACAACTGATGGGTTGGTGATCGGCTGTAGGGATCACACAGCTGGGCGGATGGTGGTGTCCAGTGCTGAGATGGGAGGTTGTGGGAGAAGAGTCGAATTTGGGAGAATCATGAAGAGTTCAGTTTTTGGACGTGTTTACTCTGAAACAGGGAAGCCTGGAGTGCTGCAGTTCTCGGGGTCACAAAGAGCTGGACACGACTTAGTGACCGATCAGCGAACAACTCTGAAAGGAATGAAATTTCATTTCCTGGGCCCTGGACAGTGTGTGTCAACTGCAGGTAGCAGAGTTTCATCCCTGTGGCCTCTGTAATGGGATTGGAAATGGCTTTATCAAATAGCTTCTTTTGAAGTGTACTCATTGCTCTAGAATTTTCGTTATCTTACTTTAATTGGTGCAATTTGAGGTCTGGGAACTGTTTGGTGAGATTCGAAGACGTACTGTTCTTTTGCTGAAATGTGTAAACTCTTATCAGTTTCTTCCCCAGTAGCTCAGTTGGTCAAGAAACTTTCTGCAATGCTGGAGACTCAGGTTTGATCCCTGGGTCGGGAAGATCCCCTGAAGAAGGAAATGGCAACCCACTCCAGTCTTCTTGCCTGAAAAATCTCATGGGCAGAGGAGCCTGGTGGGCTACAGTCCATGGGGGTCTCAAGAGTCAGACATAACCCCCTGACTAAACTCTCAGGACTGATTACATTTTATAAGATGTAGAAAACTCCTATTAATTTAAAAATTAAAAAAAATCAGGCAAACTATTATTCACCCACTCCCCTCTTTGCACATTTAGGCAGATAATACTATGAATGTTGGCGCGTAAGCAACAAATTATATTAAACAAGCCATGCCATGTACATCTCCATTACAGACACGTTAGGAAATGAAATTCAACAGCTGCCAAATGTACTAAGTGATCAAATCAGAAGGAAGTGAATGTTGTTTTGAAGCTCGTCAAGAGAATTTACAACTGAAGTGTTAAAAAATACGAAGATAATATGCATTTGGTGGTGACCTTAGAAACATCTTAAATGTCTTTTGACCACATTTTCCTTTCAGTTTTCATAAAAACCTATTTCCTCAATTACATCCCATGATATGAAGCATTTTGCATATTAGAGAGAAATTGGTGTCTTTTGCTCATATAAAAAAAGAGATATGACATCCCTCTTTGTCTTTTGTAATAAAATAAAACCTGACCCAACACATCATAATAAAAGAGCAATTGAACCAAATCGGATGATCTACCTCTGCGAAATACAGAGTCATCATTTTGATAATCTCTTTCTTCCTAAAACCTTAACAGAAGTGGAGTTTTTGTACAATTAAGTCCATGTTAAGAATCTTTTATCTTGAAACTTCTTCCAGACAGCTATGAATTTTTAAGATCAACCAGAGCTGTGCAATTTGTGTACACAGAGATCTAACCATCTCTTTTCTTCCTTTTGACTCTGATGCCTGGGGTAATGGTCAGGCCAAAAACAATTAAGCAGAATGTAGGTCATTTCACCAGGTGATAAATTTACCCATTCCTCTGGGTCCTCACTCTGAAGTTTCCGAGGCTAACGATACGGCAGGTGCTATTTTGAGCTGAGATGAAAGGAAAGGGTCTTCAAAGATCGTGCCTGCACAGTGCACGGTTTAGAGCACGTGGCACAGGGGCCTGCCGGAAAGGGTTCTTGGCTTCAAGAGGAGCCTGCTGTCCTAGAAGCAGCCAGGAAGCTTCAAGGCTGTATCCGGAATCACGCTTCTTTCAAAAAAGGGGAGCAGAAAATGTGGAGTGGAAGAAATTGGCTGGAAGGGCTCAACTCTTTCGTGGGGTGCCCTGGGCTGGGAGTCAAGAGTTGAATTCCAGGCCTCATCAGACCACGGAAGAGCTGTGTGGATGTGGCAAGCGCTTCACTTCTCTGAACTTCTGTTTCCTCTTCCGCAAATGAGGGCATAAGCTGATTTTTTCAAATCCATGAAAAGTCTTGACGGCCGAAGAATCTGTTAATTTATCTACTCCCTGGGCTCCCTGGTGGCTCAAACAGTGAAGAATCTGCTTGCCAGTGTAGGACTTGCAGGAAATGAGGACTCGATCCCTGGGTCGGGAAGATTCCCTGGAGAAAGGAATGGCATGGCAACCCACTCCAGTATTCTTGCCTGGAGAATCCCATGGACAGAGGAGCCTGGTGGGCTCCAGTCCATGGGGTCACAAAGAGTCAGACATGACTGAAGGGACTTAACATGTTAGCTTCATAAAATGCTAAGTACTCATTCTATACTTTTATTTTAAAAGGATTTTAATTTATATTAGTAAATATACGCAGCTGGATGATGGATGTTGCTGGCCCTCAGACTCTTGGAGCATCTCACTCTCCAAGTGGGTGATGGTACATAGAAAGCATTCTCAAGGAGGCAGTATCCATGGCGATGAAGCACAAAAGCTTGGAAACAGAAGAACCTGGATGCATACATGGTTTCTGCCACTTCATAGCTCTGCGGTGAAAGCCAGTGACTGCCTCTCCAGGCTTCAGTTTTCTCATTTTTAAAATGAAGGCTGAAATGGTACTCCGCTCTAGAATGCTTATGAAGGGAAAAAATGTACTTAATGCATGCAAAATGGGAAACAAAGTGCCCAATAAGAAATCTGCATTGACTATCTCCTCGTTATGATTAATAATTAGTCTCAACGTGGATTATTTCTGCCTGTAGGTGCTATACATGACGGTCAGGCAGCCAAATTTGTGAGTTCAAAACCATACCCAGGAACATCTGCTTTTGCGAAAGAGCTGGGAGTGTGGATGGAGCCCTAATTCTCACGTATTCCGGAAGTCTGGAGCACCTGCTCTTCAGCTTTCATGGCTTGGCAGCTTCTAGAAAGTTCTCTGGCAAGCGCTGCCCCATTTTATAGTAGAGGATTAAATTACCTTTCCATCCACTACAGGGCCAAAGCATGCTCTGGGGCCTTGGGCATGATTAAATATGGAAAATCTAGGACTGGAGGGACATTTTTTATTTTTCTCTCTCACCTGTGAGAAGGCATAGCAGGACTCTCGGGGGGGTCTCCTCTTTTCCAGTGTGGTGTATTCCATTAGACCATGGAATAATGGTGGTACAGTGACTTCTGGAAGAGACCATGAGCCCTGGAATTATTTAGATTCCAAGTCGATGTGTCATGAGTATGTGGTAGACACAGAGGCCACCCAGCTCCAGCCTCCACTTGCTGCTGCTGCCATAGTGATTGCAGACATGAAACATCTGCACTCTGTTTCTAACTCCCCTTCTGCGTAGAGATGAACCGTAAGACAGTTTGAGTTTGTAGACAAGCCCATCTATTGGGAGGTTTCTAGGAAAGCTTTACAAGAGAAACTGATGCAATTGGCACCATCATTTCCTTACTCTTTCTCTCTTAAACCCAAATGTGATGGCTGGCATCTCAGCAGCCATGTTGTGACTGTGAGGCTGAACACTGGAAATGAAAAAGGAGACACTAGAAAGAGCATGATTGAACTCCTAAACCAGCATTGGACAGCCTATCTTCAGACTTCCTGTGTGAGAACTACAAACTCCCCTTGCCCTTAAAAAAATTTTTTTTTAATTTATTTGGCTGTGCCAGGTCTTAGCTGTGGCCTGCAGTCTCTTAATTGTGGTGCCTCATTAAAAAAAAAAAAAAAAAAGTCAGTACTTACTGGAGTTTCTGTTATTTTGTGAGTGGCACAGGGTCTAAACACATAGACTAATTCTGAAACCCTGAATCCTTGCATCTGTTGGACAAGCTTATTTCCACACAGTCTCCTGACTTCTTCTTCCCCTTCTCTTCTGCCCCAAACAGCTCCACATTCAGATTAACTTGCCACTTCTTCATACCTCAAGGTGTCCTGTGCAATGAGGATGCTTGTTTCCTGCAGGCAATATGTGAAGCATGCCTGGAGGGCAGCCTCAACCTTGTGTTTTAGTCTGGGTAAGAAAGAGTCTGCTGCTTCCAATTGGGTGGCCTTACATGGGTCACTGAGGCTTTCTCAACCCCAGGCCCCTTCCCCCAAACATTGGCAGTTAAACAGGATATTCTTTTAGTTCCTTTCAGCTCTGACATTCTGTGACTCCAAGTGCCCTCCAAGAGTTATGCTTTTCCTTAAATGTTTAAAGAAACAGCATCAAGAACACTGGCTTTTCACTTAATGACAAGTGAAGTCATCTCCTTACCTCATACCATTCACAAAAATACATTTGGCATAATTTTTAAAAAATTATAATTTGAAGAGGACTTCCCTGATGGTTCAGAGATTAAGACTCTGATGTAGGGGGTCTGGGTTTGATCCCTGGTTGGGGAATTAATATCCTTTATGCCATGCAGTGCTGCCAAAAATAACTAACTAGACAAAGAAACTCAAGAAAAGAAAAAATGCAGGTTAAATTCTAAAAAGTTATGATTCATATTAAAAATAAATACAAAAGAGTTTGTTCTTATTTTGTGGGTGAGGGAGGCCTCCAGAAAAAGGCACAGGTCAACATCCCAACTACAAAGGTCAACATCCACAAATTTAACAGCATCAAAATTAAAACCTCTGTGTCATGGGACATAATGCGTAGACTGGCAGATGGTATTTGCATGTATAGAATAGGCAGAGATTGTATCTGGAGTATGTGAATGTGTTAATATGTACAAATCCATTGATATTGTAGAGCTTACCTCATTGATGCATTCCTTCAGTGATCACAGTTTGGCCCTTCATATTTCTCAAAGTCTGAAAGCAGTTATAATTCTATCAAGGCTGGAAACTGACGTTTTCTCAGGTTAACAAAACCTCAGTTTCCTTACGTGTAGAAAAGTGGATGAAATACATGTCAGTCCTCAAAAGAGGAAATAAACACAGCTAGTAAGCATATGTGGAGAAGGAAATGGTAACCCACTCCAGTATTCTTGTCTGGGAAATCCCATGGACAGAGCAGCCTAGGGGACTATAGTCCAAGGGGTCACAAAGAGTCAGACACAACTTAGCAGCTGAACAACTATAGGAAGCATAGGAAATATGCTCCAATCATTCCTATCCAGGAAACCTGAGGTCAAAACTGGCATCACACAACCATAACTTGGTGGTGAATTTAAAGAGAAATGAGAATAAGCACCATGCAACTTGTATTGGTTGTATTGTCACCTTAGAAGGCAATTTGTTAGTATGTAAAAATTAAAATCTTCCTATGCATCTTTTTCTATAGCACTTTGCTTTTTCTATGACCTCAAATGCATGGATTTAGATGAACAATAATCTTGGCTTGTGACTCATTTTCAATGTTGGTTCTCATTCATGTACATTCAGTGTACATTCTCATTCATTTATTCATGTTTACCAGGTGCCTTGAACTCATCAAGCAGTGTAAAGCTAGGACCCTGACAAAGACTTTTACTTCATCATCATCCCCAGGATAGCACATCCCCTTCTTTGGCCCAAGGTAAGAATATCCATACTCCTGTTCCCAATTTTGTTCTTTTAGAGTTTATATAGTTTCACTTCACCTCTATGGTTTACAAAAAGATAATGTTTTAAAATTTTAGTGTTCTAAAACTTTATATAAAAAGGCACAAAATATTTTTAAGAGGATAAAAAGAAAAGAAAGAGCCTTTTCCAGGAAGTCTTAACTCATAACCAAGACCAGGTCAAGTCCGAAGAGAATCTGGTTTCATAGCTACATATTTAAAGAATTGTTCTCATTTAAAAATTATTTTCCAAATATTTTAGGAACCCACTGTGGGAGACTTTTAAATTAGTGGAAAAGAAAGGAACTCATGCCTCAGTGAAATTTTTATTAATTGAGAATTACTGTTGAGAATTTGGAAGAGCTTGTGTGAGACTTCAAATGGAAGAAAATTTTGAAACATTCACAAGAGTTCCATTAGAAAGTTTGAAAAGGTTTGAAAAGATGTGTTAAAAATAATTCAGAAAAAAAAATTAGGGAAAAGGGAGAGAGGAATAATTAGGAGAGAAGGAAGCTTTTTATGTGGCTTGGAGATGGAACAAGCTGGTGATTAACCTGGCAGGTAGAGAGAAGACCTGCAGATGGTAATTGGGGTTGTGAGTGCTCAGGATGGTAATTCTTTCCCTTCCTCCATTCTTCTGAGGAAATAAATGCTTTATTGAAGTGGTTTCCATGAAAATCTTTACAATTTCTTGGAAGAGCTGGTGATTCAAGAGGCTTTTGTGACTACAGACAGTTTTTAAATAATGTCTGGAGCAAAGAAGTTTTTAAAAAATTAATGCCAGTTTAGTTATTTGTGTGGAAATAGGGGTTTGGCATCCCCACAGGCATTCTGTGGCTTTAACGGCAGCGTCACATCTTGGCCCATCGGAGGGCTGAGTTGCATCATCACAAAATAGGAACCACCTCCCTTCCAGATTGAACAGCACAATGTAATTCTAGGAAGGCTACAAAAGATATACTACTGTGTGTCAGGGCTTAATAGTAGGGGGGAAAAAGGCAAGAGAAGTCAAGCTCAATGTCCTATATTTCACATCCTAAAGGACATGTATTTGAAGAGAGAAAGACTTGTTTTGGGCTTCCCTGGTGGCTCAGACGGTAGAGAGTCCACTTGCCAATAGAGAAGACTTGGGTTCGATCCCTGGGTCTGGAAGATCCCCTGGAGGAGGGCATGGCAACCCACTCCACTATTCTTGCCTGGAGAATCCATGGACAGAGGAGTCTGGCAGGCTACAGTCCATGGGCCACATAAAGTCGGACACGAGTGAGCGACTAACACTTTGGACTTGTTTTACTAATAGTTCACTGGAAAATGCTTTAAGTCTAACAACTTTCTGCTTCAGCTGCCTACATCAGGAGAGAATCAGAACTCATGTTAATGAGGAACATAAAGTATTTTCCATACAGGACCTTTTAGAGTGAATATGCAGTATGTATAGAATAGACCAAACAGGTCTGGGAAGAGCAACATAAACCATTAAAGGACTGGATTTATGTGGCTTCATTAGCATTAGATATGTTAATAAATAACTGTAATATCACAAGATCATTGAATTAAGTCGAGTATTTTCACTAGGGGACAGAAAGTGGATTATCATGAATTTTATTACAAACGCTACTGAATTATGGGCGCTTGGCTTACCTTTTTATGAGCCTTATCCTAACGTCTTGTTTTTAAATGTGTTTATGTATTTATTTTTGGCTATGCTCGGTCTTCGTTCCTGTGCAGGCTTTTCTTAGTTGTGCGGAGCGGGGCCAGCTCTCCAGTTGCGGTGTGCTGGCTTCTCATTGAAGTGGCTTCTCTTGTTGCAGAGCACGGGGTCTAGGGCACCCGGGCTTCCGTAGTTGCAGCTCCCAGGCACTAGAGCACAGGGCACAGGGGCTTAGTTGTTCTATGTCATGTGGGATCTTCCCGGATCAGGGATCGAATCCATGTCTTCTTCATTGGCAGGCAAATTCTTTACCACTGAGCCACCATGGAGCCACTAATTTCTCTTTACATAAAAAAAGCAACTATGTGGTTATTCAACTTTTCTTTTAATATTAAGTGCACATTGTCAGATTCTTTTAGTATTAAAAGCCATTTGTAAATGCCTCTCCTTTTCTTCTTTTTTAAACAATTATAGTTGCTGTAGAATGTTATATAATTTAATTATAAATATATAATATTATATATTTCTTTTTTGTATCAGACTTCCCTCCCTTAATTCTTTAAAGAAAAAGTGAAAGTGAGCCCTTTGGTCATGTCCCACTTTTTGCAACCCCATGGACTGTAGCCCAGTAGGCTCCTCTGTCTGTGGAATTTTCTAAGCAAGAATACTGGAGTGGGTTGCCATTTCCTACTCCATAATTCTTTAAGGGGCATAATATTCTTGTGTAATATCATACCTACTTGGAGAGTGATGAATCGGGTGTCACTTTGAAGCACTCACAATGTATCATGTTAGTAGTTTGCATTAAGTTGCCAGTTAATTAAATAACCTCTGTCTTTTACTGCAAAAATCTTGAGCTTTATTAAGTTAGAAAATTTACAACCAATAGCATAATCAATAAAACATTAACAAACATGTCGCCCTGACAAACCTTTCGTATTGATTTTCACATTCTTATAAAGCCTGCCCGTAGCCTGAAATGAAAACACCACCACTGGAATGGGTGTAACAACATTAGCCAAATAAACCATTCCACAGGGCAGCTGTGAAGCTTTTCAAATTGCTGTTGGTTCTAATTATTTGGAAGTCCCCACTCATAGATGCTTTGGGAACAGCTTCACGACTAAATGAATTTTAACTCCAGGGCCCACCAGTGAAAGAACTCGTAGCAGAGATGACATTCGAATCTTGAAGGTGACTGCAGACTGAAGGAAGAACTCAAGCAATTTTCTTGCCAAGCCGAATGGCAACTTCAGGTTTGGTTTAGTAATCTGAATTTTTCAAGAACCTATCAATATTCGTCGTCTGAAATATACAAATGACAGCTTTCTTTCTATGTACGTGGGGAAAGTGAAAGTGAAGTCGCTCAGTTGTGTCCGACTCTTTGTGACCCGTGGACTGTAGCCCACCAAGCTCCTCTGTCCATGGGGTTCTCCAGGCAAGAATA
>SJYW01037270.1:0-11632 GCA_006410735.1 Raphicerus campestris | reverse complement strand
TTATCGTACTCTCCTTTCAAGCAGCTGAACAAACTTAATTAAAGGGATCATGAGATTACAAGACGAATTGTTAAAAATATTATCTCATTTGTCACAATACCCTTGTGTAAATGATATTTCTTGGAGCTGCAATCAGCAAAATAAATTTATAGAAACATACTAGATGCTAATACTGCTCATAACACTCATCATAACACTAATTTCATGTTTGGGGCTTATCACTTAGCAACATTATTCCTAATTGCTGGACTTTTAGAACAAATAAATATAACACATAAGAATGTAAAAGATAAAATTAAAATTTTAAATACATAAATTAAGTATTTTTTGTGCTTTATATTGAGTCTGTACTTTTAAGATTTTGCTTGATACAAACGGATTTAATTGTTTAAAAACAAACACACAAAGCGAAAATCACTGCTGTTTTTCAGTCCATTATTTTACAATAAGAAAATACAGTCTCAGAGAATGATACGACCTTTTTAAAGTCATACAGCTCATTCATGATAGAATCAGAGCTCAACTCTCCAGATTACATATCAAGACTGTTAGAGTGACCCAGGCTCCCTTGTAAGCATACGTAAGAATGTATGATCTGTTTGGGTATGCGGGATTTTTTTTTTTTTTTGACTACTTAATGCACTTGATATGAGAAGAAAATAAATTGCCTCCTGAAGTCATAAGGAAAGCCAAGATTTCATTAAATAATAGCTAATAACAATGAAGCATATTATATTCAAATAGAAGGTTTCAAACATTAGCTAAATATTTTCAGATTTTATTCTCTCATAAAGTAAACCACTTAATTGGTCTTAAGTCATTTTATATTTAGTGTTTAGGAAAATCTTAACCATCTTATATTTCTCATTATATTTCACTACATTTTTTATCCCCATCTGAGCTAATCCTAAGTCACACTTCAGGATCTATGTCCCCAGACCAGGACCACGCAAGTCCCCTGTGAAGCTACTGCGATTATAGACGTAGTAACAAAGGGAAAACAAAAGTGCCTCTGGAGCAAGGTCAAGGGTAATAACAATAAGCAACGCCACAGATCTTTAAAATAAACAAATAACGCTTTTCTCTGTGAACCCAAACTATTCCAAGCCACACACAATGAGCAAGCGTGGCTATCTGCAGTCATCACTTAACAGAGAGGATCTCTCCCTTGTCAAAAGCAGGAAGAGCCATACTGAAAAACCAATCAAGCCTCAAGCCAGGAGTAAACGGGAAAGAAAACTGCATTGTAAATTCATGCTATTCACATATCCAAAAAATATATATATTGTACAAACAGCGGTGAAGTGACTTATATGTAGGAACAGCTTGAGGTGACTTGAGACCAGAAAAAAGAAAAACTAATGATTGGATAATAGATTTCCAACACTTTCCAGGGAAGTCAGTGCCCATCTGCCCCAAATGACATCTCCTCTTGATGGTCCCACCTGTCATTTTAAATGACTATCCTGACATTTTGGTTCATACATAGATACTGTAATGGTTTTGTTTTTTTTTAATTTTCATGGAACATCCACCCAGAGAGTCTGAAGAACTCCACCAAATGATGATTGTGATTGCTCTCCCTGAAAACCCACCCATTTTTGTCATGTGACTCTACCGCTCCTGCCTTAAGAGGTGGAGATTCTGCCCTCTGAATCTGGGCTGCAGTTGTGGTTGGCTTTGGTCCCTGGAAGGTGGTGGAAGTGATGCTGGGCCGGTTCTGAGTCCAGCCCCCTGAGGCCAGAAGCACTGCAGCTCTCTCCAGCTGCCACATGGGCGAGCTCGGGCAAACCCACTGAAGGATGGAAGACCCTGGGGAACAGAGAGAGGCCATCCTGGCCAGAGACATCTGAGACCAGCCATGCCCTGGCAGCCTGGCAAGGTCCTGTGACCCATGAGTCAGGCCAGGAGAGAACAGAAGAAGCACCCTGGGCAAAGATGCCCAAACTCGTGAGCTAAGTGAACGGCTATTGTGTTGAGCTGCTAAACTGCAGACAGGTTGTTACTTAACTATATGCAAGACTCTGGTTCCTAGGCTTGGCCCTACCACCCGAGTTTCTGGTCAACACCAAGGTGCTCACACTGTTGGAGGCTCCCTTTTGCTTTCCTTCCATGGATCATCGTTTCTACCCAGCCTCTTGACAGCACTATAGAGTTGGTTGTGAATCTGCAAATCTTTCTCTTTTTAAGTGAAGTAGCATCACAACCTCTGAAAACCTGACTTCCAGAATACATATGACTAATGAAATATCTTTCTTATCATCTACCACAGAATGCACTGTGGATGACACTGTACAAAGATAAAGACATTAAAAAGGAAATATTATTTCTTCCTGAACGCTGCCCACCCCCCACCACCCCGCCCAGCAATCTGAAACAGAGCTGAAGAGGCAAGACTAAGACACAATCAATAATACCAGTATCAACCTGGGTCTTAACACTCAGCAGAGGCGACAGCACAATGAGCAGAACTGGGGCGGGGATAGGAGTTGCAGGTATCACAGCAAGGAGGCTCAATATTGCTAGAAATTCTCTACAAAGATATAGAACCACTGGGGGTCAGAGATGCATTAAACTAGTTTTTTTCTTTTTTCTTTTTTTTGTGAGGATCTTTGTTCCTCAACCAGGGATCAAACCTGTGCCCCCTGCAGTGGAGGCACAGATTCCTAACTACTGGGCCCCCAGGGAATCTCCTGGTTATTTTAGTTTTAATAATATTATTAATCCTTTTTAGAACCTCCCCCCCTCCCTTTTATCTAACAGGAGAGGGATACATGGAACTCCATGGTTCAAATGACCAGACCCCTGGAACATGAGTGAAGGCAGGTAAATGGAAATGATGGGGTGTATCTATGAGCTGGTGAAGACTCAGCATTTTTCCTAAGAGAGGATACAGTTGCTCAGTAGAAAGGAGCTAGGCTTGGGCACAACCTGATGTCAGAAGTACTGGAAGGGTCCATTAACGCCCTGGCAGCCTGGAAGGGGGATGCTCCTGGGGTGGCGAGAGGCGTCAGGGAGGGGGCTGGAGGGGCAAGCTGATTACGCGTTGAGGGTGGCGTCCCCCACAGAGGCTGCCCTCCAAGGGACGGACTGTGGGTGTATTTTGAAGACACAAAAAATTTAACCAGATTAGTGACTGAATTAGCATGCATTAAAAAGAATGCCATGGTTTGAAGCCAAGGAAAATAAACAGTAAAGCAGATGGAGGTCAAAAGACACTTCACTCAACTGAGAAAAAAAAAAATTAGGTAATAGCTCATTAAGTGCTCAGGAGCCAAGCTTTGCCATTAGGCAGTTTGCTCTATCCCTTGCCCCTGAAACTTTCTAAGCCTCAGCTTCCTGGTCTATAAAATAGGTTTAACATTAACTGGGCTATTGGGAGGGTTAACTGAGAAATTACATCGAGTCATTGGCACAGCGCCTGGCTCACTGTAAACCCATCTGATCAGTAATAAGGCTCAGGATGATAGTAGAAGTAGCAACAAGGGTAACAATAGTAGTGAGTGGAAGAAAACGCAAGAAGTCATCAGAAAATGACCCGGATTCAGTTGTGCAGAAATACAGACTTTGATCAACTTTCCCAAGTCTATCAAGATACAAAGTTACTCTGTGGACAGTTCTAGAAGGAGGTAAACCTTATCCAGCACAGTGAGGAAAGAAACGTCTGGATTCCAGCGGCAGCGCCTCTATACTACTGACTTGCCGTCTTGATTTCCTCAACTACGTGCTTCTTACAAGATAACTATTTGAAGGGACACTGTAACTGGCCTTACCATCACTGCTCTATTTGAACTAAACAATGCATGAGAAGCCTAAAAGCCTTTGTTTCTAAGGCTATGAGATTCAGAGAACAGCTCCCTTGCTGGGGCCTGACTCTACAACAAGCACAGAGGACAGAGCCAACTTCCGGTTTCACCACTTCTTACTTAGGGATTTGGCGGAGGGGATGCTGGAGCTTGACTGCCTGGATTGGAACCCCAGTCCCAACTCCTACCAGCTGTATAAACATAACCAAGGTGTCTTAGCCCCTGTTTCTCAGTTTTCATCTGTACAATGGGAACACTAATAGTGTCTTCCTCGAGGGTTGTTTGAAGTTCAAGTGGGTTCACTGGCTTGGAGCAGGTGCTGTGCTAACTAGCATCGCTGACTCAATGGACATGAGTTTGAGCAAACTTCAGAAGACAGCGGAGGATGGAGGAGCCTGGCGAGGTCGCAAAGAGTCAGATGTGACTTAGCAACTGAACAACAATAACAAGGCACTAAGCAACTGACTGTTCAGGAAAAACCATAAACAATTAGTCAGTGTCACAAATCCTCCATCCCTGGAAGCCTGAGCACGTGAGTATGTGACTCCAGGCCCCATTTTCTTGTAACAACCACCTGCTCCCTTTTGTGACTCAGATCAGCCCTTGTGTCATGGAGTTGCAAGTCACTGAAAAACAGGAAAGAGCCACACACTCTCTCTCACACGAATCACCCAGTTCGGTAAAATCCAGGATTTCAACAAAGAGGGAGGCCCCTTAAAGTGGCTTCTGACATGAGGAATTTTAGTCACATGATCAGTTGAGTGCTCATCATGAGAAGAGCCAGGCAGGGTTAAAAAAGGCCACACTGAAGATGCAAAGGAAGATTGCCCAAAATAAACCTTTCTGGAAGGCATACTTAGGCAGAGGGAGAGCTCTGGCTAGTGGCAGTGAAACCTGAGGTCATGAATGGCAGAAAACTGACTTTTCTTTGGAAGAAAGATACTAAGATGTGTGACAGCCAATCAGAGTCAGCAAGTAATAAGGATGCCTCATTTACCAGGCATCTCCTGGCTCCCTCCTTCTTCCGCAGCACAAACAAAGGTATCACTGGATAAGGAGCTGCCCTTTACAGACAAATCGTATTGTAACTACAGATGCATAAAATTCTGGGAAATAGATGGAGGTGGCAGAGCAAAGGCCCATGGGAACCTGCAAGATACAACACAAACATTCACCAGCTCCCCGTTGTTGATTCAAGAAAACCTTTGCCATTTTACCGCTGAGCTCCTAACACATTTGAAACAATTCAGCTTGGACTCATTTGCAAGTCATTGCTTTCTGAAATCCACCTCTCATGGTTAAGATGTTTTCAGCCTCAATTTTATGAAATTAATAGAATGCGGGAGACAGAACATTTTTTTGGCCAGTTTCCAAACTAAAAATAGTTGAAATGACTTGTATCTTTTATTTTCAAAAAACCCAGTACAAGAAGATTAAAAAGATATTCCCAGCCAACAACTGAGGTGCCAAGTTTCTGTCAACTGCTTGGTTCTAATTTGGAGAGTTAGATTTACATGTGATAGCTTGAAAAGTGTGGTTTTTCAGAAAGAGAAGTGATGTAAGGCCGCAGCAGGCAACTTTTAATCAGGCGTCTAATGATGATCCTCCCAGTTCCTAGATGTTACAGATGAGTCTCAAGATTTTCTAATTCTAACTGCAGAACATCCAGATGCTTGTTTTAATTCTCCTGTCATGTGGCCCCACGAGGGGAAACATGGGGCTCAATGACCATGACTCAGCCAGGCCTCCAGTTCAGGTCAACCTTGACCCAACTCACAGCACCAGGCCCTTTTCAGGGTCAAGACAGAGAGTGAGTGTGAAGAGAGCTGTACTGAAAAAACTACAACTGTACTGGAAGCAAACAAACAAACCAGGTATCAAGTGCAGCTTCCATATCAGTGATCCTTAGGCCTTGCTGCATTTTTAGAATCATCTGAGGATTTTAAAGAAAACACCAGTGTTTAGGTTCTATCCGAGACCAACTAAATCATAATTTCTGGCAGTGGGGCTGGATCCTGGCATGTAAAAAACAAAGCTTCCCAGGGAAGTCTACTGTCAGTCAAGGTGATCACTGTTGCTAGACTAAGGAGAGATGGCACAGAAGCTGTAGGAATTTAACCTCCTTTCCCTTGCAAAGCCCCAGTCATGTGGCTACTGAAGCCCTCGCCCTGACATGAGCCAGTCTACCTCTGTCTTCTGGATTCCAAGAGAGATCTGAGCAAGCATGCAGGCTGCAGCCCTCAAAAGCTTGTCTCCTAGGCTGAAACGCAGAGCAGAGTTTTCAAAATTATCTTTGCTATCATCCCAGAAAGCCATCAGCAAGGGCTGCCCCATCTTCTCCTCTGAGGCAATTACAGTGCTGAACCTGGGAAGCCTTGGTCCTAGGAAACATTAATCGCAAAGGACTAAGGAATGTTAAGTGTGGGCTCAGGCAGGAAAAGACTGGATAGTTTGGGGAAGGGGTTTGATTTCACAGTCACAGACACTAGGAAACCTCCAAATGGGGATTGGGATGAGTGGCCTTCGAGTCCCCTTAAAACAGCATTCCACCAGCGATTTTCAATACTACTGTGTATGTCCAGTTACACAGCGAGTCTGTGGTTCCGTGGACTGTAGCCCACCAGGCTCCTTTGTCCATGGAATTCTCTAGGCAAGAATACTGGAGTGGGTTGTCACTTCCTACTCCAAGGGGGTCTTCCCGAACCGGGGATCAAATCCACTCTCTTGCATCTCCTGCATTGGCAGGCAGATTCTTTACCCCTAGCAACACCTCGGAAGCCCTTTGATCCTCCTGGGTTCCCTTAAAGTCATTTGTGTGTTGAACGTGTGTTGAAGGAGCAAGAAAGACTCCCCTTAGTCACCAAGCAAGAAAGAATCAAGTGTCTTCCATCTCGCTTTAGAAAACAAGAAGTACGGACACGCTTGAATTTGTCACTGTGCTCTGGTTCTGCAGTGACGTGGCTGGCAGAGGCTCTCAGCCCCGGTGTCCACAAACAGCTGCACCCAGGGTCCCAGCAGGTGCATGCACAGAGCCTGGCTCAAAAATCCAAGATGAGAACAATGGCACCGTTATGAGGCTGGGGGACGAGGCCCGATGCTAACCCGACATCTGATAAGGGAGAGAGCTGGAAGCTCAGCCACAGCTCCCCGGGGTCCGGCCCTCTGGTCCTGGGATCACAGCCACGGACACAGCCAGGTGGAGTACCCCGGCGAGAGCCGCTATCAATTATAGGACTCTGATCAACCAGAGAGCAAGTGGAAGAAAAAAATAATAATTGCCCCCTCTCCCCCGAAAACGTATTCCTTTCCTTTTCACGTCTCTTCTCCTCCCGTGGGCTGCGCTGTACCATCACCAAGTTTACATTTACATCCAAATATGCACACACACAAATTACCGATGCATCTCACTCCCCGGTGACTTTGTAACAGGTTGCTAGGTAACAGTGCACACAAGTCAGGTTTCAGGACCTCTAGTAAGCCACCATAAAATAGCTGCATGGGCCTTTTGCATAAACAGCATGCATTTGTTATCTGTTTTCTTATGCCCGTTGATCAGTCGGTAAATGCTGCGACTGCCAAGCCCGTAAACAAGGCCCCGTTAATAGCCGACTGAGAAAACAGATCACAGGAGAAGGCCTGGGCGCATTGCTTTCCACCCCAACCTCCCGACTGGCTTTTTCTCTTGCGTTTCTCCTGTTTGCAAGCCTGGCTTTCAGCAGTCACAGGTCTTACCTCACACTCCCTGAGACTGCGTCCATGGGGCACTCATAGCTAAGCCCACCAGAAGTCGTGTATTATCAAGCCTTCCTCCACCCTCTCTCACCTTCCTCAACATTTAAAAACTTTCTGGAGTCCTGGAGTAAAGAAGGCACCTTCTTCATACGAGCTATTCACCCCTCCGGTTTCCCCTTTGTCTGCTAAGTAAGGAAATGTCCCATTTAGCCATCCTAGGTGAATACACCCACCACTGCATTCCTTCCCTTGAGGAAGCACTAGAAGAGCCCAGAGAAGGAGCCCTTTGGCTCTGGCATTGGTGGGACATACGATCAAGAAAGAACCAGTGCTCTCCCAGAAGTGAACATTGAAGGCTCTGCAGCAAAACGAAACCCAGAAACCTACACTTTCCCCACACCTCCAAAGACGTTTATATATAAGATGCAGAGTCTTCAGGAGCACATGTTCCCTAGGCTGGGATGGGAGGGAACGCAGGGACCGATCACTGTTCGTTGCTGCGGTCCCTCACGGACTTCCTGCCACTTGGCTGGCCATCACGGTGTAGGGTGTGCTCACCAGTCGCACGGGGTGGGGGGTGCCTCCCTGCGACACTCCATCTCAGTGCTTTCCGTGACGCCTCACTTCCATCCCCTGCCTTTCCTTATTTCTTCCAACCAGCCCTGAGCACTCCTGAGGGGCACAGACCTGGCGTGATGGGAACATTCCAGAAGACCTGACTGACGTGTCACACTGAGCAAAGGGACTTCAGAGTGAAGCAGAACCTCTAATTCACCTGGCGGTGACATTTAGTGAAATTTGACTCACAGTCCATTTAAAGGAAGGTGGTGACCAATTATTCTCCGTTTAAAAGGGTATTGTCAATCTCCAAAGAGCTGAAATGGCATTTGGAAATCATCGTGGGGCCTGCCGTCTTTACTGAGAGACAGAACCAATTCTCAGCCGACCTTTCTCCACCTTCTACATCTCTTTTAAAATTTAAAATCAGACTTTGAAAAATATAATGAGGAGCCGCACAGGCCCACAATGTGTTTTCTCATCACAAAAAAGTCAGGAAAAACAGTGCTCCTTTGGCATCATGACACTCCCTGTTCAGTTCCACAACTTAATCAAAGAAATTGGGGAGGAGGAGGAGGAGAAAAAAAAAAAACCTAAATGAAACATCATGTATAATTTGATGGTGAAAGTGGTATCAATTAGTAATACATTTTTATGACATACTACAACTTCTTTCTAAAAAGCACTGAGGCAGCCGCAAAAGAATATTAACAATTTTTTAAAATTCCATTTTACGTGCGGTTCCTAGTACAGTTAGGTTCATAGAGACAGAAAGTAGAATAGTGATTACCAGGGCAGAGGGGAGGGAAGAAACCTTGGTTAACGGGTACAAGGCTTCATTTTGGGAGAATGAAAAAGTTCTGAAGACAGATGGTAGTGATGGTCACACAACAATGTAAATGTACTCAATGCTAAGGAACTGTATACCTGAAAATGGTTAAAAGGGCAAATTTCATATTTTTTTTTTTTACCACAATGAAAAACTTTCCATTAGAAAAAACGAAACCTAAATTTTATCATCTGCTCAAATTTTAAACCTCTTAAAATTTTCTAAAAGTACNTTTGCCTAGGAAATCTCATGGACAGAGGAGCCTGGTGGCCTGGTGGGTTACAGTCCATGGGGTCGCAGAAGAGTCAAACACGACCAGTGACTAAACCTCACAAGCGACCAAGTTTAAGCTGAAATTAACTACTTTTACTTGCTCCTTGGAAGGAAAGTAATGACCAACCTAGACAGCATATTCAAAAGCAGAGACATCGCTTTGCCAACAAAGGTCCGTCTAGTCAAGGCTATGGTTTTGCCAGTGGTCATGTATAGATGTGAGATTTGGACNGAGAGAGGGGACACCCCTCTTCAAGTACCTGACAGCTTCATGAGAAAATCAGACGCCATCTTAACAGAGATGTCCTGGCTGAACAACGCGGACGCACTGTTGGCCGCGAACTCGGAGGGCTCTCTCAGCTTTGTGTGGTTGGCTGGCCTGTCAGTAGCATTCAGAGGAAAGGAGGTTGGCAGGCCGTTATCTTCCTTGGGCTCCTCCTTCACCAGCAAAGGTGAGACGCCAGCCCCACCCTGGCTAGTCCTCTCTGGAGTGCTGGGCGGCAGCATGGTCCCCACTAGCTCTGTCCCTCCTCCTTCCCTGTGCTGCCCCAGGCAGGCACTGTCACTGAGGTGGGGAGGCCCCTTGACCTCGGGGTCTGGGGTCTCCTCCTTCACCTTGGTCTCTGTCCGCAGGAAGTGCTGATGGCAACGCATGTGGAGCTTCAGGCTGAAGTGGCGGGAGGACGTGAAGGGGCAGAGCTGGCACTGAAAGGTCTCTCCCCGGTCCTGGTGCTGATGAACCTGGCGGAGAAGCAGCAAGAGTGAGCTGGCCGCTGCGCGCCGACACAGAACGCCCTGCTCTCCCGCCGCCCTTTGCATTTTTGCATTGCTTAGCTGCTCGGTCACATCTGGCTCTTCACGACCCTGTGGACCACAGCCCGCCAGGCTCCTCTGTCCATGGGATTCTCCGGACAAGGATACTGGGACGGGGCTGCCATTCCTTTCCTGTCCCAGAGGGTCATAGCACCAGAGGAGCTCTTCATTGCGTGCCTCAGGTCATGAGGGTCATCCCTAAACACAGAGCGGGTCCACACAGGCTGAGAGTCCCTTAGATCCACACTCAACTCAACCGGGGACTCTGTCTGCCCATGGAGGCTGTCTAGGGTAGAATCTTCTTCATGTTCTAGTCAGCCTATCTCCGCTGATGTCTTCAAAGAAAACTTTATAAACCCAGCACAACTGGAACTTACATAATTACTAGTTGTGGGGGGGGGTGGTCAAAAGAGGTACCCTGCCAAGTAACTCCTCTCACAATATAATATGCTGCATGGACCCAATTATTACCACCCGAGAAGTAGTTATGCTTTGCAAACATAATTTCCACTTTCAAAAATGCTGCTCTAGGTAATTAAGACTGTGGAAAATAATGCCTCCAGGGCATTCCTATTTCATAGAGAAACTGAGACCCTGGAGCACTTGGCCGGAGCAAAAGGATATATAAAGAAAGTAGAAGGGGAGGGACTTCCCTGGTGGTCAAGGGGTTACGAATCCGCACTCCCACTATAGGGGCATGTGTTCGATCTCTGGTCAGGGAACTCAGATCCCGCATGCTGTGCAATGTGGACAAAAATAACAAATAAAAACAGCTCTCTATGCTTCTAAGACATCCTTCCTTTCTATATTCCTCCAGCTATCTACAGGCAGCTTCTAAAAAAAAAAGCAGCAGCAGCAGAGGGGGAGAAAAACCAGGGGCTAATGCCCACCCAACAGTCTCAGCAAGACGAAACCAGAGGTGCCAAATACGGTTCTGTCTAGCAGGCTCTGGAGAGGCATGTCTACAATGAAGGAATGCAGACTTGGAAACCCAGTTCCAGCCTTGCCTGCACAATACCTGTAAAAATGGGAAGAAACTTTTTCCTTTCCTTCCCGTCACGATCAAATTTAAGGCTTGAAAAAGTGAGGAAATCATTGCGTTGGCCTGAGCCAGGCTTGGAGCTGGCAGGTGCTAGCAAGCTTGTAACTTCCCCATTCATCTCTGCCAGGGTACTTGAGCACTGACCTGCTCCGCCCTGCTATTTCAGGACTGGCCCTCCCTCCGGCAGAAACTGCCAATGGTGCAGATTTGGGCCAAAAGATTTGGGGAGCTGTGTGATTTTTGGAAAAACGAGGGAATGGAATTCAAACCCCAAGTCAAACCAACCTCTCCTCTTTGGCAATCTAGGCAGGATTTGAACCCAGGTCGAATGAAGGTTAAAGGTTCCTTAATCCACTGGGCCACCTGGCCCCTCTGCGTGGGCTTCCTCTCTAAGAGAGCAAGTTTTACTACAGCTGTTTATGCATTCTGAGTGCAATCCAAAAGCATTATTCATCAGCCAAAACATACTTTTAAATAATGTTCAGTGACCAACAAAAGCAAAGAAATTAAAAGTTAATGGTGAGATCCTGTCGCTACAGCACCCCACTGTGGCTTTTTGAAAAAAACAACAGAAGAGAT